>CM034615.1:16768778-17368778 GCA_020080225.1 Gynochthodes officinalis | reverse complement strand
TCTTAGCAGATACACCTAATCTCATATCCATATATGTATCTGATCTAATCTCAACACATACATCTGATCCAATCTCAACATATATATATATATATATATATATATATATATATGATCTCATCACATTTTCTTTATCTCTTCTCTCACAGCGATATGAGTACTATTCATGTTCACGGTTTGGTCCATCATGAGTTATGTGCGTCTTTTTTTTTATGGCCTCAAACCTATGATCTCATATCAGCACATTCATTTCATCTCATCTCGTCTTTAGTAGATACATTTGATCTTATCTTAGCACATACATTTGATCTAATTTCAACACATATATTTGATCTTATCTTAGTATATATATCTAATCTCATCTTGGCAGATACATTTGATCACGTCTCAGCAAATACATTAGTCTCATTTTCATTATCTTTTCTCGCAAGACAATATGGGTATTGTTCACGTTTAGGATATGGGTATTGTTCATGTTTTGGTTCGTCTATCACGTGCTATGCGCATGTCTTTTTTTATTTTTTTTATGGCCTCAAACTTATGATCTCATATCAGCATATTCATCTCATCTTACTTTATTTCAACAGATATATCTGATTTCATCTCAACATATATATCTGATATCATCTATGTACATATATATGATCCAATCTCAACAAATACATTTGATTTCATTTCAGTATATATATCTAATTGTATCTCAGCAGATACATATGATCTCATCTCAACAGATACATCTGATCTCATTTTCGCACATATTTCTAATCTTATCTCGGCACATACATCAGATCTCATCTTAGTACATATATCTCATATTGTCTCAGCAGATACAAGTAATATGATCTCAATATATATATCAGATCTCATTTCAGCACATATATTTAATTTCATCTCAACACATATATCCACATACATTGGATCTCATCTCGACATATATATCTAATCTCATCTTGGCATATATATCCGATCTCATCTTAGCACAAAAAACTGATCTCATCTCAGTATATATCTGATCTCATCTTGGCATATATATTTGATCTCATCTTAGCACAAAAAACTGATCTCATATTCTTTATCTCTTCACACACGGCGATATAGGTATTGTTCACATTTTAAATATGGGTACCGTTTACATTTTGGTTCATCCATCACGTACTATATGCATGTCTTTTTTTTTAAGGCCTCAAACCAATGATCTAATATCAGCACATTCATCTCATCTCATCTCATCTAATTTCAATAGATATATCTTATTTTATCTTTGTATCTATATATATATATATATATATTAATTTAATAAACTTAAACATATCATATATGTTTAATTCTAAATTTAGATTTAATGAACATATTCATGTGATCCAAATTTTAGCATGCTTATTCATAAACAATTTAAGAAAAAAAACATGCTTTCACATAAAACTGATTTGAATCTTCGTAAGTGGCTCTGATACCTCTGTAGGAAACCAAATATAGCACACAGTGAAAATTTTAATTTTTTTTTTTGGATTTCCTCCAAGGATCCATACAAAATGAGATCAAACCCGTAGTGAAGGATTTTACCTTATCGGCAGCGGTAGAGTTTTCTTACGAAGATCGTTACTCGTTGAATTACCAACAAAACCAGAACAACCTTGTCTCTTTGGTAGCTTGGATTTTTGCCTTCGATTTTCAAGTTCAAAGCTTCTGTAAGCTTCGATTTTCTTGTTGTATCTTTAACAAGGAAACAACAATTGTTTTTCTCTAAAGAACAGCTGAAGAGCTTCTTGTGTTCTTGAAAAAGTGGCAGCTATTTCTTCAAAAGGCAAAGGCCGAAGAAATTCGTTTTGCTGAACAAGAAACAAGGTTCGGTTTTTCAGGACAATTTTCTTCACAAGAAAAGCTGTAGAATTTTCTGTCAAAGAAAGCAAGAGCTTCAGCTTTCTTTTACAGAAAGAAAATGTGGATTGTGCTATTCATGTTAGGTTGTTGGCTGCTAAAATTATAAGCCCATATATATAGATATAGATTGTAGTATTAGGGTAAAATTTCTTCTTAAGAATTTTACTTGAACTACAAGTTCTAATCTATTTTGGAACTTTCTAAATTTCGTTAGCAGCCAAAAAAAAAACCCATTCAAATTTAACTTTCTAAATTTCGGTTATTTATTAATTAATGAATCCAATTTTTTTTTGGATTTATTAATAATAAAACCAAAATCATTTAACCTTAAATCCGAATATCGATTTAAATCGGAAAACCTTATAGAGTTTTATTCGCAATAGGATTCTTTAAATTAGCCAAAATTCATCACATGAATTTTACACTTCTTTTGGATACGATCTAAGTATGTGACCCAATAGGTTCTCATAACTTTGGCCATGACATAAACTTTGTTTTATGCCAAAAGCAATGAGCGGTGTCTAGCAACACATCAAAGTTACCCAAGTTATGAGAATGTTAGTAATTTGAATTTACTTTTCTTCTAATAGATGTTACCATGTAATTCAATCCTTTTGCCCTAGATATCTTGATTGAACACGAGCCATGGAATGTGTCATGCTCGTATAGTTCAATCTTTGAGTTTCTTGATTCCCGAGTAGACATCTAAGCAAATGAACCTGATATCACACATCGACTCATTTGAGCACCACGGCCATACATTTAATGGTCTCATTCAATTAAGGGACCCAAATATATCACTCCTATTATATAGGAGGCGCAAATCCTATCTTGATCACTCAACATCCCACTACATGATTTATTACATATTCAATTGCTATTTTTATAGTTCACCCTGTTACCAGTAATGTTTAGCAGCATTAAAACATACAACTTTTCATGTTGAGATCTCTGATGATCTCTAGTCTAAGGATTACTTACACCATCATCGCTATGAGATATACTTATGACACTTCATATAATAATCCACGTAGCATTTCTTATGGCGGGTCGATCTAGTACATAGTTTTCTAACATGTACCTATGTGTTGACTTGATATCTCATATCATGACACTTTTCATCAGTCACTATACATACTAGTCTTCATGCATTATCATTGTCCTTTTAATGCTAATACTTGACTAGGGATAATTTTAGAATAATTAAACACTTGGGACATTTATTATAGTTATTCATAAGACACAGATATAGAATAAAACATAATAACAAATTGCCATTAATAAAAAGCATTATGATACAATATATGCCTAAACCATCATCATATGATTGATCCTTAGGGCATAGTCCAACAACACATTCATCTCATCTATCTAATTTCAATTGATACATCTGATTTTATTTCTGTACATATATCTGATTTCATTTCAGTATATATATTGATCGCATTTTAGCAAATACATCTGCTCATATCTCATCAGATACATCTGATCTCATCTTAGTATATATATCTGATTTCATCTCAGCACATATATTTGATCTCATCTCAGCATATATATCCAGTTTCATCTCAACACATACATCTGATTTCATTTTAGTATATATATCTAATCTCATCTTAGTATATATAACTGATCTCATCTCCGCAGTTACATTCGATCATATCTCAGCAGATACATCTGACATAATCTCAGCACATAAATTTGATCTCATCTTAGTATATCTAATGTATCACATCTAGGCAGTTACATTTGATCTTATCTTAGTACATACATTGGATCATATCTTGGCATACATATTTGATTTCATCTTAACATATATTTGATATCATTTTGGTATATATATCTAATTTTATTTCAACACATAAATTTGATCTCATCTCAATATATAGATTTGATCTCATTTCAGGATATACATCTGATAACATCTCGGCATATATATCTAATAATTTCATTTTAGTACATACATCTAATTTGATCTCAGCATATATATCTGATCTCATCTCATTACATATATCTAATCTCATCTCAGCATATAAATTTGATCTCATCTTAGTATATATATCTGATCTCATCTCAACAGATACATCTGATTATATCTTGATAGATACATCTGATCTCATTTCAGTATATATATCTAATATCATCTTAGCACACACATTTGATCTTATCTCATTGTATATATTTGATCTCATCTTAGTACATAAATTTGATCTCATCTCAGTAAATATATTTGATCTCATCTTGGCACAGATATCTGATTTTATTTTAGTATATATATCCAATCTCATCTCAGCAGATATATCTGATCACATTTTAGCAGAGACATTTGATCTTATCTTCATTATCTTTTCCCTCAAGGCGATATTGATATTTTCATGATTTGGATATGGGTACTGATTAAAGGTTGATCTGTAACCCAATTGAATAGCTTCAACCCGGGACTCTTTGTTTTCTTGGTTAATGTGCACACCTACAAAATAATTCCCAAAGTGTTTCTCTGAGGTAGATTCTCCGATGCTTAATTCAGATTTTGTGTTTTAATCTCTCTCTAGCTCTTAGAAAAGTGTCCTTCTCTTTTACCTGGTGGCTTCTTCTGTTTATATACCTTCCAGAATTTGTGGGATTTGGTTGTAACGGCTAGTTGCATTTTATTATGTTTTTTCATGATTGTTGCATACTATTATCTTTTTTATGGATAAGTATAGTCTCGTTGAGTTCTCACTCTGCCAGTGTAATATGAGGTCCAATACAGTTAGTGTAATTTCAATGTACTTCTTTTCCCAAGCCTAAAGGCTAAGGTCTAACTAGTGCAGAGATCCAAACCTAGCTTAAAGGTTGAGGTCCAACTAGTGCTAAGATCTAGACTTATGGCATGACGAGGTCAAGGTCATAATGGAAAGGTCTCATACATTTCCAAGATCTCTGATCTAACTGAGGATTTAGAGATGATAGAGATAATAGAGATCTTATATATATATATATATATATATCATAAATCCCCCAGACATTGGTGTGACTATGTTAGGCCGAGGTCTTGTCAGACCTAGGGTATTTAGGTGGTTTGGAATAGAGATATGCGTTATGATGTGAATCACCACGTTTGCCACCAATCAGGGCTTATCGTATTAGGTGTAATACGATAATGCTCATCTTTTAAGGCTATAGCATTTAATGTAGTGGGGCCTAAAAAGATTTTGTTGAGATGTGTATGAAAGTTCCAGGGTTTTTTATAAAAAGGTTACATATGCTTAGTCTAGGTTTCTTCTAGTTTTATCGTTTGCTTTTTTACTTTCGAACGTTAAAAATTCTTTCGACAAGTATTTTCCATCTTGAACGAGTGTCCGATGAGGCAAAGCTTATCTTGGCAAACCAGTTGGTTGCTTTCAATAGAGAAAAGAAAAAGAAAAAGAAAAAAGTAAGTATGTCTTCTTTTAGAACTTTGTCTTCTGGATCTTCAAGATGGGAAGATAAAACTGTTTCCTTGGCTAGCGAGAAGGATAGTCTAATTGGCTCGCTCGGTCAAGGGAGTAGTTTTGGTTATAATGTAGGGCAATCTAGTAGAAGAATAATGGGGAGAAGAAGACAAGTAGTCGTGTCATCAAGTTCAGAGAAAGAGACCAGTTTGGCTAGAAGTAGACTGGTCTCATTAGGAGCAGTAGTTTATTAGAGGGTGAAATGGAGGAATTTGTTACTAGGTCGGTAGAGGCGTTCCTGGAGAAGTTTACACCCATTGCCAAGACCCTTTTTTTGGTTTTTGGGGAAGCCAATGTTAGGGGACTTAGGAAAAAGTTTCATATTCCTAAAGAATATGGGGCTAGGGCTGTAAGTCCCGAGTAGAGGGCATGCCATCCTCTTGTATTGTACTTGGCAGTATATGAGGAGTACTTGAAAGTGGGGATTAGCTTCCTTTGTGTTAACTTGTCATTGACATTTTGAGACATTATAGGATAGTCTTAACCTAATTAGCCCCAAACTCGGCAAGAAAGATAATCAGTTTTGAGGTGTTGTGCAGAGAGGGGCAAATTGAGAGTTCTGTAGACCTGTTTAGATACTTTTACTATATGAAGAGGTATGCAAATTCAATGGGTTACTTTGCCCTTTTTCCTAGGTCCGGAAGTAGGGCTGTGAAGTCATTTGCCTGTCATGATTGGAAGAGAAGATTTTTTTAGTAAAGTCTGAAGCTTGTGGGCTAGAGATGGAGTGGTTCTATGAGATGCAAATGACACCTATAGAAATCGCAGAAAATAGAACCTTCCAGGTTGTTCTTACATAGAGCTCCGTGAAGAAAGAATTGACAGTTATAATGAAGAGGAGTTGGTTAAATACAAAATGAGCCTAGCCATTGTAAATGCTAGACATTAGGTAGTTCAATCAAGTCGAAGAGAAAAAACTAAGGGTAGGGAAATCATACTTTAGAATAGCTTTTCATTATTATTATTTTAGTTAACCTGGTAGTTGTTTTTTTATTATTATTTTAGTTAACCTGGTAGTTGTTTTTTATTATTATTTTAGTTAACCTGGTAGTTGTTTTTTTATTTTGTAGTGGTTAATTTCGGTGACTCAATCAAAGGTGGCAGCGCAAAGAAGGCACAACACAGCATTGAAGGAGCACCTTCTTTTGGGAAGGTGGTGATAGTAGAGCCTTCCAAGAAGAAGGTTGAGAAGAGGAAGGACGAAGTTGGGACCTCGGCCAAAGGAAAAAGGATGAAAGTAGTTGGCAGCAAAGAAAGAGCTAGCTATGAGGAGGCCGAGGTCGCGACCTTGGACACAGTGTTCCACTTCATGCCACTTGGGGACTCATCAGGTGTGATAGTCCAGTGCATGGAAGAGCAACAAAAGAGGTTGGCAAAAATGCCAATTGCCAACCTGAATGACAATTTAGCTTCCACAGTGCTATAGGTAAAAAAAGTACTAATGAAGTTGTGTATTTTGATATTTTTGTTGGAAGTGTGGTTATTAATATATTATTTGGATTGCAGGCGCTAGCTATATGGACAAAGTATGTCCAAAGATCTAATCGCCTAGAAGTGAAAGTGTCCAAGCATAAAGCTAAGGTGGTTCAGCTAAGGGAGACTGAGGCAGCGTCTTTAAAGGCAAAGAGGAAGTTAGAGAAGAGATTTCCCTCATTTGTCAATGGCTAGGGAAGAGTCAGGCTAAAGTCCAAAAACTTAAAGGCATTGATCAAGAGGAGTTTGCAAAGTTGCTAATGAGGAAACTTTTCCATATGCAAGACTTTGGCAATTTTGTTGTGAGCTTCTCCTAGGTAGCTAGAGAAATAGGGTGGCATGATGCAGAAATCGAAATTTCAGGAAAAATTTCCAACACTTAAGTTGGAGGAGTTGCCTGGATATGATCCTGAGCCACGGTGAAGGCTAATAGAGCCTATGTTGATATTGTAAAGGGATTTGCTGGTTCTTTCACATTGTTTCAACATGTGGCGTCTTAGAGCTTGCCCATGACCTTAGAGGAGCTCGATGCTTGTACTGTGGATAAGGACCCAGACCTTAAGACTCCTGAGGGTGAAGATGTAAGAGGCTAGCTAGAGGCCGAGACCTCGTCTCGGGGTGAAAGGGCACAGAGAGAGGCTAGCCCTTAAGCCTTTTTGTACATTTTTTTTTGTAAAGACAATTCTTTTATTAACGAAATTTTAATTTTTCAATAATTCTTACTATATCAGGGCCGCTTTTTACCTTCGAGGGTTACCTTGATGAAATGTATAAGAAGGTTAGGGTGTTCGAAACTACACATATTGAGCTCCGAGACAAAATACTTAGATTAGAAAACAAGAATAAGCACCTTAAGGACCAAATTGCCCACCTTGAGCATTTGAACGTAGACTTTAACTCTGAAGTAAAGGGTTGAGATGAAGTAATTGATACCTTTACCAATGAGTTGGAAGGTAAACACCAAGAGATTCAAGGTCTCCAAGAGGCACTTGGGGCATACAAGAAGCAGATTTTCAAACTACAATTTGAATGCAAAACTTGTGTGTTGAAGATCGAAAAAATAGAAGCCTGTCTCAAAGAGGCGGGTTTGAAGACGGCTCTTACAGACAGAGATCCTATTGAGACAATGTTTGAGGAATTGGAGCTCTTGGCTCAGTTGGGGCAGAAAGACAGCGCTACATACAAAAGAAAGGAAGCGCTGTTTAATATGTGTCTACAAGATAGAGTTAGGTATGAGGAGGAATAGAAAAAAGGAAAAGGAAAGTTGTAAACTTCTCATATATACATGTGTTACGTTTGATTTTAAATTAATGAAATGAGCAATCTGAGGTCCCCACCCCTTAGGGTGTTTGGAATTTTACTCGTTAAACATTCTAATTGTTTTTCACCCCGTAGGATGTTTTACTTTAGCACTTTTATGGATGTTAAAATTCATTTCATCCTCTTAGGATGTTATAGAGTTCGCAGCTTAACTCAACTGAATCAAGGTTATATGTGATTTTCTCGATTTATAAATAAACAAGTTGGTTTGACCAACCTTAAACCGAGTTCAGGATAACTGGTGTTCTCATTCTTGATTTATAAAAAAAATATATGAAGAATGTTTTATTTATTAATCAAAACTTTACACATGGAAGCGTTTTAAGTTGCTGACATGCCAAACTCGGGGTAACAAGTTCCCTTCCGTTATGGCTAAATAATAGCTTCCAGACCTCGGGGTAACAAGTTTCTTTCCATTGTGGCTAAATGATAGCTTCCAGACTTTCTCGGATCAATAACCCTGTAGGGACCTTCCCAATTGGCTTCTAACTTCTCAAGCTTTTGAGCTCGACTTGCCTCATTTTTGTGTAAAACAAGATCTTCTGGAGTGAACTCATTAACTTTCACCCATTCGTTGTAATATTTTGCCATAGTCAGTTTATATTGAGTTTCCTTTATCGAGGCTAGATCTCGGTGTTCTTCCAATAGGTCCAGATTCATCTTAATTTCTTCCTCATTAGCTATAGTGTTGAAGGCTATGACTCTGGGACTTGGAATTCTGATCTCTATAAGCATGACAGCTTCGGAACCATATACCAGGTTATAAGAAGTTTCATCCATTGCCATTTGAGGTGTGGTATGATAAGCCCACAGGACGTTTGAGAGGTTTTCTACCTAGTCTCTTTTAGCGTTATCTAGCCAAGTCTTGAGTCCTTGAAATAATGTGCGATTTGTGACCTTGACTTGGCCGTTGGCTTATGGATGTGCAACGGAGGTGAAGTTATGTTTGATTTTGAACTCTTCACACCAAGAATGAAAGGGATTGTCTGCAAACTATTTCCCATTGTCTTAAATAATTATATGAAGGATACCAAATCTGTAGACAATCTTACTCCATATAAAATTTAAAACATTTTTTCCAGTAATAATAGCCAGGGGTTTAGCCTCTACCCATCTAGTGAAGTAATCAATGACAACTATTAGGAACTTCAAACGACATGGTGCTTCAAGGAAAGGTCCAAGAATATCAATCCCCCATTGTGTAAAAGGCCATGAACTCTGGATGTTGATTAACTCCATTTGTGACCTCCTAACTACAGGGGCATGAAGTTGACACTTGATGCATTTTTGCACAAAGTCATGAGTATCTCAAAACATGTTTGGCCAGTAGTATCCCCACCGGATGATTTTCTTAGCAAGCATGCGAGGTCTCACATGACTTCCACAAGATCCGAGATGCACTTCTTGGAGGACATAATCTGCTTGCCAAGATCCAATACATTTGAGTAGCAGCTGAAGGTAGGAACGTTGGTAAAGAACACCGTCTTGTAACACATACTGAGGTGCTTTTAACTTTAATTTTCTTGCCTTGTTTTTGGTTTCCAGCAATTCCTCATTCTGCAGATATCACTATATGGGAGTTATCTAATTATCTCCCATTTTTTCAATGGTCATTATGACCTTTCTTTCGTGCTTCTACATAAAAGCACCTTCACCAATAAGTTCTTATTTAAATAAGAAAAAGCAAACGACGCCAGTTTACTTAGGGCATCAGCCCTTTTATTTATGAATTTGGCGATTTGCCTAATCTTGAAACTATCAAAGTGATGGATGAGTTGACGTACCTGTCAAGATACTTCTTCATTTGGGGCTCTTTAACTTTATAAGAACCCTACACCTGATTGACTATTACTTGGGAGTCATTGTACACCTGCACATCTCGAGCCTTCATTCTTTGAGCCTGCCTAAGTCTTGTAATCAAATTTTCATATTCGGCCTCATTATTAGTTGTTTTGAAGTCGAATCGTAAAGCATATGTAATTTCAGCACCTTCAGGACTTTGGAGTAATAGCCCAGGACCACTACCTTCTTTATTAGAAGAACCATCGACATACAAAGTCCAAGTTTTTGAGTCTTCTTTTTCTTTTTTAGTGGACTTAGGTAATAATGGAAAGTTGCCGTCTAAAGTCCCTGTAGTAGGTAGCTCAGCTATGAAATCTGTTAGAGTTTGAGCCTCAATATCCGTCCAAGGCTAGTAATATATGTCATGCGCCTCTAGTTCTATGGCCCACTTTGCCAATCTTCTAAAACCTTCGGGTTTGGATAATATTTGCTTGATTGGGTGATTAGTGAGAACACATATGGAGTGTGATTGAAAGTGGGGCCATAGTCTCCTAGCAGCATGAATTAAAGCCAGAATTAATTTCTCCAATGGGAGATATCGTGTCTCAACTCCTTATAAGGCACGACTAATATAATACACTGGCCTTTACACATTGTTCACGTCTTGGATTAGTACTGCACTAACGGCATTACTTGAGGCCGTTAGGTCTAAGTATAAGATCTCTCTAGGTGTGGGTACTGTGAGTGACGGCAAGCTTGCCAAGTGCCTCTTCTTCAAAAGCCCTTTGACATTCATCATTCCATTTGAAATTTTTGACCTCCCATAATATCTAGAAGAATGGGATATACTGATCCGCTAACCATGATAAGAGCCTATTCAAGGTTGCCAACAACCCTATTAACTTCTGAACTTCCTTCAAGGTTTGAGGATGTGCCATCTTGCAATGACCTTTATTTTATCTGGACTAGCTTCAATTCCTCTCTTAGAAACCCTATATCCCAAAAAATTGCCTAATTTTACCCCAGAAGTACACTTTTTAGGGTTCAGACGCATTCCAACTTTCAATATAGTTTGGAAAGTCTCTTTCAGATTTTTGGGAGCATTTTCATTCTTCTTCGACTTTATTACCATGTCGTCTACCTATACTTCTAAATTCTTGCCAATATAGTTAGAGAATACTTCATTGACCAGACACTAATAAGCTGCTCCTGCATTCTTCAATCTAAAAGGTATCTTCTTATAACAGTAGATCCCCATATCTGTAATAAAAGCTGTCTTCTCAACATTTTCTTTAGCCATTAGCATTTGGTGATATCCTTTATAAGCATCGAGGAACATAAGCACTTCATACCCTAATATGGCTTCAACTTTTTTATCAATCACTAGTAAAGGATAACAATCTTTTGGGCAGTATTTGTTGAGATCAGTGTAATCGATATACATCTGCCAGCTATCATCAGGTTTTTAACAAGAACCGGATTGGATAACCATGTCGGGTAGAATACCTTTTTAATAATGTCAAATTGGAGCATTTTTTTCACTTATTCATTAATCACTTTATTCCTCTCCGGAACCAACGATCTTTTCTTATGTTGTACAGGTTTTACCTTGGGGTCAATATTCAATTTATGTGTCACTAAGGAGGGTGAGATCCCAGGCATGTCTTTTGGACTCTATACAAAAACTTTCTTATACTATCGGAGAAGGCTAATAATGTGATCTTTGATCTTAGTTGGCAGTGAAGCTCTCACCTTAACCGTTCTATTAGGATGGTTGTCATCTATTAGAACACCTTATACATCATCAGTAATATCCGGTGACTCAATTGGGCCTTTCATTATGTCAACTTCTCAAGGATTCTAAGGTGTGACCTCGAAATTTCCAAGAGTGTTAACAAGGTCTCGAGGCTTATCTTCAAGGTCTTTATTGGAACCTAGACATTCCTAAGGTGCGACCTCAGGATTTCCAGTGGAAACCAATGCATCTCGTCTTCTTACAATTTCCTTCCGAGGTGCCATCTTAATGTTAAGCTGTGGTTGAATAGCATATACGCCCTTCATTAGAGTATTTTTTTCCTCCTATTGCAATATGCATGCATTCCCACGTCGTGTACTGATCCCCTCATACAAATGCTACACCATGTTCCATTGGGAATTTCATAACCAAATGGCTTTAGTTTTTTTATCCACGATCTTCTGATGATGGCATTGAAGGGAGATGGGACATCACAACATAAAAATCGGCCATTGTGGTCTTATCTCGAGGATAATCACCCATTGTAACTGCTAGAGTGATTATACCCATTGGATGGACAACTTCGTGAGCAAACGTGACTATGGGCACACTAGTTGGTTTTAAAGCACAGAAATTGATTCCTAATTTGCGAAAACAATCAATATATAGGACATTGACTACACAACCATCATCAATATATATCAGATGTACCTCTTTATTAGAGACTATGGCTTTAATCACCAAAGTATCATTATGTGGGCTAATGGTGAGAACTGCATCGTCTTTTGAAAAGGTTATGACCTTTGATGGTTTGAAATGCTTGTGGATTGGTTATTGAGGTGGGATCCTCCTAGCATTGGCTTTGATTGCGGATTGAGATTGCCCTTATGGGTATTCACAAAATGTGGTGTGAATAATGCTAATGACATTGTGATTATCGTGTGGTGGAGGTTGAAATGTCAGTGGTTATGAAGGATTGTTTTGGTACTGTTAATATGGTTGATTCATTAAGGGGTTCCACATCAGTCTATATTATGCCCGATGTGAGGGCGCATCTCATTCACCTTGTCCTCCGAGTTTGTGACCACCACCCTAGCCTCTAGACTGAGGTTGGGCTCCATTAGTACGAGGGTGCTACCTTTGGACATACTGACCAAACATCCCATTATGGATGCAATCTTCAAATTTTTTTTTTGAGATCTTTGTAGTCCTCAATATCATGTCCATGATCATTATGAAAAGCATACCATAAATGTCGCGGCCTCTTGTGTGGTGTTGCAGTTAGCAAGATTAGGGGTCTGAGGAGATCTCTATGTATGGATAGGATCTCGAAGCTCTTGGTGAGAGGAGTGAGATCTTATCTTGAATTCGAGGTTCTAAGCAGCCACAATTATAGTTTAGCCAATTGAAGGCGCTATTCTGGGTGTTTTTCTCTTTAACATCCTCCTGATGCTTTTTCTCATTGTTCTCATTTTCTTGTTTCTTCCTATTAGCTTCTTCTCATTGAATTGGATGTGAATTTGGGGCCGAGTTCACATCCTTGGCCGAGTTTGCATCTTTGCCCTTTGAGTGAATTTGGGGCCGAGTTCACATCGCTGACCGAGTTTGCATCTTTGGCCGTCGAGTTCACACCTTTGGTCGCCAAGTTCACGTCTTTGGCTTTGAGTTCACATCATTCCCCTCCTCTTGAAAAGGATTTGTCCTCAAATCTTTATCACTTATATGATAGAGACTTAAATCAGAAACATTAAAGACATTATGAACGTCACACTCACTCGGTAAATCAAGTCTACAGGCATTTTCATTGATGCACTCTAAAACTTGAAAAGGCCCATCTCCTCTTGGTTGTAACTTATATTTTGGTTGTGTTGGAAACCTGTATTTCCTTAAATACAACCAACCCCAATCTCTTGGTTCAAAAATGAGCTTTTGACGCCCTTATTAGCTTGTTGTTCATATCTTCGCGCCTTCTCCTCAATGTTGAGTCTTGCCTTCTCTTGGATTTGCTTCACAAATTCAGCACTCTTTTTGCCATCTAAATTCAATCTCTCACTCACAGACAAAGTTGTTAGATTCATTAGAGATAATGGATTAAAATGATAAACACTCTCAAAAGGATAAAATTTAGTGGCAGAATGCATATTCCTATTGTATGCAAATTCAACATGAGGTAAACAATCATCCTAAGTGTTAATGTTCTTACTAATGACCGACCTCAACAAAGTAGATAAAGTACGATCAACAACTTCAGTTTGGCCATCATCTGAGGATGACAAGTAGTAGAAAACAAGAGTTTTGTTCCCAATTTCCCCTACAAAACTTTTAGAAATAGCTTAAAAATTTGGTGTCTCGATCAGACACATTGACACTTACAATGTAACCAAGAAAATTAACCTCATTAGTGCAAAAGGTGCACTTCTTCAAATTAGCATGAAGTCTTTGCTTCCTGAGCGCATTTAAAACGCACGTTAGATGTTCAAGATGGTCATCCAAACTTCTTGAATATACTAAAATATCATCAAAATATACAAACACAAACTTTCCAATGAATTCATGCAAAACATGATTCATTAAATGCATGAAAGTGCTAGGTGTGTTAGTTAGGCCAAAAGGCATCACTAACCATTCATAAAAACCATGTTTTGTTTTAAAAGTGGTTTTCCATTCATCACCCTTTTTCATTCTAATTTGATGGTAACCACTTTTCAAATCAATTTTGGAAAAGATAATTGCTCCATATAACTCATCAAGCAAATCATCTAATCGAGGAATAGAATGGCTATATTTTACCGTTATGTTGTTTACGGCACGATAGTTTATGCACATCCTCCACGACCCATCTTTCTTTGGTACTAGCAACACTGGCATAGCACATGGGCTCATGCTCTCCCGAACCCATCCTTTGTCCAACAAGACTTCAACTTGCATTTGAAGCTCTTTGGTTTCTTCGGGGCTTGTTCTATAGGGAGGCTTGTTTGAAATTAATGCTCCCGAAAGTAAGTTGATTTGATGATCAATACCACGAAGTGGTGGTAATACTTTTGGAACTTCTTTAGTAAACACATCTTCAAATTCCTACAAAATAGAAACAATGCTGCTCAGTAATTCACCGGCCAATTCTTTAGTAGTCAAATGATCTTTCTTATACAAAAAAAGCACAAAAGGTGATTGAGAATTTAAAGCACTCCTGATCTCACTTTTTTTTTTTTTTGCAAATACACAAAATTTTTCTTCTTTTTTACTCAAAATAAGTGCTTCTTTTCTCTTCTTTTTGCTCTTTTTCTTTTCACTCAACTATTTCTATTCACTCCAACTCTCTTCATTCTCTTTTTTCTCACTCTCTTTCTTTTACTCACTTATTTTATTTTTTTTGCATCTTCTTGTAACCTCACTTGATCTTCATAAATTTGACTAGAAGTCATAGGTGCAAGAGTTACATTTCTTTGATTATGAACAAAAGAGTACTTGTTAGTAAAACCATTGTGACTAAGACATCTATTATACAGCCAACCTCCCTAACAACAAATGGCTTGCCTACATAGGAACCACATCACAAATCACCTCATTTTTGTATTTCCCAATGCAAAATGGTACCTTTCTTGGAAACTCAAACTTCTCCACAATCACTCAGCCATTGGAGCTTGTATGGCTTTGGGTGCCTTTTTTGTAGGCAATCCTAACTTTTCAATCATAGAGACACTAGCCACGTTAGTACAATTTCCACCATCAATTATAACACTACATACCTTCCCATTAACGTAGCATTTTGTGTGGAAAATGTTCTCCCTTTGTGCCTTTTTGTCCTTGACTTGCACATTAAGGATTCGCCTAATGACCAACAATCCACTATGGACTGATAACTCCTCTTTTTCCGATTCCACAAGAGATGGCATGGAATCTGATTCTTGCTTGTCCTTTGTTTCATAGTCTCCATCATCCATTATCACGAGTTCGAGAGGTAGAGGGTTCATTGTTACCTTTTGATGTCCCTTCTTTTGGAGTTGTTTTTGTTGGTTTTGAGGAAGCTGTAGGATTCTCCTCCTTCTTTGAAGTACTTGTCTTCCAAGTACTTTGATGTGTGTTACTCCCCTTCTTGAGTTCCTGCTCCACTTTGACAGCCGTGTATACCATATTTGCAACTTCACATAATGGTACATTTTAACTCGATCTTAGATCTCACGATTCAAGCCATTCAAAAATCTAGCCATGGTTATTTCTCGATCCTTCTCCACATTGGCTCTTATCATAGCAACCTTCATTTTTTGAAATAATCTTCAACACTTTTACTTCCTTGTCTAAGCCCTTGAAGTTTGTTGTAGAGATCTCGATAGTAAGGCTAGGCACAAATTTTTTTCTCATGATTGCTTACAGTTCTTCCCAAGTCTCTATGGTTCTTTCACTATTTCTTCTCCTACTTATCACAAGTTGATCCCACCATGTTAATGCATAATCGAAAAACTTAGTGATGACAAGTTCTACCTTTTTGAGATTGGAGTAGTGACAATCAAACACAAATTCCATCTTTTTCTCGCATTCAATATAGGCTTCCGGATTGGATATTCCTTGAAAATGAAGGATTTTCATCTTGATGGCGCCGGTTGTTGTCTTCATTTTGTCTTCTCCAAGTTGGTCTTCTAGTGCGTCCGAAAGATTCCCCATGAAACTCATCATCAACTTCATCAAGCTCTTCGTCTTCCACCCCTTGTGTTTTATGCCTTGTTTGGGTGTTGTTGGTGGTGTGTGAATGAGTCATTTGAGATTCTACCTCCAATTGATCAATTCTTTCATGTAAGGGTTCAATCTTTTGTCGTAACAATCTTCTCAATTCTCCCATCAAGCCTTCGATTTGTAATTTTTGTTGATGATCCTCCTCATTAGAATGGTGATACATTTTGGAAATCCTACAATCAAATGGTTAAAAAAATCCTCACAAATAATAATCACTGCACTCACTCTCAAATTTTTTTCTCACAAATGAGGTTTACACTCGTTATCCCTCTTAAGTTTCTTATTGAACTTACTTGAACAATTATCAAGTGAGAGTGTGACTTTCACAAGTAAAATTTATCAAACAATTTTTGTGTTCTTTTAAGTTGTGAAATTGAATGCACCAAGGAATAAGAGGATATGACAACTTGAAAGATAGATGAAGGTAAAAAGAATAATGAACTAGATGAACAATAGAATTTTATCCAAGGTGGATTGAGAAGAACTTTGTTGATGAATCTTTTGGCAACCTGGATCACAAGAGAAAGGAATATTAGATCTCAAAGGAATCACAACTTCAAGAAATGAAAATTTTGTATCAACTTTTTCTTCTTCTTCTCTCTTTTTTTTTAATATTCGGCCACCAATTTTCTTTTTCGTTTTTTTTTTGTTTGGCCACTTTTCTTTTTTTTTTTCTCATTTGTTTTCAATGAATAAAGTAAAAAAAGAAGTGGAGATGAGAAAGTGACTTCTTAAATTCCAAGCCCACTATTAGGAACCTTGCCAACCTGTGGCAAAACCCGCTAACAAAAATATGAATCTTGATTTTCAAGAAAGTCAAGAATAAGAAAGGATAAAATCAAAATGAAAAACAAAGGATATGCAACCCTTAGAAATGGCTCTGATACCAAATGATGTGAATCCAATTCAAAAGGGATGTGAGGATAAGAAGACTTAGAAATTTTCCCAAGATATTTCTAAGCGATTGCTAATTTGGATTGGTGTAAACCGCTACCCACTATCTATAAAGAGATAGGAACCTTGGTATAAAAACGGCAAAAACAACTACATCAAAATTTGTTGATAAGTTTAGTTTGAACACCACAAGTTGATAAGTTCTAGAGTTCTCAAAAAATCCAAAGATGAGATAAAACTCACAATTTCATTCTTCTATTTTCTGCTCAAAATAGTACAAAAGATGCCTATTTATAAGCTAAAAAAAGTCTTAAAAATATCCTAAATATCCTTGTCTAGAAACTAGAAGAAATAAAGATTAATTTTGACTCACTAACTCCCAGACTAGACTTTGACAAGACTAATAAAATTCTACATTTTAATCTATTAATTACATGCTATTCTAGATGATATATTGGCTGAAATAAAGGCACATTGGAATGGTGTGTTGACCAAGTGTTGGAATTCTTGAATTCACGTAGATGTATGTACCTTGAGCTGGCTTCCAAGACTTCATTAAATACTCCTTTGACTGAATTTTCAGTCAGGAATTTTCATCCCCCTATGCCTCAAAATGGATGATTGACCTTGAGTTTGAAGTTTTCAACACTTGACTACGTGAATAATTGATGGGCTGGAATTTGGACCAATTTTAGAACCAAAATTGATCTTTGACTTGGATTAAATGCACTCTTGAACTTCAACCGTCGCTCAATTGAATTGGATGTGAAGTTGGGGCCGAGTTCACATCATTAGCCAAGTTCACATCTTTGCCAACTAAGTTTGCATCTTTGGCTGCCGAGTTCACATATTTGGTCGCCAAGTTCACGTCTTTGGCTCCGAGTTCACATCTTTGAGCTAAGTTCACATCAGTCGGCCACTTGGAGGCTTTCATCATTGAATCTCTCTATATACTATTTCTGAGACTCATTTTTCCCTTGTTCGAGATTCATCAGATCTATAGCAATTTTGTGATACTTCTTCCTTTGGAAGAATTGAGTGTGGAAAAGTTGTGCTAACTATTTGAAAGACAAGGTGCTACTCTGGGGCAAGCTATCAATCCATACCCGTGCCCTTTCATTGAGGTATATGAGGAATGCCTTACACATTACCTCCATTGGAGCATTTTTAAATTTTATTGTGCATTTGAATCGCGATAAAAAATCCAAGGAGTTGGAGTCTCCCTCACAAAATAGGATCCCATCAGGCAACTTGAATATTGTAGGTGTTGGATATTGCATGATATTGGATGTAAAGGGTGATGGAGCATCTTCTTTATCATCAGAATCTAACAAACCTTTAATATCATCAACCACTCTTTTGTTGATATGAGGAAGATCATTATGCCGAGGATGTTTTGGGCCATCCTTTGGCCTAATCCCAGACCGATCATTTTGGTAATTGTCATTGCCACGGGAGGCTGAAGCCTCCTTCCAATCGTCATTTCTTTTCGATGAGCATATCCCAGATCATCATGCCTTGTTCCAGCCTCGAAGGGACACTTATTATGTCTAGCTTTACGAAAATTTTCAAATTGTGCACAGTTTTGCTCTATAAAAACTCTTTCATCTTCTTTGTATTGTCTCTATGTTGGTGAATCGCCTTGATTTGAAACTGTGCACCGTGAGTGTCCACTGCCATGGCTGGAGGGACATTCAGATCGTTCAAAGATTTCACCCAAACGTGGTGGGCTATTTCTTGCAGGGCCTGAACGACTACACCATGCTCCTCTTTGACTGGTTCCTTCAGCTATTTTATGTCCCCTAGATCTAGTGTCTACCATCTTTGAAACATTTGAAAAATCAAAAAACAAGATTGCAGATATTCCTTTGGAAATAGACAAATCCCCACAAAGGGCGCCAATTGATGAAGGCTTGATCTACAACTCAATTGAATAGCATTGACCCGGGACTCTTCGTTTTCTTGGTTAACGTGCAACCTGCAAAATAAATCTCTGAGTGGTTCTTTAGGGTAGATCCTCCAATGCTTAAGTCAGATTTCATATTTTAATGTCTCTCTCTACTCTCAGAAAAGTGTCATCCTCTTTTACCTAGTGGCTTTTTCCGTTTATATGCCTTACTTCCAGGATTTGTGGGATTTGGTTGTAATAGCTTGTTGCACGTTGTTATGTTTCTCCTTGATTATTGCCCACTGTTATCTTTTTATGAATATGTATGGTTTCGTCGAGTTTCCACTCTGATAGTATAATCTGAGGTCATATAAACTTAGTGTAATTTTGATGTAGTTCTTTCCCCAAGCCTAAAGGCTGAGGTCTAACTAGTGCTGCGATCCAGACCTAGCTTAAAGGCTAAGGTCCAAATAGTGCTGAGATCCGAACCTATGGCTAACGAGATCAAGGTCATAATGCAAAGTTCTCACACATTGCCAGGATCTTAGCTCTAACTAAAGATTTAGAGATGATAGAGATAATAGAGATTATATATATATATATATATATATATATATATATATATAAGGTACTATTGATGTTTTGGTTCATCTATCACATGCTATTCGCGTGTCTTCTTTTTTACGGCCCCAACCTATGATCTCATATCATAATATTCATTTCATTTCATCTCATCTCATCTCATCTCATCTCATCTCATCTCAGTAGATACTTTTGATCTAATTTCAACATATATATCTGACATCATCTATATTTATATATCTAAGCTCATGTAATTATATATATCTGATCGCAACTTAATAGACACATCTGCTAACATATCAACAGATACATCTAATCTAATCTCAATATATATATATCAATCTCATTTCAGTACATACATATGATATCATCTTAGCATATAGATTTGGTTTCATTTCAGTAGATATATATGATTTTATCTCAGTATATATATCTAATCTCATATCAAAACATACATCTAATCTAATTTTAGTATATATAACTGATATCATTTTAGCAGATACATCTAATCACATATCAACAGATACGTCTGATCTAATCTCAGTATATATCAATATTTGATATAATCTCAGTAGATAAATCTAATCTCATCTTAGTATATATAATGTATCACATCTCAACAAATATATTTGATCTTATTTTAGTATATATATTTGATCTCCTATCAGTATATACATCTGATCACATATTGACATATATATCTGATTTAACCTCAGCACACACATCTGATCTAATCTCAGCATATATATCTAATCTCATATAAGTAGATATGTCTAATCACATCTCGGTGTATATATTTGATTTCATCTCAGTGCATACATTTGATATGATCTAATCTGGGCATCTGATCTCATTTCAGTATATATATTTGATCATATCTTAGCAGATACATTTTATCACATCTTAGTAGATATATTTTATCTAATCTCAGTATATATATTTGATCTGATCAATTATCAAGACGTCATCGCATTGAGTCACCAGAAATCCATATCTCTGCAGCTCATGATGAATCCTAGTAGACCTACGCGGGGCTTGTGTCTCTTGAGCAGGTACTTGTTCCACAACAGTTGACGGTGTTTGCTTAATTTCCATCTTATCAAGTTCAGCACTGTTTTGTGGTTCTTGAACTTCTTCAAGTTCCATTTGTCTCCCACTAGATTTTCTGGAAATAAATTCCTTCTCAAGAAAAACACCATTTCGAGCAACAAACACTTTATTCTCATTGGAATTGTAGAAATAATATCCATTTATTTCTTTATGATACCTCACAAAATTGCATTTATTAGTTTTGGGTCCAAGTTTATCAGAGACTTGACGTTTGACGTAAGCCTCACATCCACAAACCTTCATAAAAAGACATACTAGGAAGTTTCCCAGTCCATATCTCATATGGTGTCTTTTGAACCGATTTAGATTGAACTTGGTTCAGTGTAAAAATGACTGTAAGTAAAGCATGTCTCTAGAAGGAATTTGGAAGATCTGCATGACTCATCATAGACCAAACCATGCCTAACAAAGTTCAATTTCTTGGATACACCATTCCATTGTAGAGTTCTAGGAGGAGTGAGTTGTGAGATTATCCCACACTTCTTTAAATGGTCATCGAACTTTGGTTTAAGTATTCACCTCTTTGATCAGATCGAAGTACTTTAATACCCTTGCCAAGTTGGTTTCGTACTTCATTCTTGAATTCTTTAAACTTTTCAAATGATTTCGACTTGTGTCTCACAAGATACACACAACCATATCTACTAAAGTCATAAGTAAATGTAATGAAGTATTAAAACCACCTCTAGCCTGTGTATTTAATGGTCCACATACATCACTATGCATTAGTTCTAATAAATCACTTGCCCTTTCACTATTTTCTGTGAAAGGAGCTTTCGTCATCTTGCCCAATAAACATGATTCGCATGTTCTCATATGATTCAAAATCAAATGAGTCCAAAAGTACATCCTTATGGAGTTTGGAATTGCGATTCTCGTTTATATGGCTTAGAAGACAATGCCAGAGATAAGTTGGATTAAAATTATCTAATTTAATCCTTTTGGTATTTACATTATAGATAGGCATGTCAAGATTTAGAACATAAAGGCGATTAGCCATTTGCGCACTACCATAAAAGATATCATTTAAATAAAAGAAGCAACAATTGTTCATTATTATAAATGAATATCCAATCTTGTCTAAACAAGAAATGGAATGATATTCTTTGTAATGGAAAGCATGTAATAACAATTACCTAGTTCTAATAGAAGCCTTGGGGCCAAATCCAAGAAATTTGTCCCATTCAACTTGTCTTTCTCAAGGACAGGTTGCAGTGATAGTGTATTAGTGTTAGTGTTTGATGCCATGGTTATCTACAATAGAAATATGCAAAATAGTATCATAAATGCAAACATTTAATATGGACTTTTATTAATTGTTACTCTCACTATTTTTCTCAAATTAATAACCCTCAATATTAACTTGGAAAGATTAATCTAATAAACTTTCTAGTGGGCTAAGATCCATATTTAACCTAATTTTGAGTTAGCTTTAGCTAATCACCCAATACTCGGCCATTTAGGTAGACAACACTTGTCAGTTGTATCTCATACAACTCTTGAGTAGTTGGGTGAACAAATCTTGTTCTAACTTATCAAATAAGTCAAGGCCCAACTCTATGCCTCTAGGTCTCAATCTTATTGAGTTTACCTAGTTAAGTCAAACCCAATGGCTAGCAATCGAATATTACTATTATCCTATCGCGTCTCACTAAGATTGACAATGGCATCTTGCTTTGGCAAAGCCTTGATGAGTATTAGGCATTGGAAGGCATCTTAGACTTAATATTCATTTGAGGGATTTGTTAAATTCTCACAATTTTGTTTGAATTGCTTTTTGTAATTATTAGCCCAATTAATCACATAATTTTCTAACTAATTACTACAATCATGCTCACATCATGCATTTAACCAATAAAAATACATTGCATGCACCTCATACATAAACAATAAAATAAATGTGACATAATTATAGCCCAAACTATAAGTTCTCTCAAGCCAATAAGAGAACTATAAGGTCAACTTAAGGGTATCGGCATCTTCTCCAAGTGCCTCATTGGTTCTTCTTGTATGGTCACCAACTCCTTGCCTCCTTCATTCCTAGTCTAATCATATCTCTAATCTAAATATTACATCTTTTAGAGAAACCTTGAGTTACATTCGAGGGGAGATAGATGAGAAAAGAATTTACAACTAGAAAATAGAGCAAGATATTTAAAACCAATACAAAATTTATCCAATCACATTGGGCTTAGGGCTATAACTATGCACCATGCTCAAATATCACATAATGTGCATGTCACATATAATTTTCATTCATATTTAACACTTAAATATATTAATCTAATTAATTTATGGAAATAATTATTAAATCAAAATTTAGGGTTTCGAATAATATCCTATGCATGGAAAAATCGTGGTCAAGGTACATTTTTCAACCATATCATGAAATATCACGTATGTCATGAGAAATTAGTGAATAATATATCATATATATTTTCGGTTCAACATAATCGGACAAAATTTTTGATCATAAAATGTGTGAATGATATATCATATATATTTTAGGCCTAAATTTGATATATCACATATATCCTTTCGGCCAAACAAAAAATTTTTGAACACAAGAACAATTCGGCCACATCATGGAATATCACATACCTCCATTTGACCAACCATGATCATTAGGAATTTATGAAAATTCTATCTTATATATGTATACATATACATACATACATATATATATATATATATATTCAGCCACAATATGAAATATCACATATTCCATTCAGCCAACCTTTGATCATAATTAATTTGTGAAAATGTATCATATATATTCTGGTCAAACCATAAACCCATACACATGTATATGGCCAAAATTAACTTTCGGTCTCAACTTGATATATCATATATATCCAATTTCGTCCAAACATAAATATCTTATATATTTATATGCTTTTCGGCCAAACCATGATGACAAGGAATTTGTGAATAATATATCATATATATTTTAGGCCTCAATTTGATACATCACATATATCAATTCGGCCAAGACACAAAATCCGAAACACATGTATATGTTCAAAACTAATTTTTGATTAAATCATTGAAATTCAGAAACATTATAATTCATAAATATATATTTCGGTCTCATGTGATTTAACATATACAAATTTTGGGTTCATCATCAAAATAATATAAAAAAAAACCGAAATTGGCCAAAAATGCAAAACTGAAACACATGTATATGTCCAAAAATGATTTTTAGATACACAATGAAAAATTCGAAACAATTATATCACTCATATAATTTTTGAACTCAATGTTATATAGAATATAAATGTTTCAGCCTCAGTACAGAATTAATTTAAAAATTAAAATTAAAATGAAAAAGGCCAAAAAAATACAAACACCCGAAGCTAGGGAAAAATCAGAAAACCGAAGTTAGGGTTTTCAAGCAAAACCTGTAGCCATCAGCTTTCCATGCATTCATATATATATATATATATATATATATATATATATATATATATATATATATATATATATCATATATTATTCAAATATAGAAATAACACATAAAAGAAAACCCTAAATTGATTTAATAAGCATAAACATATCATATATGTTTAATTGAAAATACAGATTTCAATCAACACATTCATGTAATCCAAATTTCAGCATACAAGTTCATAAACAATTTAATCAAACAAGCATGCTTTCACATAAAACCAATTTGAGCCTTCATAACTAGCTCTGATACCATTGTAGGAAATCAAATATGGCACACAGTGAAAATTTAAGAATTTTGATTTCCTCCAAGGATCCTGACGAAGTGATATCAAACCAGTAGTGAAGTATTTTATTTTATCAGAAGCGGTAGAACTTTCTTGTGACGATCTTTGCTTGTCGAATTACAGCAACACCAGCAGATCCTTGCCTCTACAGTATTCACATGATTGTCTCCAAGTCCCAAGTTAATTGTCACTCAATTAACCAAAGGAAGAAGTAGCAAAAGAACCAATGGTGCTAGCCTGAAACTTTGCTTTCGGTTTTTCAGGTTCGAAGCTTCTCAAGCTTCGGTTTTTCGTATTTCTTTAACACAGAAGAAGAGTTTGTTTTCTCTTACAATGAACAGTAGAAAATCTTCTTGATATTCTGGAAATAATGGCAGCTAATTCTTCAAAAAAAAAAAGCCAAAGAGAAATTTTCTCAACAAGAAGAATAGGTTGCGGTTTTTGGCTGTAATTTTGCTACAGAATTTTCTTCTCAAAGAAAAATTGGTTTCGGGTTGTTTGATGCAGGGAAAAATGTGAACCCTTGTTTCTCATGTTAGGGATGGCTGCTGCTGAAATTTTATGTCCAAATATATAGAAATAAATTAGGGTAAAACTTTTGCTAAAGAGTTTTACTTGTACTACAAGTTCTAATATATTTTTGGAACTTTCTAAATTTCGGCTTTCTAAATTTTATTGGTTGCCAAAACAAGAATCCCATTCTTATTTTTCTTTCTAATTTTTGGGTCTCACAAGAATTAATAAATCAAAAATTGTTTCAGATTTATTAACACAAAACCAAAATCATTTAAAATCCAAAACCGAATACCGATTTAAACCGAAAACCTAATAGAATCCTATTAGCAATAGGATTCTTAAATTAACCAAAATTCATCACAAGAATTTTATACTTCTTTTGGATACGATCTAAGTGTGTGACCTAATAGGTTCTTAGAACGTTTGCAATGATATAAAATCTATTTTATGCCATAAGTATTGAGCGGTGTTTAGCAACACATCAAAGCTACCCAAGTTATAAGAATGTTAGTAATTTGACATTACTTTTATTGTGATAGATGTTACCATGTAATTAAATCATTTTACCCTAGATATCTTGATTGAACACGGGCCATGAAGCATGTCACACTCGCATAGTTCAATCTTTGCATTTCTTGATTCACAAGTAGACACATCTACGCAAATGAGCTCGATATCACATATTGACTCATTTAAGTAAGACTATGCATTTTATGGTCTCACTTGATTAAGGGGCCCAAGGTTATCACTCTTATTATATAGGAGGGGCAAATCATATCTTGATCAATCAACATCCCACTATATGATTCATTACATATCCAATTGCCACTTTTATAGTTCACCCTTTTATGAGTAACATTTAGTAGCATCAAAACATGCAACTCCTCATGTTGGGATCTCTGGTGATCTCAAGTCTAAGGATCACTTACACCATCATCACTATGAGATATGCTTACGACACTTCTATAATAACCCTTGTAGCATTTCTCATGGCGGGTCAATCCAGTACATAGTTTTCTAACATGTACCTATGTGTTGACTTGATATCTCATGTCGTGACACATTTCATCAGTCACTACACATACTAGTCTTAATGCATTTTCATTGTCCCATTAATGATAATACTTGACTAGGGATAATTTTAAAATAATTAAATTCTTGGGATATTATTATATTTATTCATTAAATGTAGATATAGAAATAAATATAATAATCATTGACATTAATTATAAACATTATGATACATATATGTATGCCCAAACAATCATCACATGATTGGTCTTTAGGGCATAATCAAACAATAAATACAACAAGTGATTTAATATCCCTCACAAGTTTGTTGCAAGTCCATTATAAAAATGATCACATCTATTAATCACTTGTCATCTTTTGCCCTTGTAAATAAGAATCACATTTTGTTTGCACAAGCACACACAAATTATCCTCTTAATAATCAAGAAAACACCAAAAATCCGAATAGCATGATTGAAAAATTAGTGCAATTTAAGTGCTAAATCTAAGAAGAAGACCAATTACTAGTATGAAGGTAACCAAGTGGAAAAGTATGATATGAACCCAAAAAAAAAAAAAGAGAGAGAGAAGAAAAGAAAAGGGCTAATATCGCAAAATCCATGTAAGCCATGCATTATTCAATACATCCACAATAGCTTAGATGTCTTACTCTTTTGCTTATTCAATATCTGCATAGTAGCAAGAATCCTAAATGCCAAAGTCTTTCGCAGTTTAGTAGTTGCAATGCACAAATTGAGACCATCCAACAAAAATAGCCAAGAATGGGACTAAATGGGAGATGAATTATTAAAATTCTTGCATCAAGAAGCCTTGAATCCCCAAAAGATTTCAAACGCTTGTACTTTGTATCATTCAAGTCTTCATAGGATATCATCACATTCCCATTACTTTCACCATTATGCAGAGGGAATGATTTTGTTGGTTATTATCCAAATCCCAAAAATGCCAACATTCTAAGAGGAATTGACAAAGAAATCAAAGACCACAACAATGAATTCAACAAATTTGTTTTGGTCATCACATTTCTCAGTCATCCCATTACCCAAGCTCTCTTTCCCTCCCCTCTTCCTCTTTGCTCTTCTTTGTCTTCTTTTTCTTTTATTCTTCAACTAATCCATTAAGTTTCATTCTTTGCATTAGAATCTAGCAACAATCCTTTGTTCACTGAATCCTCATGACTTTGCTTATTCTTCTTTTCTTCTTTTTTCTTAAATTCTTCAATTAACCACTAAAATTTTCATTCTTTTCAACATTAGGTGACAACCCACCACTCAAAATCTCTTATTGTTTTTATTACTTCTTCTTTTTCTCCCCCCCCCCCCCTCCTTGTTTTTTTCTTTTTTCAATCTATACAAATCTCTAGCTTTCTGGTAGCTTCAACTTCAACTTTAGCCTCCTCATGTTTTCTCTTATGTTTGTCTTTTTGCTTCTTCTTTTGAGTATTCTCCATCATTTTATAGGGCTAGGGTTTCAATAGTGAAAGGAGTTATGTTGTTTTATGACCCATAATTGTAGAATTAGAAGTAAAACCTTTAAAGGCCCAACAATGTTGGGTTGTATTTGAGCATTTAATTGTGAATTTTCTAGCCATTGCCTTCTCTAGATTGAGAATCCTAATTTGGTTTAACAATTTTTTCATCTTAGTCCTTCATACATATTTACCCAATATCCTAGATGTGTGTGTGTGTGTGTGTGTGTGTGTGTATTTATTTATTTATTTATTTTAGGGCTGGAGAGATAAGGGTGAAATTCACTTGATCATAGGCTAATCAGAAAAGCTTTAGGGGTAACATAAAAGAGAAATTTAGAGATGAAAATAGGCGAAGGAGAGCTAGTGAGTAATACCTAGAGATTCAAAAGGCTAGAGATGCTAGAGGTGCAATAGTCATTGCTGACGAAGTTGATAGAGATGATGGAAGTTGGCCGCAATATAGTTGTGCTGGCAGATATTTGTATAGAGGTTCTATAATTAATTTGTTGAGCAGAAGAATTTTATTAACTTTTAGAAGAAAACTACTTAATTAGTAAATTGATGGCGAAAAAATTGAAAAATTCTCTCCAATAATTCAATTTAGTGAAAATATTGTTTATTTGTAGATAAATGTTATATCATTAGTAACATATCCAATATCTTTTTACTAAATTTTCATTTAAATAATTGGTGCCATCAAGTGGGAAAAAATAGTGGCAAAAATTGGGTAGTTGTTACTAAAGTTTTTATTGCCAGTAATAACTATAAAACTTGTCACAAAAAATAATTTCATTAACAACTTTTATGCTGTTATCAAAAAAAATTGTCACTGATAACCCAATTTCATGAAGTGATATAAGAAGGAAAAAGGAAAAGACATGAAGGATAAGTCATTTAAAAAAATCAACAAGAAATCTTTGATGGAGAGCAAATCCAGAGTGTCTAAGGAAAAATGACAAATGAGTAAAAAATAAAATGGATGTTTTAAGTGCGACGAACCTCATCTTGACAAGGACTGCACAGATAAAGAGAAAGCGAATACTATTATAGTTAAGTTGGGTAATTCTAATAATGAGGCCCCTACCCATGTAAATCCTTTGCATTGCTAAATGCAATTACCACTATCAAATATCCAGTTTTACAAAACACATTGATAGATATGAAAGTTAATATGAATGGCTTTGATGTTATTGATACGATAGATGCTGGTGCTACTCATAGTTTCATAATTGAATTTGAAATAGGTAAGTTGAATATGAAGCTTGAGCCTCACAATAGCAAGATCAAAATGGTGAATGTTGAGGTAGAAGCTATCGTGGGCCATTATACAGCGAAAGTGTCTATTGATAGCTATAAAGGATCTTGTAGTGTGGTGGTCAATAGAAAGTTAAACCAGTTTAACATCATTCTTTGAAAAAAATTACTATATGTGAATAAGGGTTTCCTAACGCCACACTTGGATGTCTTGATGATTGCAAATGAGAGCACACTCATCTTTGTATGGTGTAGTGTGGTAAAGCCTTTGAATGTTGGCAATTAGAAATTCAAGGGTGTTTTATTGGCTATTCAATTGAAAATGAGTTAAAGCATGGAGAACATACTTTCTAGCTGCGATGATTGAGGTAAAACTAGATGTGATCCAAAATGTACCAAAACTTGTTTGTTGCAAATTAACTTAATGTGTTTGTTGATGTAATGCTTGCTGAGTTACCTAAAAAGTTGCCTTCAAAAAATGTGGTGGATCATTGAATTGATTTGGTTTTAGGGACAAAACCACTAGCATGAACTACTTACCAGATATTCCTTGTAAAGTTGGCTAAACTGAGACACCAATTAGATAAGTTGCTTGACAGTGTGTTCATAAGACCATATAAGGCTGCTTATGGTGCCTTTGCTCGTTTTCAAAAGAAGTCTAATGGTTGGTTGAGATTTTAGGTGTAGATTATCAGGCTCTAAATAAGTATCTAGTGCCGAACACTTTTAACTTATTCAATTGGTTGGTGAAGGGTCGTTTTTTCACAAAGATTGATTTGAGATTTGGCTATTGGTAGGTTCGCATAGCCGAAGGGGATGAGGAATAGACTACTATCATGACCTGGTATTCCTCTTTTAAATTTTTGGTTATGCCAGTTCATTCCTTGAATGCCCCTGTTATGTTTTGCAATTTGATGAATCATATGCTATATGAATTTTTGGATAAATTTATGATTGTCTATCTTAATGACATTGTGGTTTATTTTGAGACACATGATGAGTATGTTGTACACCCATGGCCTGTATTTAAGAGATTGAAGGAACATGAACTATATGTGAAGAAACAAAAATATGAATTTTGTACACAATAGACTAGTTTTCTTGGCCATGTTCTTTGCTAAAGTTAGATTAGAATGGATCGCAGTAAGGTGGAGGCCATGATTGATTGTCCAACTTCAACTTCAGCCCTTGAGTTGATATCATTTCTTGGATCAGCTAATTATTACCATCGGTTTATGAAGGGACACTGATAAGAATTCTCTACCAAATTATAAAATTCAAAACAAATGGCAGAGTGTAGGTTCTAGTATCATCCTCTAGGTTGAACTAGTTCTTTCTTTAGCAAGACACCAACTCCAAGATTGAAGAAGGACCTTGCTTTTGTACACTTGACACTTGAAGGATCAATCCAAAACCGGGTTGTGAGTTGGACTGTTTCCTTGGAACCAAGAAGCATGCTCAAATTGTTGAGGGAAAGAGACTCAACAAGATAGCTTAAACATGAACCTAAGAGGCTATCCTCAAAGACTCTAAGCACGTTTTGAAATTAGAACTCAAAGAAAAGTTAAAAGCTCTCAAGTTTGTATTGATAAAAGTTATCTTTTCTTTGTGTGGCCAATGGCCTTATTTATAGATTTGGCCAAAGAGAATTCCATTCTCTAGAAGGATTAGAACTCCTTGCCCCTTTAGGAAACTAACTACCTAAAGAAATAATTACTAAAAAGAACTACTATTTTAAGAAGAGGAAATACTTTCTAAACTATAATCCGAGTGTGGATTGGATTTGTGTTGGCTGAATGGAGCTCTCCACTTTTGAATTGGATTTGGAAGCTTCTCAAATCATCATGGCTGTGGATTTAGAAGCTTCTCTAATCACCTTGGCTGTCCTATTGATCATGAAGAATTATAAACAGTTAGCTCATCATTTACAATACTAATCAAGTGACATATTGAGAGCTAGTCTTCATTGCCTCATTCTTCATTGTTTCCTCAACTTGCAATTCGGTTATGAGACTTGCTAATGCAACTTGCATTCTCTTAGTTCTTGATCTAGTCATAGGACCTCCAATGCCTTGCAATGGATCAAATGGTGAACGTCTCAAGTGTGGAGTTGTCTCGGCTTGCTGTATGGTCTCTACTGGTTGGATGGTCTCGGACTTGCTTCCAATATTTTCATAAGCCCTTCCTTCTTTGAAAAGACTTGTCCTCGAGTCCATAAACTCGTCATCCAACTCAAATAATGAAAGGGTAGAGACATTAAATGTAGCACTAACTCCATAATCACCTGGAAGGTCGAGCGCGTAAGCATTTTCACCCATGCGTGCAATAACTTAGAAAGGACCATCTCCTCGAGGATGAAGCTTAGTTCTTCGTTGGAAGACTTGCTTTCGCCCTCTATTGGCAACTTGAGCATAATGTTCGTTCTTCTTGAGGATTTGAAGGCGTACCTTGTCATGCAAGTCTTGAACAAACTTAGCCTTTGCTACACCATCAACATTCACTTGCTCATTGCTTGGTAATGGCACTAAGTCAAAAGGGGTTAGTGGATTAAAACTGTAAACAAAAATAGAACGTATGATAAAAATACCAAATGACAAGAACCCACCGAACTTCACCTCAAAAACTAGCTTATCAATAGAAATTAAAAATTCTTGAAAAATAATTAGCACAAATTCTTTACTTGCATTTAAAGCTCTATCAACATCCTTCATGCAAGCATAGAAACTACCTTTAAAATTTTCAATTGAGGGTTGTATACCTTCGGTTTCACTCATGAGAACCAAAGCTTTACATTTAGAAGTTGAAGGGAATTGTTTACTTACGGTTTGAGCAAATTTCTGACCATCTTCAATCTTCTTTTGTTCTCTTATCCACTCTATTTGCTTCACTTTTGTTGTTGCTGAAATTTACTAATTTCCGAAAGTGGAAATGGTGCTAGTGTGAGGGCTTTTCCATCCTTATTAAAGTAATACTTATTAGTCCTCTCGGAATGACTTGCATTACAATCATGCTCCCAAGGTCGTCCTAATAGTAGGTGAGTATCCTGTTTAGGAACAACATCACAAAGAACTTGGTCAATAAAATTTCCAATTTGAAAACTTACCCAGGTTTGCTTTGTGACATGGAGTGATCCACTTTGATTCATCCATTGTAATTTGTATGGTTTCAGATGCAAGGAACATTTGAGCTTCAATTTGTCTACAAGATAAGTAGAAGCTAGGTTTGTACAAGATCCTCCATCAATAGTTATCATACAAATTTGATCTTTAATAAAACATTGAGAATGGAAAATATTTGTCCTTTGATCCTCGGTGTCCTCCTCGGGTCGAGCACTCAAAGCTCTTATTGTAACCAAATATTCTCCAGTCAGTTGATCCGCTTCATGCCCCCAATGTTCATTAACATCACTTGCAGCCATCTCTTCATCTAGACCATTTGACTCCTCCTCACTCTCACTTTTATAAGTTTCATTATCTAAGATAGTCATGGTTCGAGAGTTTGGATATTGAGAAGTCACATGTCCTCGGCCTAAGCACCTAAAACATTAGATAGAAGAACTAGTGTTAGAACTACTTGAACTGGACCACTACAAAAAAATTGGCCTTTAGTGACAAGTCAAACGTGGTCACTAAATATATAATAGTTGTCACAAATGAGATTTAGTGACCAAAATCTTGTGGTCACATGGTGGTTTGCAAAGCTCGGTTAGTAAAATACGTTGGTGACATGGTGGTCACTAATTGGTACAGCTTGTAACCAAAAAAAGTGGTCACACTCTTAGTGACGACATAAAGTGGTCACCAAAACATAATTTTTTTGGTTACTGATAATACGAGATGGTCACAAAAAATAGTGATTGGTGACCACCTTTGGTCACCACATATGGTGGTCAAGAAATATAAGAAGGTCAACGCCATTTGTGACCACTTAAAGTCCTCAGTAAATTGTGAACAAATAACAATAATTAGTGATGAAATATTGTTGTCACGTATTGTCATATAGACAACCATTACTGACCACATTATTTTCTCACCAATGTGCCATTAATTTTATTATTTGGAATTAATTGTACAGAAAGTATTGAACAATAGATAAAACTAACATATCATTTACACGACAAAAGAGTTAGGACAATATCAACCTAATGATGTACAAAAACAAAAGCATAAGCATCCAAAGTTAATGATGCACCAAAACAAAAGCAACATTTCTTATCCTACAAAAATACACAACTAAAGTTTCATTATCTATTATATGTCATATAAAATCGAAACGAACCCTTTGAACACCAACCAAAACTATCATACTCCATGCGAACAATCCAAATAACATCCACTCCATGTTTTATGCTTGGTGCTTTTTTCTCTGAAAAAAGGCTGAGACTTAACCTCCCTTGGTACAGAATTTATGTCAAATGGTTCTTCAGAGGGTTCCTAGATCTGTTTGACAAAATACCATATGATTACTATCAATAATGAATAAGCAAAACAAAAACATTAATCAAATACTCACACAATTCTTCAAACTTGTCTCCATATTGCAAGTAGAAACTTCACCAAGCAAGACCTGTACAACAAACAACTGACTTAAAAAAAAAACCAAAATTATTTAAAGGAAGAATCAAGAGATGTATTTTAAATCAAGCTGAATAGAGGAGAAAAAATCGCACTGGTGAAATTTGAACGCTCAGAGGTCTTTTCTTCCCCGGTCAAATAAATGTGCTTGAGTAAGTTAAATAACCAAAACATGATGTGCTACTTTCTTTCAAGAATGTAGATAACAAAATTTGCCCATTTGCAAGGAAAGGTACATCCAATCCAAAATGAGTATGATCTTCCCAAATGTTAATTCACCTATATCACATGCATTTAGATGACAGAACTTTGCAAATGATGTCCTACGATCACAAGTATATCATGATCCACTACTAATGCCAACAAATAACATGGATAGCACAAGGAAAGCTGAAAAAGCTAAATAGCAATCTTAAGTAGCTCACTCAACAATTCAAACAGCAGTTTAACACATCCAAGGAACATATAAGCCCTCACTATTTCTTTTCCTTCTTAGGGAAACACAGTCAGCTCACTCAACAATTCAAGCAACAGCTTAATACATCCAAGAAACACAAGAAACACAAGTCCCACTATTTCTTTTCCTTATTTGGGAAATACAGTCGTAAGTACATAGTTCAGCTAGAGTCTCACTCAGCTTAGTTTGAGAGCAGGGAAAAAGGAAGCAAAGCATGATAAACTTTTGTCTCAACAAAAAGCTTTGGTATCCAATCAAGAGCAAAAGTCAGTAACCATTTAGCAGGTCAAATAGCAGAAAATGTTCAGCAGCAAATATCATGCTAATTAAAAGGTAGACAAGAAGAAGAACCAGGGAAAAAGGAAAATGATCGACTAAGTTAAAAAATACAGCACTTGAGTTATGAAAGGGATATGAAAGCAAGCATAAGGTAGCTTTAGCCAAAGAGATGAGATCACTTTTACAAAATTGCATTATGAGGTCAAACAATCAAAGGACAGTTCACCAGTTCAATCAAATGCCAATTATCAAAAGATGATAAGATCAATGTAAACCGTTCAAAGACTACTATTACTTGTGACATTTACTTGTGCCTTGTATATGCTATTTGTAGCAGTAGTAGTAGCATAGTAATATATGCTGCTATTGCTACTACTACTGCTACTACTATTATTATTTTAACTATATCTTCCAACAATCACTGCTACAATGGTCCAAAAAATCAGACTTGTTCCAAGGGAAAGGGTGGAATAAAAGGACATTCTGATGAGGAAAATATTCCTTACATCACAGCATCCAAGGGAATCACCCCTTGCAGTATCAAATCCTGAAGAGATAATGGTAAAATCTGGGGCAAATCAGAAGCTGCAATCAAATGCATTTGAAAAGTGTCAGTAGATTTAACTACTTCAAAAAAAAAAAACAATTATCAGAGAACATATAGAACACTATCATATTTCTTTATGAAGAACATTTAACCCTTTTACCATAGACTTTAATAATAATCCTATGTACAAACTAAACAAGTATTGCATTTGCATGATATTTTGTCATGGAATTGTCATAACTACAACATAATATCAATATATTGAACTAGACTCGTACATCACTATCAAAAAAGGAGCTTTGAGCCAACAATTATGCATCAAAATTCATAGCAGAATCAAGTAAAGATGTACCAAAAGCAAATGAAAAGAACGGAAAAAAAATCTAACATCAAAATTGATAAGTGAATAGGATCCCCCCTCCGAAAGTGTAAAAAAATAATCTAGTACGAAAGAGAAGCATCGTCCAAATTGTGTACATAAGCTTTTCTATTATACTCAGATGGTAAAAGACAAGCATTTCGTCTAAGATCTGCATGCACTCCAACTTTGACCATAAGATGACTATAATTAACCAAAGCCAGAACCAATGGTAGCTGAAATACAAAAACACAAAAAACTTGTTCAGCAAACAAAGAATAAGAAAATAAACATCCAGACAAACAACAAAAACTACCCTCACATTTGTCGATATAGTCATTGATAAAACATCATTGATTTCCTTAACATTTTACAAACGAAATACATAAACATATGTCATGAAGCTTCAACTTGCACACACTTCTTCAAGCATACATTTATTTGCCCAAACATTTGAGCAGGGGCTAATAACTTGTTCAAACTGCAATCCTCTTTCCAAATTAAAAAGATAAACATTATGATTATTTATAGCAATACAGGTGCTAATTAAGCATTCTTGAGATGATGAGACTCAATGTCTTCAACCATGTGAAGACAAAAGTTGAGCAATGTCCCTGGATGAGGCATATCCTCCTTCAGCTTCTCATACTCCAGGGTCCATGTTATCAAATTATCTTCCCCTTTTGTATCAACATGGTATGTTATTATGAAGGTCTTGTATATTTCCATGAGATCTCCTTCAATCATCTTGAATTTGATCGATTGATTCGCTTCATCCACCTCTTCAAGAATCTGCCTTGCCCACCTATCTTTCCCATGTATAGAAATCAAAATATAACCAACAAAATGTTTACTAATTCTTGAAACAAATAAAGAAAAGTCCTAGTCAACATATTGTTACTCAAAACGTCAAGAAGTAACCAGTACTGTAAAGAACTCATATTAAGTCTGTTTCCCAATAATCTTACACTATTATAATCACAAACTTCAATCAATTCAAATATTAGCAAATATTACATACCTTGATTAACTGTTAAAACATGATTATGTGAAGTTGAAGTGGCTTGGTGCTCATTTTGATTACCTTGCAAAAGCGATTAAGAAATTAAAAATAAATAATCTCAAAACGTAGGTACCGTGGGTATAGTTCCAACAGATTTTGGATCCAGGAACTCCAATACCACCATCCAGCAAAGCGAAGCCTTGTACATTTTGAGGAGAGGCAGTGGCAAGACCGTACGGGTTTTTACTAAATAAATCATGAAATACATCTCCAACTCTAGAGTGTTTGACCACAGTTTGGCCTATCATTTTACCTTTCAAACCCATTGCTTCTTTTTTCGATATCGAACCAAAAGGAAAACCAAACCAAAACCAAGGGTTCCTAAAACTTTGATTTACGATTGAATTCACAAACTTTGATCTTTATTTCAACAAAATTCTATATTCTGACTTAATCTAGTAATTATTAACCATCTAAATCAGAAAAATCTCAAAGGGGATTTCACACATAAACAACGAAATAAAACTAAATCAATCAAACCAACTAAGGGAAAACAGAGCCTGTTCGGTGAATTGCAAGTGTACAATATCAACAAGTAATATAGTAGTGAGTAGAGTATCGTTCCCTCGAGGATTGTTTTAATTTAACCAATTACTTACCAAATTGATTAATTCAACAACAAGCTAGCCAATAAAACAAAACTTTCATGCAATTTTAACTAAACTTAACAAAGAATGCAAATTTATAACAATAAGAAAATATTAAAAATTTACCAATTTAACAAAGATGTTAGAGATTTCGATTTCACTTAATCAATCCTAATTAACTCTTTTGACTTGTCATGCAATTAACTTAAATTCCAAATTATGATGGTGAAATTTCCCTAATGTAAATTAATAGCCGACATCGGTCTAATAACCCTATTTAGATTAAAATCAACTCACACTTGGTCTAGGTGAATTTAGATTTCTAAATGCATTAGGAACTATGGAAATTTCGGATTCAATCTAAGTAGCCATTACTTAGTTTTACTACCGAAACCACATGAATAACCTAGATTATTACGGTCTAAATTGAATTCATGGTTTAATATCACATGAGCACATGCATGTTATCTCCTCTCGGTATCAAACAAGCATCAACAATCAATTAAGTGGTGATCAATCACCTAAAAGCATTAAGAACATGATATTAAACTCATAATTGAAATATAAATTGCATGAACAAGTCTTAAGAATTAATTATTCATGATTAAGATCATCTAGTCTCTAACAAAAGAAATTAGAACATAATGAAATTTAAACTAACAATAAAAATAAAAATAGACATAATTAAAATTAATACAAATTCTGAAAATTAAAGTAAACAATATTTCATGAACATAAAAGCTATAAAATACTTAATACTTGAAAATAAAACATAATTAGAAATTCTTAACAAAACACAAGAAATAATATTACTAAAATTGTTAAAATTAACTAAACAAAAACAAGGAAAGAAAAATAAAATAACTAAACTAACTTAAACTAAACAAAACAATAAAAGACAAAACCAGTAAATGAAGACTTGAAGACCAAGAATTCTGCATGGTTTGTTTCTTGCACCCGTAGCTTCCAAGGAACAAAAACAACAAATTGCTTCTTCTTTGTCTTTCAAGCTTGGTGGCTGCAAAATCTAAACTCATTAATTAACCAAACAAGAAGAACAAAATGATGAAGACTCGACTGGAAAAACATAACGAACAACAAGAAGATAGCTAAAAATTCTGCAGCAAGGAAAACAAAGCAACCCGTAGCTTCAAGGATCAAAAACAACAAATTTCTCGCTTTCTTTTCCAGTCCAGTGTGGTGCTTTCTCTTCGCTAAACTACTGCAACCAACAAGAACAAAACAACAAAGAAAGATCAAGAAAACAACAAAAGGATGGCTGAAAAATGTGCATAAAAACCAGAGAAAGTGCAAAAATTTTGTAGAAAACCCGTAAGTCGCTATTGATTTTCTTGAAGAAAATCGTGAGTATGAAGCTGCAATTCTGCTAAAGATTATTGAAAACACCAACTGGAATTTGTAGAATAAAACCACATGAACATCAATCGAAAATCAAGAAAAACCGTGAGAAGCTACAAGAAAACCGTGAGCAGGAAATGGAAAACCCGTGAGCAAGAAATGCAATTCGCTAAACTACTGAAAGAAAAGAAAACAAAAGAATGAAGAAAGCTAGCTGCTCTAAACTCTGTAGGAAAGCAGAAGAAAAACGACTTGGCTAAACTAAATCTAATCTAAAAATTCCGCATTTGAATGGATGAAAAATGGGATGCTTTCTCCGTTCCAAGCTTTGTCCATTTATAGGCAAGGCTGTTCTTTTCTTCGAAGGTGTTATTGTCTTCCATGTGCTTGGTTTCTTTTACTGACCAAGAAAACACCCAAGCTTTGCTTTCCAAATATCATTATTCTTTGTCAGATTTCTTTTTTTCTTCTTTCCTTGGCTAGTCCAAATTTCTTTCTTTCTTTTCTTCTTTTGCCTTTCTTTTGCCCATGTGAGATTGCATTTTGAGAGACTTTCTTGAGAAAAGAAGAGAATGACAAATGGTTTCCTTATGCTTTCATGTGAGGCTTTTTCCTTTGCACTGGTTGTGTCTTTTCTTTCTTTCTTTCGGCTAGTCCAAATTTTCTTTGGATGCTTTGTTTGTCACAAGGATTCCATCGGTGTTGGGGCTTTTCTTTTGCTTCCTTTGGCGATTCTTTTGTTTCCCAATTGTAGTTGAGCTTTGTTTCCTTTTGTGTGTCGGCTTCTTCTTTGTTTATTTGTTTCTTTGTTGTCCGGTTGCTTCATTCCTTTTGTTTTCTTTGTGTGCATTTCTTTGCTTTCTTTGCTTCTTTGTTGTCCAAATTTCAACTTGGTTTCCTCTTTTGTTTGTTGTGGGTACTTGGCTCTTTGATTTCTTTGTTGCAGCCAACACAAACAAAAATCTTCTTTGTCTTGTTGTTGAAGTAATTTGGTCAAGCTTTGATAAAAAATAATTGGTTAGTCCTTTGTTCTCAATTTATAAGTAAAATTCAAGATTAAACTCAAAAAGTTCTAAAAATATTGGAAAACTTAGAAATCATAAAATCAAAGGATAATTTGGCCAAAATATGTAAAAACAAATTAAAACACAAGCCAATTTCTAACCAAAATTAATAAGAAAACTCTATATAAAATAGAGTTATCAGAGCCCAACAACTGAAGTACTAAACTTTAATCAACGAATTGAGGGAAGAAAAAAAAAACAAAACAAAAAGCTGAATTGGGTTGACTCAGAATTAGGCTCAGACTGACTTCGATGCCAAAGGACTCATCTTCAAAGTCATAGAAAGCAATAACTTCGGGCGGAGCTCGCCCAGAGTTGGCGTCCGATATATGAAGCAAAGACTTGTCAATTCTTACTCTTTGTGTTGTTGCAATTGGGGGTGTTGAATGAACAACCTTGAGGAGGAGGAGGGTAGTGGCGATGGATAAGGGAAGTTCCGATTGGATAAAAAAGAGAGGAATTCTTGGCCTACAGCCCCTATTACGCCTACAATGGCCGCCGATTGAGAAAGATCAAGAACAAGGGTTTCACAAGCTGTTTTGTGTAAAATGAGTTGGGAGAGATGGCATTTGGAGAGTAAAGTTTGGGCAAAAACGTTGCTCAGAGATGGAAGTGTTAGATGAATTTTTGTTTAAGTGTTGGTAAAAGTCGCCAAAAATTATTCAAACTTTGGAGCACCTCCGGCTTTTCCCTCGTACCTAAATTCATTTTCCCTCATTTTCATCTATTAAGCATTTAAACTTTTTATTCAATTATTAATTATTTTAAAAAATTTACGTTTTTTAGATAGTAATCAATTTTTTACTCTACAATACTATGTTGATTTAATAAAATTCTGATTTGAAATTTTCTTTTAAATTTTTAATTTTGAAATGGTAATTAGTTATTAAATGGCTAAAGTGAAATTATTTTTAAAAATAATTTAGAGAAAAAAATAATATTTCAATTTTCATGTTGAATTTAAAGAAATTATGTATATTAAAAGTATGCGTATATATGCACTAAACTACTTATGCTTTGTAATAATTACTTTTATTTTAACTACATAACTACTATATATATGTATTAACTACTTATATTATAGATTTTAGTTCTAACTATATACATATATGTGTGTGTGTGTGTGTGTGTGTGTGTGTACTCTCTCTGTCCCAAAAAAAAAGAATTCAATTTCGAAACAAGTTTTTGTCCCAAAAAATAGTATAGTTTCAAAAGTCAAAGCTAATTTTTCAACAAAATTTCCAAAATACCTTAATGAGATAGAATACATTAACGGGTGTATTGATATATAATACCCTGAATGAGGAAATTAATGGTATAAAACTAGTTATACCTCGATTTGATTGACTATAAATATAAAGTTATACATTGGTGAAACTGAATTATTTTTTTTGGACAAATAGAGTATAACTGTATAAGTATTTACTACTTTTTTTTTTATACATTGTATGTGTAACTATATATGTACATGTACTAACCACTACTTGGTTATAATATTATGTTAGTGACTGCAACTAGTTTGATACTATATATTTTGTATTCCTTATTTGCTTATAAAGAAATATAGTTGTAATAAATGTCAAAACTTTTGATTACCATTAACCGATAGTGTATTTTAATACTAATAAAACTTATGTATGCAAATTCATAAATTTCAAGGTATTCTAGTATAATTATTTTAAATTAAGAACCATAACATAAATAAGCTAATGAATCTCAGCCCAATAAAGAATATATTTAGTTCAATTGTTATTTTGAACCAAAGAAGCCTATTAGTATTAATCAATATTGTATTGTAATACTAAAAAGAATGTGCGATTAAAGTATAATTATATGGACCAATAAAATTTTAAGGTGTTCTAGCACAATTATTAGAAATTAAAAGTAATAATATAAGTAAGTTAAGTGTGGCATAAGGAAGAATATGTTTAGTTCAATCATTATTTTTAGCTAAAGAAATCTAATCATAATTAACTGATAGTATATCTAAAAAAAGACTCAATTCTTGAAGTAAAATAATGTAGACAAATTCATATATATTAGGGTGTCTTAGTGTAATTAATAAAAATTATGAGGCATAAATTTAAAAAGTTAAGTTTGGCCCAATGGATAAATTACATAATCCAATTATTATCCTTAGTCCAATAAGTCAATCATTATATAAGTTGTGGGCAATCAATGTGGGCCAAAATATTTTTATTTAATCAAATCCCTACTTATATGGCCCAATACATATCTTGGTATTAAAATTTTAAAATTCTAATTTCATCACACACCAAAAAAAATATTTTGTATATCTATATTTAATAATATTATGCACTAAAACTTTATATATAAAGATATGTATTAAAAGATTATAACTCCTAGTACAATTATAACGAAGGATATGCTTAGTCCAATAATGATTCTTAGCCAAAAAAATCCAATCATAATTAATTGACTGTGTATTTGAAAAGACTTTATGTTTCAAGTAAAATAATATATTCAAATTCATATATATTAGGGTGTCTTAGTGTAATTAAAAAAAATTAAGAGGCATAAATTTAAAAAGTTAAGTTTGGCATAATGGATAAATTACATAATCCAATCATTATTTTTAGCCCAATAAGTCCAAAAACTATATAAGTTGTGGGCAATCAATGTGGGCCAAAATATTTTATTTCATCAAATCCCTACTTATATGGCCCCATACATATCTTGTTATTAAAATTTATAATGTCTAATTTCATCACACACCAAAACAAATATTTTATATATCTATATTTAATAATATTATACACTAAAACTTTATATATATAGATACGAATAAAAAGATTATAAGTATTTTTATTTTTGGTCCGAATATTTTCTTAATTAAAAATTCTTTTAAACTAGAAAATATTCAATTTTATAATACACAAAAAATTCAAATTTATGTATTTGAATTAATGATATTTCATATATTTTCTGATTTCCCACATCTTAGGATGACAAATCATGAGCTTTAAATAATGTAGGCAAATTCAGATATATTAGGGTGTATTTGTGCTCTTATTAGAAATTAAGAGCTGTAAATTAAAAAGTTAAGTTTGGCTCAATAAATAAATTACATAGCCCAATTATTATCTTTAGCCAAACAATTCTAATCATTATATAAGTGGTGGCAATCAAAGAAGTTTTTTTTTTTTGTTTGTTAGTGTAAAATTATGTGGACAAATTCATAAGTATTATGTGTCTTAGTACAATTATTAAAAATTAAAAGTCATAATACAAATTAGCTAACTTCGATCCAGTGAATAAATTGTTTAACCCAATCATAAATCTTGGTCAAAGAAAGCTATTAATCAATAGTGTATTTTAATGCTAAATGATTATGTGCTTTAAGTAAAATTATATAGCAAATGTATAAATATTAGGGTGTCAATATACAATTAATGAAAATTAAGTGTCATAATACAAATTAGTTAAGTTCGACCCAATAAAAAAATTGTTTAGCCCAAACCTTATTTCTTATATTATAAGCCCAATTAATATAAAGTTAAGCCCAATCATAGGTTCATTTGTAAGCCCAATTAATTTGTAAGCCAAACCAACGCAAGCCCAATGATAGGTCCATTGCTAGCCCAATCATAGCCTTTTAGTGATTACAAAACATTGTCATTAAAAGTCATAAATTTAGTGACGATTTTTTTGTCACCAAAACACATTTTGTAATTTTTTCGTGACAAATGGAATTGTCGTCACCAATACTGGTCATTAATTGTGGTCAACTTTTGGTTGGTTTTTTTTACAATATAACAATTAGTGACCACTTTTTATTTCTCGTCATTAAAGGATATCATTTAGTGACCACTTAGTGACTACTTTTTTGCGTGGTCAAGAATGAATACATTTGTGATCAATTTTTTGTGACTACATTTTTCTCGTTGCTAAAGACTACTTTTGGTGACCAAGAATGTTGTTGTCACCGCCTTTTTGGTCACTAAAGCCCAGTTTTCTTGTAGTGGACGAAAGTTTACTGTTACTTACATTTGAAGAAGTTTGTGGTGTAAACTTCTTCCCATTTGCTGGATTGGATGCTTCCTTTGTGAATGCAACTTGAGCCATTGTGATTTCCATTTGATCAATACTCATATGTACTAATTCTAGAGCCGAAGCTAAACCCATCAGGGATTCTTTCTTGTCTTGTTCTTGTTCTTTTGGGTTTGTAGCCATCTCTGCACAAACAATGTTAGTAATAAAAATTTCCTACCTCACTTCCCTCTAACCAATTGCCCAAATTGGAACTCTCACCAATACAATGTTGTTCTCTCGTTTTTGTAGTGATTGGGTTGTTGAGTAGGTTCACTCAAACTCAATTACTTTTCTAAAGTTCTAACTCAAATAAGTTTCAAGAATCTCAAAGAATAGGCAATTAAATTCAAATTAAGCAAGAAAAAATTTAGAGGTCAAGAAAGAAACAAGAAACGAGAACAAAGTTCTTAGAACAAGAAAAAACAAATAAAGGCGGAGTTTTGCAAAGAAGAGAAAACAGGTTTTCAATGCCCGAAAATAATTTTGTTCTTGCTTAAAACAACTTTCTCTATCAAACCTTGAGGAATTTTCAGCCACAAGATATCTCAAATAAGAATATATGAATTTAAGAAATAAGACTCAAGGAAAGTGAGTAAATTAGGAAACTACGAAAACTGAAAATAAATTGGAATTAGGAAACTACTTAGAAAACTAAGAGATTAGGAAACTAAGCAAAACCAACTCCAAAGTGGACTTGAAAAAGGAAAGCTAATAAATGGAAACTAAATGAAGCTGAATATGGAACCCAAAAAGGAAGCAAATATGAAATCAAAAGAAAACAACTATGAAACCTAAAAAGAAAACAAATAGGAAAGCTATCTAAAGGAAGATAACTTTCAAGAAAGGAAATATAGTCAAAATAGTAAACAATTCTTACAACCCTTTTTTATATAGAAATTTCAGTTAAGGAAGTTCACAAGGTGCAGAGTTTCTGTCAAGAACAATGGCCAAAAAGGAACAAAAATTTCGTGCAAGGAGGGCTGCTCAAAGAACCAAATTTCTGGTCAACAATTTTCAGCCACAAGTTTGAAACTTTCGGCGGCTAACAATGCAAATTCTATCACGATTCTTAAGCAATTTTAACAAAGGTTCAAGAGACAAGACCCAAGAGTGCAGTACAGGTTTTCCAACAGAAAAAGATCACAAGAATTCTGGACAAACAACACAAACAGTACGGCTGAAAATTTCAGACAGCAAAATTCTGGTTACACTTTTTGTTGCAAATTCAGCCAAACTAATTCAAGAACAAGGTTCCAAGAATTCAAGAAATCAAGAAACAAGGTTTCAAGCAGCAAGAAACAAGAGTTTCACAAATTAAAGTGCAAGGATGCAGGAATCAAGAATACAAAAAAAAATTCAAGAATCAAAATTGTTCTTCTCCTTCTTCTCCTTTCTTTCTTTCTTCCGGCTTGATCTTCTTTCTTTCTTTCTTTTTTCTGGTTTTTTTCTTCCGTTTTTTTTTCTCCCTTTTTTTTTCTAGAAGAAAAATCTAAAGCAGCGACAATATCACAAGAAAAGGGAAAAACAAAAACAGAACAAGAACAAGAACAGTGACTATGGAGAGGATTCAAGGGTTTGGATTGCTTTCAGCAATGAGCCAAAAAAAAGTAGTAGGTATGTGCGGCTGTTTTTTTTTTTCAGGGAATAAACAGAAAAACTAAAATTATCTATACAAAAAGTGGGTAGCAAAAAAAGGTTTAACCGAATCTAGAAGACTAGGCTAAACAACTAATTTGACTACCACAAGAAATTAGAATTTTCAGCTACACAAGAAGAAGTATGAACAGAATTTTAGTTAAGGGATTATAAACAAATTCTGTTAGTTCTTGATTGGTCCACTTGCAAGCCAAGGGATTAGTATGAACAGAATCTTGGTCCACTTGCAAGCCAAGGAGAATTCTTTCTCTAGAAGGATTAGAACTCCTTGCCCCTTTAGGAAACTAACTACCTAAAGAAATAATTACTAAAAAGAACTACTATTTTAAGAAGAGGAAATACTTCCTAAACTGTAATCTAAGTGTGGATTGGATTTGTGTTGGCCGAATGGAGCTCTCCACTTTTGAATTGGATTTGGAAGCTTCTCAAATCATCATGGCTATGGATTTAGAAGCTTCTCTAATCACCTTGGCTGTCCTATTGATCATGAAGAATTAGAAATACTTAGCTCATCATTTACAATACTAATCATAGTGACATATTGAGAGCCCGTCTTCATTGCCTCATTCTTCATTGTTTCCTTAGCTTGCAATTCGGTTATGAGACTTGCTAAGGCAACTTGCATTCTCTTAGTTCTTGATCTAGTCATAGGACCTCCAATGCCTTGCAATGGATCAAATGGTGAACGTCTCAAGTGTGGAGTTGTCTTGGCTTGTTGTATGGTCTCGACTGGTTGGATGGTCTCGGACTTGCTTCCAATATTTTCATCAGTCCTTCCTTCTTTGAAAGGACTTGTCCTCGAGTCCATAAACTCGTCATCCAACTCAAACAATGAAAGGGCAGAGACATTAAATGTAGCACTAACTCCATAATCACCTGAAAGGTCGAGCACATAAGCACTTTCACCCACGTGTGCAATAACTTGGAAATGACCATCTCCTTCAGGATGAAGCTTAGTTCTTTGTTGGAAGACTTGCTTTCGTCCTCTGTTGGCAACTTGAGCATAATGTTCGTTCTTCTTAAGGATTTGAAGGCGTATGTTGTCATGCAAGTCTTGAACAAACTTAGCCTTTGCTACACCATCAAGATTCACTTGCTCATTGCTTGGCAATGGCACTAAGTCAAAAGGGGTTAGTGGATTAAAACCATTAACAAAAATAGAACGCATGAGAAAAATACCAGATGACAAGAACCCACCGAACTTCACCTCAAAAACTAGCTTATTAGTAGTAATAATTTCTATGAATACAATAACAAGCGTATACTTACACTTAATTTTGTGGATTTAGATTTTTATTACTTGATATTTGTAGATTTGTACTGCATTTTTATATCTTAATCCTGCACATATCAATAATGTCTTCTAATTTGTTTCATCGAGTAAACTTGCGTACTTCAGCTTTCACTATGTCTATGTATTAGGTGAAAGTAAGGAATTCGAAGACTCCAGTTTGTTTTGCATTCTCAATTTTCTGTACCAACTCAAAATAGGTAGCTTTGTCTATCTCAACTTCCATTATGGAAGATTCAAGTTGGCCACTAAACAAGGCCCATTCATTTCATAAGGACTTCTTCTTCAACTTTGGCCACCTTTCATTCACACTTGCTCTCAATAATGGCGAACCAACTTTGAAGGTAATTTCTCATTTAATTTCCTTGATTATCTCATTTAATTTATTTCATTGGAACGAAATACACTTCATCAAATCTCTCTCCACTGTTTGTACAACAAACAACATTTATGGGTTGCAAACAAAATGCATCAAGGGACGAAGTATTTAGGAATTAATAAATTTTACCATGTTAACCATTTATTCATCTCGTTTAAAGAGTAGTTTAGGGAGAGCTCATTGCCAAGATCGTTCCAAGTAATCAAAGGATGTCCTCTTTTGTAGGAATCAAAGGAGTGTTTAGAAGGTCATCGCAAGGCAAGTGGTAGAGCTTGAGGGCTAGTGATTGGTGTAACTTCGGTAGAAAGTGCTTGATCATCTTGGTTGGGAACTTGATTACAGCTGAAATCACCTCATCATCATGGCTTGTTTATTTTTTTATACATAGTGTGATGGAGGTCATGACTAAATTAGTGGTAGGTGGAGCATCAATTCATTGGGCATCAGTTTTAGTAGCTAACTCACCCTGGGACTTATTATTAGCCAATGTTCTCTTGGGTTTTCCAGATGGTTTGTTGGAGCAGACAATAAGGCGACTAAATGGTGACTTACAAAAAAGAAGCTATACGATAAATCAATAAGCTAAGAAGTCAAATATAACAAAGGAATTAATTAAGATTACTTTTGGTTGGGACTTTAGAAATTTGGGTGAATTCAGCCCACTTCAACTTAGCCTTGGTATGATATGAGCTCGTATTTCATCATACGAGCTCAGTTTAATCTCATTACTAACACCAGACCTAAGATGACTGGACTCATGTATAGATAAGGACAATCTTCATATAGTGGGAATGTCTATACTGTTAGCATCTACAAAGAAAATTTTAAACTTTTAGTCTTGAATAGATGATATAATGCCTCTTATTATGATAGTGAAGCAAGGCCTCTTGGCTAAATGGTACCAACTTGGTTCTTCTCCATTATTGTTCAAAAAAATATTTATGGAATAGAGACAGACTGAATGCAATAGAGTGGACTTTATACAAATAGATAACTACAATAATGAATCTTATGGCATTGAGAGTTAGCTGGCCTAGCTCTACGCAATAATACTTAAATATGTTTTTGATAACGTTGTGGATGGGAAACCTAAGACTAGCACGGAGTCGATCACAATACATTGCAAATTGATTTTGGTAAGTATGGTGGTCCTATCTTGGAAGGTCGGCAAGAAGTCTTTGATAGTGTTGGAAATATGAAATTCTATGTAGGGTTTTTGAAGGTATTCTTCATCAGAGAAAATTGAATGTTCTCGATGTTAATGAGAGATGGCCTTTAACAATGGTGGTTTTCCCATTCCTTGCCCGGCGGGTTACGTAGGGTTGAAATCAGTGCCAAACTCCAGCGCCCTTTTCTCTAGCTGGGTTTGAGAGTCCAATTTTGAAGAGATGTTTAGCCAATGGGGCTCGCGAGGAGCTGTTACTGGGCGAGTAAATAGAAAATGCATTAGGATTGAGGAGGAGAGTACCTTGGTCAGCCATAATGAGTTGAGTAGTGGTGGAATTTGAAAGTTGGGATCGAGATAAATTTCTGACAGTCGATAGATTGGAAATAATAGTTTTTTAGCAATAAACATTATTGAAGCTGGGGTAAACGTATAGCAAATGAGTTGGAGATAAATGATAAAATTTTATAGGGTGTTATTGTTAATCTAGAAGTCTATGCATTTGTGCAAAATGTCACACTTCCGAAATATGAATGAACATTACAACAACTGATGCAATCACTGCAATTAAGTCATCTGAGCAGCCCTCAAAAGTAGTGTCACATAAAATGCTAGTTTTCAATTCAGATATGCATTTTCAATACTATAAACATCCAAATGGCAAACTAAAGGACCAGCGAATACCGTATAAAACAATCTCGAGTTATTAGAAAGTGGTGATCGCTTCAAATTGCCTTTTAAGGATTTAGAGTTCAACTAGGATTCTATAATTCGACTTTAACCACTACACAAACCCTAATAGAGGAATATAAAAGAAGCTTAAAGGCATCAATTGAGGTATGCATTTGTTTAAGAAGATATACTTTAAAATAGTTGCACCGACTTTGACACTAGAGCCTACCTGAGAGGTTTGAATGAGCGCCAACTCATGAAGATGACCACCCCTACGCTCTACCTCGAATAACCGTGATTGGTATATGGAGAACTATTTCGATGATGATGAGCGCGTGTTCTTAGAATTGAATCAGGCTCTATTTGGGTTCGGAATGGCAAGACAAAATAAAAAAAGTCCATGAAAGATGATCGAGGATGTGAAGATCAGGATAATGGTCAAAGATAGGAGTGATGGATGGAAAGAGCTATATGAGTCACACACCGATGATAACTACTGCGGTGATCACGTCAACGCAAGGATGCATGATGATGCTAAAAGAGCTCACATCAATGATATGCTAGAAATTAGCAAGAGAGTCCAGGATGATATTCAAAATTTAGTGGGTTCAGATGATAAAGGGAAGCCCCTTCACAGTTTGCATCTCACATACTCAATTATCCAAATCCCACAGGCTATAAATTACTAGAGATGATAGAGGTATACGATGGGGATTATGATCCCTTGGACTTTTCATCCAGTTTTAAGTATACAATGAAGTTTAAGAATGTTTCAAAAGAGATAATGTGCAAGGCATTCCCTATCTATTTCAAGGGCAAGGCGTGTGTCTAGATAGATAGTTTACCCCGAATCAACATCTCATCCTTCAAGGAATTGATACAACTCATCTATAATCATTTTTTCCAGGGAAAAAGGTTTGACAAAGTAGCTGCTAACTAACTAAATGATGAGTCATTGAAATCTTATGTGGAGAGGTTCAATAATGAGAGTTTACGAGTGCCACACGGATCAATTGGTGATCTCGGCCTTCATATACAATTTGTACCTAATCCTTTATACATCAAATTGGCTCTTGATACTCCCACCAATGTCAGCACCCTTTGGTAGATGATCCAGAATTATACAAAAAGAGAAGAGGCCAACCGGCAAAAAAGGAAAAATGAAAAAAAATGAGCAAAAAAAAAAAAAAAAAAATCGACAAGAGGACTCTAAATGTAAAGGCAATCAAAGCTGGCTAAAAGTACATTTGAGAGGCTTAATTACAATCGAGGTCGACTAGAACCCCAGATCCAAGATAGAAACCTCACAACCCTCACGTAAAGTAGTACCAAGATTTTGGTCATGCACAAAGATATTCTGAAACACCTAGTGCTGTTAACTGTGACCCCTCACAAACGAGCTCGTTATTACTTTGTGCTTTCCACAATAACCACTAATGTGATACTAAAGATTGTAATGACTTGAAAAAAATAAATTGAGAATTATATCAAAAGTGGAATATAGCATCAGTACATCCAAATGTGGCAATCATGTTATGATATATTCCAACCTCGGCAACCAAACTAGGGAGTGGAGTACAACTTTGGTGGTTGAGGCAAAGGCCAATATCAGGTGAAAGAGGTACGCTGGGGTCTTGGACAGATTATATTCAAGGGATCCTATCCCAAACCAATGTAGGAAATCAAACATAGCATGCAGTGGAAATTAAAATTTTTTTATTTCCTCCAAGGATCCTTACGAAGTGATATCAAACTGGTAGTGAAGGATTTTACCTTATTAGTAGCGGTAGAATTTTTTTGCGAAGATTGTTGATCTTCAAACTACTAGCAAAACTAGCACAGCCTTGCCTCTCTGGTATCCACACGATCGTCTCCAAGTCTCAAGTTAATTGTCACACAATTAATCAAAGAAAGAATTACCAAAAATTCGTGAGTGCTAGCAACAGAATTTCTGCTTTCGGTTTTTCAAAATTCAAGCTTCTCAAACTTTGGTTTTCTCCTTGTTTCTTTGACAAGGAAGCAGCTGCTATTTTTCTCTAAAGAATAGCTGAAGTGCTTCTTGAGTTCTTGAAAAGATGGCTACTTTTTCTTCACAAGAAAGAGCTGAAAATGATTTTTCTAAACAAGACAACAAGGATCGGTTTTGGTGTTTTCTTTTTGCTACAAAATTTTTCTTCTCCAAGAAAAACTGATTTTCAACTTTTTGATGCAGCAAGAAGAACATGATTTTGTTGCTCACATTTGGATTCTCAAGCTACCAAAATTATAAGTCCAATTACATAAAAATAGATTAGGTTAAAACTTCTTCTAAAGAGTTTTACTTGAACTACAAGTTCTAATCTATTTTGGAACTTTCTAAATTTCAATGGCTGCCAAAACAAGAATCCCATTCTATTTTGGCTTTCAAATTTTGATTTTCACATGAATTAATAAATCCAGAACTATTTCGAATTTATTAACATAAAACCAAAATGATTTAGTTGCAAATCCAAATACCGAGTTAAATTGAAAAACCTTTTAGAGTCCTATTCCAAATTGAATTCTTAAACTAACCAAAAATTCTTCACATGAATTTTACACTTCTTTTGGATACGATATAAGTGCTTCACCAATCATGTATGCCACCATGAGTGGCTAAATTCTCTTTTCTAATTCAAGGTTGAATCCCAAGGGAACCAAATTCACAACTGGCTACATCTTTTAGTAAGTTGGAGGCACAAAATTCTAGAAGGTTACCTTCACAACCAATGATAAATCCAAAGGAGAATGTGACTACCATTGTACTACGAAGTGGGAAGGAGATTGATGCAAAACCAGATTTACCAGAAAAATTAAAGAATGCAAGAGAGCTTGAGAATAAAGAAGGAGAAGAAGCCACACTTGAACCACAATCAAAGCTAACTCCTCTTTCTTGTTCTAAGCCAACATTCCCTAATATGATTGTTCCACCTTTTCCCAGTAGGTTGGTGAAGTAAAGCCAAGAGGAACATGAGTAAGAAGTCTTAGATACCTTTGGAAAGGTAGAAGTGAGCATACCCTTGTTGGATGCTATCGAGCTGTTAGAAGTATTACGGGTAAAGGAGTCTTTTAGGTTTATTAGGGTTACAATGTATAAATAATCTATTTTTTTATTGAATAATAAGTGAAGTCTTTTTCCTCTAACATGGCATCAGAGCCCTAACCTCTGCCGCCACCATTCCCATCATACACATAACCACTTACCCGTTGTCTTGCCACCTTAAGCCCCCCACCGTTTTGCCTCATCTTCCAAGTTCTGCTTGCACATGAGAGTCCGAATCTTGAGATTGGGATTACACTTTTGTTGGCCCTGATATAGAGAATCTTGAGGAGAAATACGGGCTATCTGGCTGCCGATGCTGGTAGGTGTTTGACTTTGTCCTCGGTTCTTATTTTGGATTTATGGAAGGATGTGATTTTTTTGTTTGTGGGGTTGCTTTAATTTGGTTTTGTTTGGACGGTTATGGTGTTTGGCAGCATATATCAATGTTAACTTTTGGATGCTTATGATTTACGGCTTTGCGTGTTTGGTGATCTAGCAAATTTGTTTTGATTTGTGGGGCCCAAACCTTTGACTTGTTTGTTTCTGGGAGAATTGCCTTATTTTGTTTGGTTCATGCGGGTTTTTTTCGTTCTTTGTCTGTTTGTTGGTTGAAGTTTTGCTACAAATTCAACCAAATTTGTTTGTTTGTTTATGCAGCCCTATTGGTACAATTGTGATGGATTACTGAACTATTAAGGATGGGTGATCCTACTAGGGTAAGTTGAGGGTAGTTCTGGAATGAATAATACTGTGATGACTGAGGTGATCTCTTCCTCGTTTAATCGAATCACTGATAAAAAGCTTGAGGGTGGTGCTAACTTTCTTCTGTGGAAGAAAATTGTAAACCTTACTTTGACAGGTAGGAATCAACATAGACACTTGACTGAGCCTAAACCCACCAATGATGAGACTTGGGTTGTTATTGATGCACGTATTCTTGGTCAGATGTTGAATTCTATGAAGAGTAATATAGTTGATTTAGTAACTCATATTGATACAGTTAAAGAACCGTGGGAGTATTCGCATGTATTGTATTTGGGACAAAATAATTTGTCACGGATATACGATTTATAGCAAGAATTTTACCGATCTGAGAGAAAGGGGCATTCTATCACGTAGTACTTTGTTGATTTTAAAAGAATGTATGAGAAGTTGAATGCTATTCTTCTTATTTCGGCCAATGTTTAGCAGATGCAACTTCATAGAGAACAATTGGCTCTAATGAGATTTTTAGGAGGTCTTGGCCTTGAATATGAAACTGTCAGGTCTCAAATTCTTAAAGGCGGGACTGTTGCATCTCTTAAAGATACATTTGCTCGGGTTCTTCAGGTATCTCGTGAGTCTTCTCAGCCTTCCATATCTGTGGTAGATAATTTAGCTTTTGTATCACGTACTCAAACTCGTAGTGGGATTAGGAGTGATGGAGGATCTCATGGAGGATATAATGGCCATGGTGGTCGAGGGGGAGGCTGAGGCATAGGAATAGGGAAAGGCCAAGGCCAGTCGCATATTTCTGGACAACCTCAACCGTCTACTGATAGCTCAGGGGCAGTCCGAACTGGTCATTAATGTGGCAAACTTGTTTATATTAAGAAGTTTTGCTACGAGTTACATGGGAGACTAGGGCAATAACAACAATTTGTGAATACTGCATCTGATAGTGATTCTTTTCCACCATCTTCCGAGGGCAAGTTAGTGGTTATGTCTGAAGGGGAGTTTCCTCAGTACAATCAGTTTCAGATTTCATAGCTTTCTTCTTCCACTGCTACTTTAGTACAGTCAGGTAATGCCACTGCATGTGTTTCCACTACTTCTTGTCCCTAGATCATTGATTTGGGGGCTTCTGACCATATGTTAGGTCTTTTAGGTATATTTTTCTCTCTTACTCCATCTTCATCCACAGTTACATTAGGCAATGGTTCCTCTACACCTATTCAAGGAGTTGGTATAGATCATCTAACTCCTTCATTGCCTTTGTCCTCGGTGCTTTATCTTCCACGATTTCCTTTTAATCTCATGTTTGTTAGTAAATTAACTAAACTCTTAAAGTGTTAAGTAACATTTGATCCCGATTCTTGAATATTCCAGGATCTGGCTACGAAGAGGACGATTGGTAAAGGACGCGAGGAAGGGGGACTATATGTACTTGAAGACTCTACTTCCTTTGCCTGTTCCAGTGTTACTTCTTTACATCAGATCCATTGTCGTCTTGGTTATCCTTCTCTACATAGTCTTCAGAGATTGGATTCAAGTTTTAAATCTCTTTCTAGTTTAGAGTGCGAGTCTTGCCAACTTGGCAAGTTACATCATGTTAGTTATTCTCCTCGAATCATTAAATGAACATAGCCTCCTTTTTTGTTGGTTCATTCAGACATTTAGGGTCCATGTCCTGTGACTTCCAATTTAGGTTTTAGGTATTTTATCACGTTTGTTGATGACTATTCTAGAGTTACTTGGTTATATCTAATGAAAGATCATTTATGAGTTATTTTCTATATTTCGTGCATTTATCTCTGAAATTTTTACTCAATTTAGTGTGCATGTTAAAGTTTTGCGTTCTGATAATGCGAAGGAGTACTTTTCTACACCTTTTTCTGACTTTATGATACAGCATGCTATGATTCATGAAAGGAAGAATAGACATTTATTGGAAGTAACTAGATCTATGTTATTTGAGATGAAGGTCCCTAAAACCTTTTGGTCGATGCTGTCTTAAGTCTTAACTGCATGTTATCTTATTAATTGTATGCCTTCTTCTGTTTTGCGAGGTGGTATTCCATTTTCTACTCTGTTTCCAAATCAATCACTATTTGCTTTACCACCTCGCATTTTTGGTTGTGTCTGTTTTGTTCGTAATCATCGACCCAATGTATCAAAACTTGATCCAAGGTCTATCAAATGTATGTTTCTAGGTTACTCTCGTACTCAAAAAGGATATCGTTGCTATTCTCCTTTATTGAAGAAATACTTCATAACTGCAGATGTCTCATTTTTTGAAACTACTTCTTATCATGATGTTCCAATTACTATGTCTGAGTTAGATGAGGACTTACATGTGACCATTATTCAGTCGATTGTTCCCGCTGTTTCACCATCTATACAGGAATCATGTCCTCTACCGGTTTATACTCTGCGTCTTCGGGTTTCAACTGCTGCCCTTCCTTTTATCACACCTACGTCCTCTTCCATTCCAGATCCGTCATTCGTTAATCCTCCTCATGTATCCGATTTTGATCTTCCTATAGCTCTTCGCAAAGGTACACGTATTTGTACTCAACATTCTATTGCCAATGTTATTTCATACTCTTTTGTTTCTCCTTCTTTTCAGTCAATTTTATCCACTGTTAATCAATATCCTATTCCCAAGTCTGTATCTGAGGCATTGCAAAGCCCTAGCTGGAAGACAGCAATGGACGAAGAATTAAAGGCTCTACAAGATAATCAAACTTGGGACTTGGTATCTCTTCCTTCAGGCAAAACTGCTATTGGTTGTACTCTTGCTCGCTTAAAAGCGCGACTTTTGCGAAAGGGTATGCTTAGGTTTATGGGGTTGACTGTTTGGATACTTTCTCTCCTATTGCCAAACTTACTTCTGTTCGTATTTTGATCTCTCTTGCTACCACCCATAATTGGCTCTTATTTCAGCTTGATGTTAAGAATGCATTCTGGCATGGTACTCTACATGAAGAAGTTTATATGGAGCAACCTTCAGGGTTTGTTGCTCAGGGGGAGTCTGGAGGTATGGTTTGCATACTAAAACAATCTTTGTATGGGTTGAAGCAATCTCCATGAGCATGGTTTGGAAGGTTTTCTGAAGCTGCGCTTTCTTTTGGACTGTCTAGATATGGCACTGATCACTCTTTCTTTTATAGACAGTCAAGGGGAGGCAAATTATTCTTGATTGTGTATGTGGATGATATTATCATCACGGGAGATGACTTAGTTGGTATGGCTGAATTAAAGATCTATCTTCAGAAACAGTTTCAGACTAAGGAGCTAGGAAAATTGAAGTGTTTCTTAGGAATTGAGGTGGCATAGTCACAGAGAGATTTTGTTCTGTCATAACGAAAATATGTCTTGGATTTATTCACTGAAACAGGTATGATGGGATCGAAACCTCTTGATTCACCCATGGAACAGGAGTTAAACTGGTTGATGAGAGAGGAGAACTATTCAATAATCCTAAGAGACATAGAAAATTGGTTGGTAAACTAAATTATCTCACAGTTACTCGACCAGACATTCCGAAATATGCAAGATTCTTGAAGGAGTTGTGCAACAAAAGGTGGCTCAAGGGAAATGAAATGATTAAGGTAGGAAAAAATGTTTCAACTATGCTCACAAAAAAGACTCTACTTGAAAAATGCAAGGACCCAGGTATGTTCACAATTCCATGTGTTATTGGAAATAAGAAAATTGAGCGTGCTATGTTTGATATAGGAGCTTCTATAAATGTTATGCCATACTCAATTTTCAAAAATTTAAATCTGGGTCATTTGAAAGAAACTAGAATAGTGTTTCAACTTGCAAACCGTTCTAATGCTTGCTTGATAGGGATTGTTGAGGATGTTTTGGTACAAGTCAATGAGCTAATTTTTCTAGCAGATTTTTGTATCCTCAAACTGGAGGAGGACACAGACACAAGTTTTGCCCCAATTTTACAAGGGAGACCCTTCATCAAGATAGCTAAAACAAAGATAGATGTAGATGAGGGCATTCTCTATGTAGAGTTTGATGGGAAGATTGTGAAATTTAATATTTTTGATGCTATGAGATATCCTCTTAAGGATCATTCAAGTTGCTCTACTGACACTGTAGATTCTATTTCACAGGAAACCTTTGATGAAAAAAATATCAAGAATGAGGAACAATTAAATGAGGAAAAGCTATTTAACTATGTGATGATATTAACTGTACCAATGAGACACAGGAAATGTCAACACTTTTTAATATTAAACCTTCTTTGTCTCACGACAAAGTGTTACCTTCTCTTTTGCAAGCTCCAAAACTTGAATTGAACCAATTATATGCATATTTGGAGAACAATGAGACTCTCCAATCGTAGTTGCAAAACAGTTAACAAAGGACCAAGAAGAGAGTGTGCAGGATATTTTTGAAGAAAAAGAAATTATAACTCAAGATGAATTGAATGCACATTTAAAAGGGATTGAGAAAGCAATGGGCAAATTCAAGAAATAAAATGCAGGTGTGGTCCAAGCGATTAGTAAAAATTTAATAACTTGATGTGACATAGAGACATCAAGCATAATGACGTTAACCAATTACGCTATTTGAGAGGGAACCCAAAGGAATTTTTTTTTGTCTTTTATTATTATTATTATTATTGTTCTATTTTCCTTTATTTTCTTTCTATCGCTAATCCAATTAATTTTTATTTGTAGTCAAAAGCTTCATTTTCATAGGTGCCCCTACCATATTTTATGAAGTCTTCCTTTATTTAACAAAAATAAAAATTATACGAGTTTCATAGCACCCATTCCCTTTTACTTCTCTTGCTGTCTTTGTTTTTTCTTTTCCTTTCCTTTTGAATTAGTCCAAGCACATCTTCCACCTCCGTTATCCGTCGTCCAGACCGTCGTGCTCTGTCTATATCACACCGTATAGTGTTTCCATTAAACCGTCCTCCACTTCATCAAGCAGTCATTCCCCATCACGCCACCCTTACCATAGCTCCATTACTTATGCTACGTTTCAGGAAGGTTTCGTATCCTATGTCCTTTTTTTTTTTTTATCTCTTCTGATTTACTTGCTTTTTTCTTTCATACATTGAGTATAGTATATGATTTAGGTGTTTGGGGGGGGGGGGGGGGGGGTGCTTTCATGTTTTTGTGGTTATTTGAATTATTTTGATACAAATTTTTTTGTTGCAAAATCATTCTTGACAATTTGAATGTCTTCCTTGAAATTCCAAACTCTTTTGATACTTTTTTAAAATAAATCTTGGTTAACATGTATTAGTAGTTGAGTTGGAAAGCATAAAAAGGAGTAAGTATGATTAGTCTTTGTTTTGAAAATTTTAAAAGCATCTCGTTGATTATGATGATTGAATTGAATGAGAATGTGCAATATTCGATACATTGAACCCATTGTGAGTATTTGAGCCTAAGAGTATTTTCTTTTTCTTGCTCATATATTTCTTTGTGGAGTGTTGACAAATATGGTATGTTGATTCTAGAACTTGCTTTTTTATGCATGTTGAGATCACATTGTGGATTCATGCTTTCAAATGATAAGGGCATTTCGGATTAGCCAATGTCACTTTCTAAAAAGCTTAACCTTCATTACACATACCACTAGTCAAGCAATTTTAAACCTAAGCCTCTCTTTGTTATAACGCCTCATCGTTAGCCTTAAATCGTTGTTTTTGTTTACCATTGTTGGACCTTTGTCAAGACTATGTGGGAATGAATTGCATCATAAACTTTTGTTTGATTCCAAAGAAAAGAACCATTTGAAAAACAAAGAAAAAAAAGAAAGAGAAAATGCAAAAATGATGAAAAGTGTGAAAAAAAAAGAAAGAAAGAAAAAAGAGAAGTGAGAAGTATTCCTTACAAAGATTAGACAAAGTTAAAGTTCTACATTGTATACAAAACGGTCCAGCTATATGATGAAGTTGCAAAAAAGGGATGCATGTTATTTGGAATAAAAAAGTGGTTCTAATGTGCTGTTATTTTTTAGTCATGCAAAGCAGTTCCTATATATCTTGATGTTTGTAGCCTAAATTTTCCTATCTTTTTACCTACCTTTACCTAAGCCCCGTTACAACCATTTTCAAGACCCTTTGATTTTTGCATGGATTCATATTTATAAGTGGTGGAGATGTGATATATAAGCAAGCCTGTGGTAATGACATGCTATGTTTGATTTGAGTGCTGAATGTACCCCTAAACACTTTGAGTGCTTAGAGTGCACCTTGTGAGAGGTTATCAAATTTTGTACATTTGGTTTTGATGAAATTTTTGGGGTTAATGAGATGTATATATTTTGTTTAGAAAATCTAGTTATGAATACTTGTTCTCTGGATTGTCATTCCAATCGAGTTTTCTAATGTGTGGTGACTTTGGGTTATTTGTGAATGGGTTAAAAAGGAAGGAATGGAGAGGAATATATTAATCTAATGTATGCTTGACGATAAGCATGGTTTAGGTGTGCGGGATTTGATGGGATTTAAAATGTTCCTTTTTCTTGTTAGTATTTCCTTAATAGTAATTTGAATTTTAAGAGAAATTATTTGGTTTTAATATACTTTTTGTTTTAGATATGAAAAATGGTGAATTGGAGGTGATGAAATATGAGAACCAAGGTTGAAACAAACAACCATCCAGCCGGGACAACTCAACCAAATTCAAGAGAGACAAATCTAAAACCACAAGTTGGATGTTTCGTTGAGAATTCGCCTACAAAGAGACAACCACACCGTGATCCATTACAAGGTATTAGAAGGCCTATGACTAGATTGCAAATTAAGAGAATGAAAACTGATTTAGTAACACTTATAACCAAGTTAAGTGAAGCTCAAGAAACTAAGGCAGCAATGAAAACAAAGAAGAATTTCCAGTCTTAGTTCATCGTTTGTCATTCTAGTCATCAATGAAGATTCGAGAATGAAGGATCGAGTGTGGCTAATTTTTACATGTGTAATCAAGATCCTTAGGCCATTTCTTATCAGAATCCTAGTTCGAATTTGGAAGGTTCTACTTCGGAAGTTTGCAACTCAATTCGGCCTTGGAAGATTTCAGCATTTGGCCTTGGAAGGTTCCAACATTAAGCCAAGTTTAGGAAGCTCAAATGGATGTTTTTGGCAGCCTAATTCCAGCTCCATTCAGCTCCATTCCATTCAGCACTTGGATGTTGATTTAGGAAGCTCAAGTTCCAGTCCAAAATTGGATTTCAATTCCGGAAATTCTAGCCACACTTGGATTTCAGTTTTGGCAATCTATCAAGTATTTCCATTACTTGATCATGAACGACATTAGAAGCTTCTAAAGTCAGAGCCATGATGTTTAAAGAAGCTTCCAAATCCAATGCAAGTCTGGACGAAATTAAGGCCATATACAACACAAGTTCAGCCAGCACACAAATCCAAATCAGCTTTGGATTAGTTTTAGTTTTATGAAACTATTTTATTCTATTTCCTTTTCTTAGATTAGGATACTTTTAGTAAGTATTTATTTTAGTAATTATTTCTTTAGTTAGTTTCCTAAAAAGCTAATCCATCTAGGGAATGGCTTTCTTAATTCTTGCACATTGTTAACTATAAATAGAGGCCATTCAGCCCCAAGAAAATACAAAACTTGATTCAAGACAAACTTGAGAGCTTTTTAGCTTTTCTTTGAGTTCTAGTTTAGAACTTGCTTTGAGTCTTTGTGGATAGCCTCTTAGGTTCATGTTTAAGCTATTTTATTGAGTTTCTTTTCCTCAATAATTCGAGTGTGCCGGTTGGTTCCAAGGATAGTTCAATTCTCAACTTTGAGTTTGGATAATTCCTTCGGGTGTCAAGTGGACAAAAGCAAGGCCCTTCTTGAATCTTGGAGTTGGTGTCTTGCTAAAGGAAGACTTAGTTCAACCTAGAGGACGATACTAGGACCAACACTCTGATATAGGTTCGGATTTTATTCTCTTTGTTTAAGATTCGTCGAGGAAAAGTTGATAAAAGGCAACAATTGAAGCAGAAAAAGAAAAATTCTAATTCCTTGCATGGGTGTTGGTCTTGGAACACAAAAGAAGTGCAAAGAAGGAAAAAGACAAAAGGAAATTAGTTCATTAAATAGGAAACCAAAAATAAAAAAAGGTGCAGCCATCCAAAGTTCATTCAAGAATTGGAAACAAAAAAAAAAAGGATTTGGGTGCAAGATAAGAAGTAGTCGAAATCTAGAAGACAAGAAGTTCATTTGGGAAAAGGAAATTTGGAAGTTAATGCCACCTTTCTTCTTAGAACACAAGTGTCTTTGTGTTTCTTTTTCTAAGTTTACAAACAAGAAAAGGACATTCGAAAGTCTATAAAAGCAGCAACCATCTTCGCCCTTCACATGCATCTTGGTTTTTTTGTTTTCATTAGTTTAGCTTAGCGTTTGTTTTGTTCCTCTTGGATCGCACGCCTTTTCTTTTCTTTCTTTTCTTTCTTTTAGTTTTAGTAATATTATTAGAAAAATTCAGTAATCATGTATGCCACCATGAGTGGCTAAGTTCTCTTTCTAATTCAAGGGAAGGATTGATTTCAATTGCATTCACTATGAGGTTTTGTTCTTAATTGTATATTCTTGCTTTTATTCAAGTACTTGTTAATTCTTGATTTAATTCCTATGAATTATTGATGATTAATTAATCGACAAATCAATTCGCCATTATTTATTCTATTGCTATCCATGAATTCAGTGATCCATAATTGTCATGAATAAGTGGACCAAGTAGAAACTAGGTTAAATATGTTTATGACTTGAAATATGCATGCTTAGCCTAGGTGTTTTAATCTACTAGAAATGACAAGATTAATTTACTACAGCTATCTCGGTGTTTTAATCTTAGTTTAACTATTTTCATACATTTTAATGCTATCATTAAATTGATATAGAACGTTATTGTGCCCAGTCAATTAATGATAAGTTTTGATTTAGGTGCTGGGCTCAGTCAATTATTTTAGAAAAATGGGAATTTATTACGGCTATCCTAATAAGTTTCAGATTAAATATTTAAGTTTGCAAGATTATTTTTTGTGACCTATGATAAGTGATGCAATTGGATGATATCCACCCTTAGATTTGAAACTCGGTTAATTTGGTAATTTTTGTTATTTATGTTTTTACTACCTTAATATTTATTTTTATTAATTTTTTGATTTCAGTAACTTAGTTAATCATTCAAAAGTCCCCATTTCTTGATTTATTTTTATCTTATTGTTCAAAACTTGAAACTATACTTTGGTTCCCTTGGGATTCGGCTTGGTCTACTTTTGCTACAAATTTATCTTAAAATCACTTGAAGAACAGTGATTAATTTTGCAGGTTTCGACAAACCTGCCAAAATTTTGGCACTATTGTCGAGGATCCAATTAGTTCCTAGTTTTGAACATTAAATTTTACCAATATTTTCTTTCTTGTATGACTCGTTCTTCTCAGGAAGGCGAATTAGAATACAATCCTGAAAATGAGAAGACTACTCGCCAACTGAGAAAAGAAGCTAAACAAAGAAAAGGTGGTTCTTTTTCAAAGGAGGACATTGAAACAGAATCTACTGAATTAGAGATAGTATAATTTGCAACAATGGGAGATCAAACGTTAAAGGAGTTGGTGGCTCCTACTTTAAACCACCAACCTCTATGCATTCAATTTCCTACTTTAGCTGTTGGTTTTGAATTGAAATCTGGTTTAATTCACTTATTGTCTATCTTTCGTGGTCTTGTAGGTGAAGATCCGCACAAGCATTTAAAGCAGTTCCATGTCGTTTGCACGAGCATGAGACCACAAGGGGTGTCAGAGGAGCAGATCAAATTGAGAGTGTTCCCTTTTTCTTTGGGAGATAAGGCGAAGGATTGGTTATACTACCTTCATTCCGGCTCAATTACTTTATGGGATGAGATGAAGCAGTTATTCTTGGAAAAGTTTTTCCCTACATCTCGGGTTGCAAATATAAGGAAAGAAATTTTTGGGATACAACAAGTTAGTGGGAGACTCTTTATGAGTATTGGGAAAGATTCAAACAACTACGTGCCAGTTGTCCCCACCATCAAATTCCCGAACAGCTCCCCATCCAATACTTCTATGAAGTATTATTACCAATGGATAGGAGCATTGTAGATGCAACCAGGGAATGAGCTTAGTGAACAAAACACCCGCAGTAGCTAGGCAATTGATCTCTAACATGGCCAAAAATTCCCAACAGTTCGGAACCCGAGTCGAGGGGAATTTTAAGAGAGTTAATGAGGTAAGTACATCTAATTTGGAAAATCAAATTGTTGATCAAACTACTTTGATTCGTCAATTGGCTACAAGGCACATGCAAACTGCCAAGGTTTGTGAAATATGCTCGGTACTTGGTCATCCCATGGACATGTGTCCTACACTGTAAGAGAATTCATATCAACAAATTAATGCAGTAGGAGGATTTCTTGGACAACCCCAAATGAGATATGATCCCTATTCTAATATTTATACCCCAGATGGAGGGATCATACGAATTTTAGTTATGGGAATCAAGGAGCACAACAAATATTTCCACCACAGCCTTACAATAAGCCACCTCCACCACCAACTCATTCTTCAAACTCAGGTATGCATTTAGAGAACATTGTTAAATCACTGGCTACTAATATGCAACAAATGCAATAGGAGCAAAGGTACAAATGGGGAACCAAATTACCCAATTGGCTACATCTATTAGCAAGTTGGAGGCACAAAATTCTAGAAGGTTACCTTCACAGCCAGTGATATATCCAAAGGAAAATGTGAGTGCCATTGTACTACGAAGTGGGAAGGAGATTGATGCAAGACTAGATTTACCAGAAAAATTAAAGAATGCAAGAGAACCTGAGAATAAAGAAGGGGAAGAAGCCACACTTGAACCACAATCAAACGTAACTCCTTCTTCTTATTCTAAGCCAACATTCCTTAATGCGATTGTTCCACCTTTTCCCAGTAGGTTGGTGAAGTCAAGACAAGAGGAATATGAGAAAGAAGTCGCAGATACCTTTAGAAAGGTAGAAGTGAACATACCCTTGTTGGATACTATCAAGCAAATTCCGAAATATGAAAGATTCTTGAAGGAGTTGTGCAACAAAAGGTGGCTCAAAGGAAAAAATGTTTCGGCTATGCTCACACAAAAGACTCTAACTAAAAAATGCAAGGACCCAGGTATGTTCACAATTCCATGTGTTAATGGAAATAAGAAAATTGAGCGTGCTATGCTTGATTTAGGAGCTTCTATAAATGTTATGCCATACTCAATTTTCAAAAATTTAAATCTAGGTTCTTTGAAAGAAACTAGAATAGTGTTTCAACTCACAGACCGTTCTAATGCTTGCCCAATAGGGATTGTTAAGGATGTTTTGGTACAAGTCAATGAGCTAATTTTCTAGCAGATTTTTATATCCTCAAACCGGAGGAGGACAGAGAGACAAGTTTTGCCCCAATTTTACTAGAGAGACCCTTCATGAAGACAGCTAAAACAAAGATAGATGTAGATGAGGGCATTCTCTCTGTAGAGTTTGATGGGGTAAATTGTGAAATTTAATATTTTTGATGCTATGAGATATCCTCTTGCGGATCATTCAATTTGCTCTATTGACACTGTTGATTCTATTGCACAGGAAACCTTTGATGAAAAAAAATCAAGAATGAGGGACAATTAAATGAGAAAGAAGCTGCTGAACTATGTGATGATATTAACTGTACCAATGATACACAGGAAAGATCGACACTTTTTAATATTGAACCTTCTTTATCTCACAAGAAAGTGTTACCTTCTGTTTTGCAGGCCCCAAAACTTGAATTGAACTAATTATATGCATATTTGGAGGGCAATGAAACTCCTCCAGTCGTAGTTGCAAAACAGTTAATAAAGGACCAAGAAGAGAGTGTGTAGGATATTTTTGGAGAAAAAGAAATTATAAATCAAGATGAATTGAATGCACATTTAGAAGGGATTGAGAAAGCAATGGTGGCTTGTGCAAATTCAATAAATAAAATGTAGGTGTGGTCCAAGCGATTAGTAAAAATTTAATAACTTGTGCAACATAGAGACATCGAGCATAACGACGTTAACCAATTGTGCTATTTGGGAGGCAACCCAAAGGGTTTTTTTTTTGTCTTTTATTATTATTATTATTTCCTTTATTTTCTTTCTATAGCTAATCCAATTAATTTTTATTTGCAGTTGAAAGCTTTATTTTCATGGGTGCCCCTGTCATATTTTATGAAGTCTTCCCTGATTTAAAACAAAAAAAATATACATATACGGGTTTCATAGCCGGCATTCTCTTCTACTTCTCTTGCCGTCTTTGTTTTTTATTTTGCCTTTCCTTTTGTAGCAGTCCGAGCACATATGCCACCTCCCTTATCTGTGCGTCCAGACTGTCGTGTTCTACCTAGATCACATCGTATGGTGTCGCTATTAAACCGTCCTCCACTTCATCAAGCAATCTTTCCCCATCGCACCACCCTTACCATTGGTCCATTACTTATGCTACGCTTTAGGGAGGTTTCGTATCCTTTGTCCATATTTTTATTTTATTTTTTTATATCTCTTGTGATTTACTTGCTTCTTTCTTTCATACATTGACGACAGTGTATGATTTAGGTGTGTTGGGGGACGGGGGGTGCTTTTGTGTTTTTGTGGTTATTTGAATTATTCGATACAATTTTTTTTTTGTGGCAAAATCATGCTTGACAATTTGAATGTTTTCCTTGAAATTCCTAATTCTTTTGATGCTTGTTTAAAATAACTCTTGGTTAACATGCATTAGTAGTTGAGTTGGAAAGCATAAAAAGGAGTAAGTAGGATTAGTCTTTGTTTTCAAAATTTTAAAAGCATCTCATTGATTTTGATGATTGAATTGAATGAGAATGTAAAATATTTGATATATTGAACCCATTGTGAGTATTTGAGCCTAAGAGTATGTTCTTTTTCTTACTCACATATTTCTTTGTGGAGTGTTGACAAATATGGCATGTTGATTCTCGAACTTGCTTTGTTATGCATGTTGAGATCATATTGTGGATTCATGCTTTGAAATGATAAGGGCATATAGGATTGGCCAATTTAACTTTCTAAAAAGCTTAACCTTCATACATATACCACTAGTCAACCAATTTTGAGCGTAAGCCCCTGTTTGTTATAACGCCACATCATGAGCCTTAAGCCGTTGTTTTTGTTTAGCATTGTTGAACCTTCGTCAAGAGTATGTGAGAATGAATTGCATGATAAAATTTCTATTGATTCCAAAGAAAAGAACCATTGGAAAAAAAAAGAAGAAAAAAAAAAGAAAGAGAAAATGAAAAAATGATGAAAATTGTGAAAAAAAAAGAAAAAAAATGAGAAGTGAAAAGTATTCCCTACAAAGATTGGACAAAGTTAATGTTCTATATTGTATACAAAACGGTCCAGTTATATGATGAAATTGAAAAAGGGGGATGCATGTTTTTTGGAATAAAAAAGTGGTTTTAATGTGCTGTTATTTGGCAGTCATGCAAAGCAGTTCCTTTATATCTTGATGTTTGTAGCCTAAATTTTCCTATCTTTTTACCTACCTTTACCTAAGCCCCGTTACAACCATTTTCAAGACCCTTTGATTTTTGCATTGATTTATATTTATAAGTGGTGGAGATGTGATATATAAGCAAGCCTATGGTTATGACATGCTATGTTTGATTTGAGTGCTGAATGAACCCCTAAACACTTGGAGTGCTTAGAGTACAGACTATGAGCGGTTATCAAATTTTGTGCATTTGATTTTGATGAAATTGTTGGGATTAATGAGATGTATATGTTTTGTTTAGAAAATCGGGCTATGAATACTTGTTCTCTAGATTGTCATTCCAATCTTGTTTTCTAATGTGTGGTGACTTTGGGTTATTTGTGAATGGGTTAAAAAAATGAAGGAATGGAGAGGAGTATATTAATCTAATGTATGCTTGAGGACAAGCATGGTTTTGGACAAGAATTAACAAGTACTTGAATAAAAAGAAAGAATATAAAATCAAGAACAAAACCTCACAATAATTGCAAGTGAAATCAATCCTTCCCTTGAATTAAAAAAGAGAATTTAGCCACTCTTGGTGGTTTGTTTCATGCATAGTGTCTTGGAAATTGCATAGGTTCAACCTCATTTAATGTGCACAGGACCTCATTTGATAGCAAATGTGACCTCTTTCATCCTTACCCAATATTTCATATTTGTAGTCTTAGCCGCATTACTTTATGTTTATATCACTGATAAGGCCTCGGCATGACGGGTTTTATGATGAGTATTTGACCTCGGCTCACTATGCAAGACCTATGAGGTCCAATCCAAAGAAGAGTTCTAAGCATACTTGACCTCAAATTCTTGTGGTAGCACATTCCTATGATCTAGGATTTCATATAAAACTACGTTATGATGACTCCAGGTAAAGGGAAAAATACCCTACTTGTTATATTATACTATTTTTGGCTATCCATCAACCATAAAGCTAATTTAAGCATTTGAGTATTTACCCTGAAAAACATTTCAAGATCTATTTTGTAGGATTACATCTAGCTGAAGGGTCCAAAAGCAGTCAAGCTTGAATTGGGTTGCAGATATCCCTTTACCACAGAGAGAAAACACATTAGGAATTTGTCTAGGAAAAAAAGACATAAAAATCTCACAATAGCCACTATAAGTTGAAAACCAATTTGGACCCAAAAGTTTAAACTAGTAGGTTTTGAATCCATCTTACTTTATTAAGTATTTTTTACCTCTCTTTGAAATCGATATAGGATTCTTCATACCCACCCATGAATCTCAATAATTTCCTCCTTCATGGCTAGGCCGCACTTCAAATCCAAATTCCATTTAAACCCATTGGCCCGTCACTAATACTTTTTGCAGACCCACATCTTTTTTCATAAACTGACCCCTTCTCTACTCTATAAAAATTTTACCTCTTCTTCACAGGCCCAATTCTGAACTCTCAGAGTATCCAATTATCTGGCATAATCTACCAAGAAGACTTGACCCTATTTTAGGATCTAATACCACTTGATGAGTAGCCAACACCAAGAGGTTATCCATTTATACACCATGCACACACTTACTACCGATTAACCCAACAGCTTATGTTCCCAAACATTGGCCTCTAATACTCCTATTAGGCATTTGTACAGGGAGAAAACACACAGAGACTTCACAAAAGCCATTAATAAGCAAGTTGAAGCCCAACTTAGACCACAATAGTTTAATTAAATAGGTTTTAACCTCATCTTACTAATAAAGTATCTCTCTCTAAAATCAATGTGAGATTTTTACATTTACTAACAAATCTCAGCAATCCCTAATGCTAACAACTCACCTGAACATTAGTTTGGAAGCCTAAGGTTTATAGTCAACATTGATTCAACATTTTGAATGTCTATAGTTCATAACCAATCCCAGATCTTTGGTCCCATTCTGTTCATTATGGATGTGAACAATATGGAGCAAAAAAAGACTTGCTTTCTACATGATGCCGTAGAAGAGAGTGATTATATAATCTTTCTAGTTACTTTTTTCCTTTATGTTTTCTTGAAAATATTTTGTGGAAAACGATTTTATTTCTACCAAGCTAAACCAATACGCTAAGGAAAGTGATTTTATTTTCACCAAACTAAAACAATAAATTGATGTTTAAAGTAAATTAAAGCTATCGTTCAATAGCTAATACCTGATTAATTGATCGGTCCGAGTATTTACTTTATAAAATCTAATAAGTTGACTGATGCGAGACATATTTGAAAACTAAGTAGATTTTATATCTATTGAGCTAAAAAAATATGTTGATGTTTATAGCAAAATAGAGCTATCTGATTCGAGTATTTATTGATTTATCAAATCTAATAAATTGACTGAAACATGTCATGTTTGAAAAACCAAACCAAACCTACTATGATGCCATGCTTGGAAGATTGGTATATCAAAGTTAATGAATTGAGCTATCTGATTTATGATTGATCGGTTTATCAAATCTAGTAAATTGACTGATATGAGTCATGTTTGAAAAACCAAACCAAACCTACTATGACACCATGTTTGGAAAATTGTATATCAAAGTTAATGAATTGACTAATTTGAATTATATTTGGAAACCAAACCCAAAACTAGTTTGATACTATTTTTGAAAACTTAAACATCTAACTCAAAAGCTAATTAATAATTAATAGAGTGACTCAATGATCTTAATAGCTAGATGATGAAGGTGTAATCTACCATCCAGTCCAATAGACACAATTTACCAAGCTACGGCCAATTTGATTTACAAAAACTTGCAAAATCAATCCCAAAGTGGTTCTCCAGATTAGAAACTCTGATGCTTAAGTCAGAGGTAATGGTCGGAAATCTTAGTCTTGAATAGTAAAATCACATATCTTATCACTGAGATCCGCAAGACACGTTCTAACGTACCTCCTTAAATACTGCATGTCGTTAACCATTTACAAAGAAGCATGGGTTGTTGAGTTCTCACATTACTTATGTGGTCAAAAATCCTACGTGACCAGTATGGTTTGGGTATGGCTCGAGTTCCCAATTTATTAGGTCATAAATTGTGGTCTAATATGCATGACAAGAGTTATTGGGCTTTAAGCTGAGACTAAGCTGAGATTCGGCATACATCTTGAGATTCGGAGCCTAGACCAAAATCCAACATACATCACAAGCTCTTAAATCTTGGTGAGACTAATCAAAGCAAGATATCACCTTTGATAGGGTTTCGGGGGTCAAAAGATAGGGTTTAGGCATTATGATAAAATATGTCACCTCTGCTATCCAAGAGTCCAAATTGCATTAAATGCGACTAATATGCCTCCCTCTTTGATGCCAGAGCATTAAATACTACGGGACCGAGGATCTTCTGAAAGGACACGTGGGGAACAAAAAATTTTCTACAAAAGGCACCTGCCGCCATTTGTAGTTACCTTTCGCAAACTCATTTCTCTCTACTACCTTCTAATGTATTTCTCTCTGTTTGTGCTTCTTTGCATTTCAAGCCATCATCTCGTCCATCCAGCTAGTAACCGCGTGGTGCAATGTCTATCTTCTTCATCTATTCTTCTATTTCTAGAGAAAATTATATCTTTGGTGAAACTTTCAATCTCAATCGACCACAAAAGTAAATATGTCTTCTTTTGGTTCTTTATCTGAGGAATTTTCAAAATGGTATGACATATCTGTTTTCCTAGCCAGTGAGGAGGAAGATTTTAGTGTAATAGGCTCGTCCGGTCAAAGGGATAGTATTGCGTAGGAAGTAGAATAGGTTAGTAGGGTTAGAAAAGAAAAGAAAAAAAAGGTAGTTTTAATTTCGGAGGAGGAATCACATCTACCGAGAGTAGGTTAAACTCATAGGCGACGACAAGCTTTTTTGAGAGTGAGAAGAAGAATTTCGTTACGCGGGCTTTAGATACTTACCTAGAGAAGTTCATTCCCATAGTCGAATCCTCGACCTCGCTCTCAAGGGAGGCCGAGGTTAAGAATCTTGGGAAGAAATATTATATTCATAAGGAGTATAAAGCTATAGGATTAGACTAGAGAGCTCAGAGACCTCTAATGTGATATTGCACCATGTATAAAAAATAGTTGAAAGACAATTGAGGTTTCCCTTATGTAGGTTGATGAATGAGGCCTTAAGGTATTATAAGGTAGCTTTGGCCCAACTGGTACCCAACTAGGTTATAACTATAATTGGGTTTGAAATTCTATGCTGAGAGGCTTAGATCAAAAGCTCGATCAACTTGTTTAGGTTTTTTTATTGTATGAAGAAGTCAGTTAAACCAATGGGTTACTTTGCCTCTTTTTCGTGCTCTGGGTGTAAAATAGTAAAGCTCTCCAACCACCACAATTGGAAGAGTAGGTTTTTCTTTATGAAGTCAGAGCCATGTGGGGTGGGGATAGAATGGTTCTATAGGGATGCAAACAATATTTGTAGGAATCGAAAGAGGCATAACCCTAAAGGTTGGGCATGTATTGAGCTCCAAGAAGAAAGGATTCAGAAATACACTAAAGAGGAGTTGGTGAAATACAACCTAAGTCCAGCAGCAGTAGAGACTAGACCCCAGACCTCAAGGCCTGTTCAAAAGAAAAAGACAAATGGTAGGGTTATTGTGCATTGCAATGATTTATATGAGCCTTCTAACATTTAAGACCAACTGATATTCCATTTTGCAATGGTGAACTTCAGCGCATTGGTGTCAAACAAAAGGAGCACCAATCAAAAAGGTGTAAGGGATGTAGAGGCAGAGAAAGGGACTCCTTTAGCTGCAAAGCCCTTGGTGATTGAGCTTTTCAAAAAGAAGGCCGACAAAAAGAGCGCCGAGGTGGAAGTAACCACCAAGGGCATGAGAATCAAGATGTCTAGTACTAAGGAGAAAATTAGCTAGAAGGCTACTGAAGACAACACCTCGAAGGCAGCCTTATTCTTTAATCTTCCATGGGAATATTCCCCAAGGTTGGTGATCCAAGACATGGAGGAACAGCAAAAGAAAATGGAAGACATGCCCATCTCAGACCTGAACAACATCATGGCTGTTGTAATCCCTCAATTTAACTATTGGGGACCTTTGTGTGTTTTGCTTCTATGTATTAATAGGGGCTAGGCCTAACACAGTGTTGGGATATGTGAATTTGATAGGCTATGCTTCTATGGACGGAGTATGTCCATAAAGCGAATCTCTTAGAAAAAGGGGGCACAAAGCAGAATGCCAAGATGACCCAATTACAGGAATCTGAGAGGCAACATCTCATCGCACTTTGGCAAAAATGGTGGAGGTGTAGAAAAGAACTAAAGCTGAAAACTTATTACTGCGCCAACAATTGAAATCCTACCAAAAGGAGGTCCAAAAATTGTAGGGGATCAACCAGGGAGAGTTTGCTCAATTGTTGGTAAAAAAAGGTTTTTCACATACTAGATTTCAGCAATTTCGTAGTGAACTTTTCCCAGGCTGCTATGGATATCGACTAGCATGATGTGGCCGTAGAGATCTAGGAAAAGTTTCCAAATCTAAAACTGGAATAGCTATTTGCGTACGATACTGAGGTCAATGCCAATCAAGCTTACGCCAAACTGTGTGAGGGTTTGATGAATCTTTCACACTTTTTGATCACCTGGCATTCAGAGTTCCCCAATGACGTTAGAAGAGTTACAAGAATTCTAAGTTGATGAAGACCTGGACCTCTGCACTCCCAAAGGCGAGGAGATAGGCAAACAAGAGCCTGAAACCAAGACTTCATCTCATGTGGGAGAAAGGAAGAAGAGGCTAGTTCCTTTGGGCCCCATAGTATTTAATGCTCTCGAATCGAAAAACGAGGCGTACTAGTCACATTTAATATGATTTAGACTCTTGGATAGCGAATGTGACATACTTCATCATAATAGCTAAAACCTATCCTTTGACCCTCAAAACCCTATCAAAGGTGAAACCTCGGCTTGACTAGTCACACCGAGGTTTGAGGGGCTTGTCATGTATGTCGAATCTCGGTCTAGTTTTCAGATCTTGAGATATATGCCGAATCTCGACCTAGTCTCAGCTTGGAGCCCAATAACTCTTGTTATACATATTAGGTCTCAGTTTATGACTTAACAATGTGGGAACTCGGGCCACATTGAAACCATACCGGTCATGTGCGATCTCATACCACACGAGTAATGTGGGAACTCGGTAGCCCACGTTTATTTGTAAATGGTTAATTTCATGCAGTATTTAAGGCGGTATGTTAAAACACGTGATCAACTGTTTCAGCATGTCCCGCAAATCTTGGAGGTAAAATATATATGCTCAATTGAGTAGCCAAGTAAAAGAGAGGAACCCTAATTTTCTCTACAATTTTACTATTCAACCCTAAGACTTCCGACCATTCTCTCTAAATTAAGTATTGTAGTTTCTACCTCAGAGAACTACTCTAGGATCGGTTTTGTAGGTTTTTGTAGATCAAATTGGTAGTAGCTTGGTGCATCGTGTATGTTGGACTGGATTGCGGATTACACCTTCATCAATTGGTGTCATCCATGGGGAATTTGATTTTTGAATTCTTTTTCCTGAAGGGTATATATGCATTTTTTTGGGTATTGAAAATGGTGGATACTTGTTCTCATGGTTGCTGACCGACTGGCAGTGTAAGTCAAAGAGAAAAAAGGCCTGACAGCTTTGGCGCTACTGTTGGAGGCAATTCACATTTGGAAGACATACCAAAGATATATGAATGATCATCTGGCTACTAAGGTGAAAGCTCACGCCATATAGTGTCAAATCACGCTGACTTACAAGTGCATAAACAATATAACGATGACGAAACAGCCTTTTTGCAACAAAACTATGCATTGTTTAAAGAATTCCGAAATGCCAAACATAATAAAAGGCCTTCAGAGAGCGAGCAGGGGCACGATGATCCTAGTCACACATGCCAGAGAAGAATTGAAATTAGAAAAAGTAGTCAGCTTCTCATGCCGGCGATAACTACTAAGCTGGCCATTCTGGGGTGGGGCCTAAGATGGCGTGAAGAGGCCTCAAATCCAAGAACTCCCCCAAATTAGTAAAAGAGTGGTAGATGACATACGAGATCTATTAGGGTTTGATTATGAAGGTGATGCACGACTCCTTGCACACCTCATATCGTTCAATATCCTACATTTATAGAATTCAAACTGCCTAATGGGATCCCAACTTATGACGAGGACTTTGAACCCCTAGACTTCTTGTCATGGTTCAAATATGCAATGATGTTCAAAAATGCTCTAATGGAGGTGATGTATGAGGCGCTTCCCATTTATCTCAGTGGAAATAAATGGCCTTCCTCGAGGTAGCGTTTCGTCTTTCAGGTAGTTAGCGCAACTTTTTTCATACCCACTTCTTTCAAAAGAAGAAGTTTCACAAGACTACTACTGATTTGATGAACCTCAAACAAGGGAATGATGGGTCCCTTAAGTTGTACATAGAGAGGTTCAATGACGAGAGCCTTCAAGTGGCTGATCGAATTAATCAGTTGGTAATTTTGGCCTTTACAAATGGTCTAAACCATAGACCATTCTACACAAAATTGGCTCAGGAGACACCCACTCATGCACAAGTTTTATGGCAAATGATGGAAAGTTACACAAAGGCAGAGGAAGCCAACAAAAAGAAAAGGGAGAATGAGGAGAACAAAAGAAAGCATCAGAAGCATACAAAAGGAAAATGAGGCCAAAATAGTGCATTCAATGGATTGAATTACAACTGAGGTCACCTACAATCTCAAATCCAAGATAAAAATCTCACCCCACTTACCAAAAGTCATATTGAGATTCGATCTATACATAAGGATATCCACATATGTCCTATTCAATTAACTATGACACCACATAAATGACCTCGACACTTGTGGTGTGCCTTCCACAATGATAATTGGCATGACGTTGAAGATTGCAAAGATCTGAAGAAAGAAATTGAAGATTGTTTTCGGAATAGGATGTTGGGGTAGTACATTCAAAGCTAGCACCCGTGCTTTGATAGGGCTCAACCTCGATCGGGAGGTTAGAGAGGTGGCTACCACACTAATGGATGAGATGGTAGACAAATCCAAGGCAAGCGAGATGCGCTTGTAAATTGGATAAACAATAAGCCGAGATAGGATCTTTCTATAAACCAGCCATATTAGTAGTATCAGGGCTATCTCTCACAACCATAGCCACCTCAACATTCTCCTTATGATAATCACAATGTTACAGGCGTCATCCATGCCATATTTGGGGGATATTTGGAGGGGCAGTCCCAATCCATCATAAAGGCCAATGTAATAAGAATTCCACCACAGCAACCAATTCACAAGTGTTTCAAACCATCCAAGGACATTACTTTCTCTGAAAGAGATGCGATCCCAAACATTAGCTCACATAATGACGCCCTGGTGATAAAAGTTATAATTGCCAACAAAGAGGTAAATATGGTGTATGTAGATGATGGCAGCACTATGGATGTCTTATATATAGACTATTTCCATAAATTGAGAATTGACTTTAGCACTCTGAGACCCTCAAGTAAGCCATTGGTGACATTTGCTCATGAGGTGGTCCACCCACTAAGAATAATCATGTTGGCCATGATAGTGGGGGACTATTCTCGAGATAAAACGATCATGATTGATTTTTATGTTGTGGATACACTTTTTCCATTTAACACCATCATTGGGAGGTCATGGATGAATAAGGCTAAAGCCATATAGTCGCCCTATCATCTGGTTATGAAGTTCCTAACAAAGCATGGGTAGCATCTATACAGAAAGACTTATGAGCTGCATGAGAATGCATGCATATTGCCTTGAAAGGTGAAGGCGTTGTAATGAAAGGCGTCCATGCTATTCAAACCCTGAGTGCGCTAGAACTAAGCTTAGAGATTACATCTCGGGGAGCACTTCCAAAGAATAGGGGTGAGAGACTTACATTTCTTGGAAACCTTGAGGTCACACCCCGAGAACACCAAGATCTCCAAGGAAATCATAAGGCTGCACCTCAGGAATACATAGACTTAGTTGGAAATCCCAGGGTCACACCCTAGGAAAATCAAGTTACTATCATCCTAGATGACAAGTAGAAGCACCAGAGATCACAAACGAAGTGCAAGAGGTTGTGATTGATGACAATCACCCAGACAAGACAGTTAAAGTTGGAACGTTGCTGCCTGTTAAGGTGAAGGATAAATCATTAGCCTATTGTGGCAATACAAAGAAGTCTTCGCTTGGAGTCCAGAGGATATGCCTAGGATCTCGTCTTCTCTGGTAACACACAAATTAAACATTGATATGAGGATAAAAGCCTGACCAACAAAAGAAAAGGACATTGGCTGCTAAAAGGAATGAAGTCATCAATGACAAAGTGAAAAAAACTACTACAATTTGACATCATCAAAGAGGTCTTTTATTCTACATAGCTGGCCAATCCAGTGTTGGTAAAGAAATCTAATGATAGTTGGCGAATGTGTGTTGACTACACTAACCTCAACAGATATTGGCCCAAGGATTGCTACCCTTTATTGGTGATTGATCAGAAGATCGAGACTATATTAGGTTATGAGGTCCTTATGTTTCTTTACGCTTACAATGGTACCACCAGATTTTGATGGATGAAGATGACGTTGAGAAGACCATTTTCATCACCGATATGGGAATCTTTTGCTACGGTAAGATGCCATTCATGTTAAAAAATGCTATAGTAACATATCAGCTATTGGTCAATTAAGTCTTCTCCAATCAAATTGGTAGTAACATAGAGGTTTATGTTGATGATATGATAATAAAGTGCAAAAAGGCCAAAGATGCTCCAATTGACTTGGAAGAAACCTTACAAACCCTGGTGATGACAGGCATGCGTCTGAACCCCAAAAAAATACACTTTTGGAGTAGGATCAAATAAATTCTTGGGGTACACGGTCTCTAAGTGGGGACTTGAAACTAACCTCAAGAAAGTAAGGTCTATTGTGGAGATGGCACCTCCACAAATAGTGAAAGACATACAAGGGTTGATAGGATTTTAGCATCATTGAACAGATTCCTCTCTTGCTTTGTAGATGGCACTTTCCGTTTTTCTAAGTGCTGCGAAAAAGCCAAAACTTCAAGTGGACCGAAGAATGCCAAAAAGCTTTCAAAAGACTGAACACACACCTGGCAAATCAGCCAGCACTAATAGTACCAAAACCATGGGAAGTCCTATCATTATACTTAGCAGCATCAAACAATGCTGCCAGTGCAGCGTTGGTCCAAGATGAGGACCGCGTACAAAAGCCAGTGTATTAGGTCAACTGCAAAGGGCTAAGACTCAATATTTTCTAGCAGAGAAGTTGATCTTGGCACTTGTTCACACTGCTAGAAGGTTACGACTTTATTTTCTAGCTCATCCTATATGTGTCTTAACCAACCAATCTATCAAACAAATACTGTCTAAACCTGAAGTTTTGGGGAGGTTGGCGAAATGAGCTATCTAACTTGGAAAATATGATATATATTATCAACTTTAAACATCTATCAAGGCACATGTTTTGTTAGATTTCATAGTTTAAATGCCCACTAAAAAGATAGCTGGTGTTGATCAACCCATCTCACCCGAACCCCATCATCTTGTATGTTGATAGAGCTTCAAATGAGGAGGGTAGCTGAGCTGGCTTGTTGCTCTAAAGCCCTGAAAGTGTCGAAGTCACCTACGTATTGCGGTTCAACTTCAAGGTGACCAACAATGAAGCTGAGTACGAAGCTTTTGATCACTGGTCTAAAACTAGTTGGGAGAATGAAGTCCCAGAATATACGAGTATATAGTGATTCTCAAGTAGTGGTGAACCAAGTCAGAGGTGCATATGAAGCCAAATAATCTGAAATGAAGTGATACCTAGACAAGGTATGGCAACTTAGCTTCCATTTTCACAGTTTTGACATGAAACAAATCTCAAGGTCAAAGAATAAAATAGCTAATGCCCGAAGTAAGTTGGCGTCATTCGCATTCTCCCATCGAAACAAAAATGTTCTAATCGAGGTGCTTCCTTGTTGAAGCAAGGAATAGAAAGCAGCCATGGTTATTGAAGGGGGATGAGATAGCTGGATGACTCTCATATGGTGATAATTGCAAAATGGAGAGTTACTGGAGGATTAGAATGAAGCACGAAAGGTGAAGCTAAAGGCGCCTCAGTATGTCTTGCAAGATGGCATCCTTTACAAACTTTCTTATCTCCAACATTACTGAGATGTGTGAGACCGCAACAAGCCGACTATATACTTAAGGAGACGCATCTTGGGTTTTGTGGGGTTCATGTAGAACCACGCATACTGGCTAAAAAGATTATTCGATGGGGATACTACTAGACTAAAGTAATTTTTTTATTCTTTTTATCTTTCCCTTTTAGAATAGAATTTAGTTTTTAGTAACTTTTTAGAATTAATATACTTATCAAACTTTTAGGAAACAACTTTTGTTATAAAAGAAGAACTCTAGAGGTGCCTAATGTAGGCATGGGAAGCTGTATGCACAAATAATCTTCTCTCCATCACCTTTTACTCTCTTTTCTCCTTTTTACTTTTGTTTTACCATCTATCATGTCTAGAAACTAAACCCCTATTCTAGTTCAATGATAATTGAAGGTTGGTTCTACAACAATTGTGAGAGTTATTGTTTTTAATGTTCTTATAAATTCATGGGTATTTGTTTATTTCCTATAATTTTTTATTTATGATTGTGTTATTTAATTGGATAATTGGTACCATTATTTGATTGACAACATAATCTACTGCTAACTAAGACATCAAGGTTTGATTGTTTTAGTAAAGTAGCATGGCATGATTATTACTTAGTAAGTGATTCAATTGTGTCAAGGGATAAACAATCTAATTGAAACAAGCACTATGTTAATTTATTCGTTAGAATTGGGTTTCTCTAATTCTTAATGCTGTGGGTAAATTGAATTCTATGGTGGTACCAAAATTATTTACTGATAAGAGAAGTTATTAATGAGGGTCTCTTAATTGCTGACAAAGTAAGGAGAAATTGGTTTTTTTGTGGTACTAAGTGACTATAACTAGTTTATTCTAAATTTATGAGATTAACCTTATGTCAATGACCAATTGAATGAACCAGTTCTAAAATTATTCCTTTGATTAGAGCTTGTTAATTATTGAATTTTACCACTTCTAATTTTACATTAATTACTACATTTAGTTTTAATTTGTTATTTTGCATTTTTAATTTTTAGTATCGTCTAAAAACAACCCCCAATTATTTTTTTGAAAGATAAATCCACCATTCCCCGAAGACAAGACCTAACTCCAGCTATACTACAGAAGTTTTGAGAGTTGCAATTTATTTTTGGTGGTTTAACAACACACCAAAATTTTGGATCCGTTGTCGAGGAACTAGTTGCATTTGTGATTTATTTCTCTAATTATTTTAATCTTAATATCCTTTCATTTGTATTGGTTTATGCATCATTCTTCTCGTACAAGTGAAGTTCAGTACAATTCAGAGATTGAGAAGACTATCAGACAATTATGAAAAGAGGCTAGAGAACGAGGTCGTCAAGCATCTTCTCCAGGTTTAAATTTAGCAATTGATTTTGCTGAGACCTCGAGTGATTCTATGGAACAGACAATTTTTTTTGTAAAAGAAGAACCAATGGCTACACAGAGGACTTTGTGGGAGTTAGTAGCACCGACGTGATGCTACAACCACTAGCTATCCAATATCCTAATCTTGAGGCAGCATTTGAACTCAAATCTGGATTGATACATTTACTTACAAATTTTCATGGCCTTGCAGGTGAGGACCCCCACAAACATCTGAAGGAATTTCACGTGGTATGCTCCACCATGAAACCACAAGGGGTATTAGAAGAGCAAATTAAGTTAAGGGCTTTTCTATTTTCTTTAACAAACAATGCCAAAGATTGGTTATACTATCTGCTATCTAGCTTAATCACCACATGGGGATGAGATGCAACAACAATTTTTAGAGAAATTTTTCCTTACTTCGAGGGCTGCGAATATCAGAAAGGACATTTGTGGAATTCGTCAAACTCATGGCAAAACTCTTTATGAGTATTATGAGAGATTTAAACAATTATATGTGAGTTGTCCTCAGCACCAAATTCCTGAGCAGTTGCTTATACAATATTTCTATGAGGGTCTTTCTATCATGGACTGGAATATGATTGATGTTACAAGTGGAGGTGCTCTAGTGAACAAGACTCCTGTTGAAGCAAGAACTTTGATATCAAATATGGTAGCAAATGCACAACAATTTTGGAATTGGCAAGATAATCTCTTAATGAAAGCAAATGAGGTAAGCACTTATCTTTCTGACAGAAAATTTGAGATTATAACCACTCTTCTTGAAAAGTTGGTTGCAGGCCAAAATCAACAAGTCAAAACCATAATATGTGATGTTCATGGGCATTCAATAGATTTATGCCCAACTCTTCAAGAAGACACAAGTGAATTTGTGAATGCTACTGGGGGATTTCCAGGACCACCCCAAAGGAGATATCATCCCTATTCGAACACGTACAATCCGGGGTAGAGGGATCACCCAAACTTTAGTTATGTATCCAAGCCATTTGGGTTTCAACAACTATATCAAGCAAAACAACCATCTCAACCACAACCATTAACATCCAATCAAGGTGTGTTTCTTGAGAATAATCTGAAAACCCTTTCTAATTTGGTGATATATCTCCAACAGGAATTTCAACAATCCCTACAATAAATGAGGGCGAGTATTTGGAATTTGGAATTGCAAATATCTCAAATCGCAATTTCCTCACATAATGTTGAAGGAAATAAAGGGAAGCTCCTAGCAAAGGTTGTAATCAACCCACTGGAAAATGATAGTGCCATGACTCTTAGAAACGGAAAAGAAGTGCAAATTACATCACCACAAGTGGGTATTGAAGCTGAAGAGAAAAAAGAGGAGGAGAACATTAAAAAGTTACAACCATCAAGTAAAGAGGCAAGTAGTAAAATTCATGAACCCAAATCTAAAATTGAAATTGCTCCTCCTTTTCCTAGCAGGTTAGCAAGGTCGAAAAAAAAAAGACAATGAGAAAGAGATCTTGGATACTTTTTGAATGGTAGAGATCAATATCCTCCTGATTGATGCAATTAAGCAAATGTCGTAGTATGCCAAATTTATGAAAGGATTATGCACCAACCGGAATAAATTGAAGACTAACAAAAAAATAAGTGTTGGTGAGAATGTTTCGATAGTCCTTCAAGGAAAATTACCTCAAAAGTGCAAAGATCCTGGTATTTTCATTATACCTTGGATAATAGGCAATCATAGGATAGAAAAAAGTATGCTTGATCTAATTGCATCCATAAATGTTATGCCTTGTCAGTTTTTAGATCTCTAAATTTGGGACCTTTAAAAGAAACAAGGGTGATAATTCAATTAGCTGATAGGTCCAATATTTATCTTGAAGGTCTTGTTGAAGATCTCTTAGTACATGAATTTATTTTCCGTGCTGATTTTTAGATCATTGACATGGATGATGATCATTCTACAAATTCAAGAATTATTTTATTAGGTCGACCATTCATGAGCACTGCACAAACCAAGACATTGAGTTTGATGGTGAAATAGCTACTTTTAACATTATGGAAGCCATGAAATACCCAATGAATACTGAGTTTGTTAGTCATGTTGGAAATATTGGCACTACTATACAAGCTCATTTTGAGAAGAATTTTGTGGAAGATAAATTATACTTTGTGTTGTAAATGGAAAAATAGATAATAATGTGACACTGAAGAGTAATGAGAAGATTCAAGAAATAATCATGTCGTTGCACTCGCTACTAGAAGTCCTCAACAGATTTGAAAATTCATTTTTACCATTACTGATTTCTAATGACAGAATTCTCCCTTTTGAAATCTCTACCCAAACATTTGAAGTATGTGTGCTTGGGAGTATATGAGACTTTACTAGTAATAATTGCAAGGACTTAACTGCGATCCAAGAAAAAAGGCTCTTGCAAGTTTTAAGAGAGTTTAAAACAGCCATTGGATGGACTTTGTCGGACATAAAAGGAATGAGTCCTTCAATTTGCATGCATCAAATTTTGTTAGAGCCTGATGCCAAGTTTGTAATGGAAATGCAACATAAACTCAATCCATCCATGAAGGAAGTAGTCAAGAAAGAAATTCTCAAGTTGTTGGAATTGGGCATCATCTACCCAAATTTCGATAGCCAATGGGTTAGTCCGGTGCATGTAGTGCCCAAGAAGTCAGGAAATATACTCATTCAAAATGAGAAAAATGAGCTAGTGCCCATGAGACTCCAAAATGGATGGAGGATGTGCGCTGATTTTAGGAAGTTGAATTTAGCCATAAGGAAAAATCATTTTTCACTTCCTTCCATTAACGAGATGCTAAAGAGATTGGTAGGTAAAGTTTTCTTTTGTTTTTTAGATGGCTATTCTAGATATTATCAAATTTTTGTAGATAAAAAAGACCAAGAAAAAACAACTTTTTCTTGTCCAGTTGGAACTTTTGCTTATCGTCGTATGCCTTTTGGAGTATGCAACGCACCAAGTATGTTTCAAAGATGTATGATGAGCATTTTTTCTGATTTGATTGAGAATTGCATTGAGATTTTTATGGATGATTTTATTTTTTATAGCAATTCTTTTTATCAATATTTGGATCACTTAACCAAGGTTTTAAAATGTTGCATTGAGACTAACCTGGTTCTTAACTGTGAAAAATGTCATTTTACGGTTAAAGAAGGGATAGTTTAGGTCATGTTGTTTTCATATAGAGGCATTGAAGTAGATAAAGCGAAGATTGATTTAATTACTAGTTTACCTTACCCCACTAATGTAAGGGAGATTCGTAGCTTTCTTGGTTATGCAGGATTTTGTAGGAGGTTAATCAAGGATTTTTCAAAAATTTCACAACCATTGTCAAGACTGCTGCAACAAGATATTCCATTTGAATTTAGAGAAAATTGTCGGTTGGTTTTTGACAAGTTGGATCCGTTTCTCACTTCCGCACAAATTATACATCCACCCAATTAGAATTTACCCTTTGAACTCATGTGTGATCCCAGTTAATATGTTGTAGGGGCTATTTTGGGTCAACGAGATGGAAAGAGCAGCCATGTGATCTAGGGGTGCAAATTGGTCGATTTCCTCGAATTTGGGTTTAATCAGTTCAATTTAATTGGTTTGACAATTTTTGGAACATAAATAAAAAATTGAATTGAATTCAAATCAATTCGAATTCAACCCGACCGAATTCAAAATTTGATATTCGACTTGTCAAACCAATTGATTGAATTTTGAATTCAGCTAGATTTGAAACCTAAAAACCAAAAATCACTAGACATCAAAAATACTGAATTCAAAATCGAAACCAAGAAACCAAAATCACCAGACATCAAAACAGAAATCAGTATCAAAAACCAAAACCATTTTCAAACTAGTATGGAGTTACACTAATTTTCAAACCAGTATGGAATTAATTTTCAAAGCAATAGTAAAATATTTATTGAACAAAATTAGTAGATTCAGTACATTTACAAAAAAAATAGCATAGAAAATAAGGCTGTCGACATAATGACACTTTTAGAGGTGACGGCAGAGAAATCATTACTTGCGGTGAGAGGTGCAAGGTCAATTTCGTACTGAAAGCCAAAACTCCAACTGCTGGCCAACGAACTAAAGGCCAAGGAGGTGAGGGCAGAGGATGAGGATGAGCATCGACTAATTGTAGAAGAGGAGAGATGCCAACAGGCAACAACTGATGAGTGACGACCAAGGAAGAAGAGAGATGCCAATAGGTGATGATTGACTCACGGCCGGTAGAGTGTTGGAAGAGAGAAAACTGAAGAACCAATGCAACTCTGAGTCTCGACTGTTAGAGGAATTAACACAGTGGAAGTATGAAGAGGCAACAGAGAAACCCTTCAGCAAATTGATAGTAGTTTTGCAAGTAAGGACCTAAGGTTGTAATTTCTTCAAATTGGAAAATCATATTTATACCCTAATTCATTTTATTCTTAATTTGAACCGAATTCGGTTTTCGGTTTTAAATCGAACCGAACTTAACTGAAACCAATAATTTGAAAACCGAATTTGAAATTTGACTCAAACCAAAAAGTGACTGTAAGTATTATATATGAGATGATCCTTTCATACGAATTCTCTACTAAAAGTATAAAACTTGCATAAATACCAGAGTGTAGATCCTAGTATCATCCTCTAGGTTGAACTGGTTCTTTCTTTAGTAAGACACCAACTCCAGGTTTGAAGAAAGACCTTGCTTTTGTCCACTTGACACCCAAAGGAATTCCTCCACATCCGATGTGAGGATTCGGTCATTGGAACCAAACAGCACACTTAGATTGTTGAGGAAAAGAGACTCAACAAAATAGCTTAAACATGAACCTAAGAGGCTATCCTCAAAGACTCAAAGCTAGTTCTGAAATTAGAACTACAAGAAAAGCAAAAGCTCTCAAGTTTTGTATTGAATTCAAGTCTCTTTGCTTCATGCGGCCGAATGGCCCTTTTATAGATTTTACAAGCCGCAGCCAAATGAAATACCATCCCATAGAAGGATTAGAACTCCTTGCCTTTTAGGAAACTAAACGCTCAGAGGAAACAATTATTAAAAATTCCTATTCTAAGAAAAGGAAATACTTCCGAAAATAAATCCAAGTACGAAAAGGATTGGTGGAGCTTGTGCTTCGGCTAAGCAGAATTCCCTTCAGACTTGGACTCAGTCACTTGTGTTTGGCTAAGGAGAATTCCATTCAAACTTGGACTGCTTAACGACTTGGATTCATGGAGCAAAAACCAGAAGCACTTGATCCATCATTCACAATGCTAAGTAGAATGACAAATGGTGAACTAGGAACGGAAGTCTTCCTTGTTACTGTGACTTGAGCTTCAATTAGTTCAATTATAGGAGATGTTAAAGCAACTTGTGATACGAATTCTTCTACAAAAGTATAAAACTCACAACAAATACTAGAGTGTAGGTCCTAGTATCATTCTCTAAGTTAAATTGTCTCTTTCTTTGAGTAAGACACCAACTCCAAGTTGTGAAGAATGACCTTGCTTTTGTCCACTTGACACCTAAAGGATTAATCTCAATGCTCGGTCACAATTGGATTGTCCTTTGGAACCAAGAAGCATGCTCAAATTGTTGAGGGAAAGAGACTCAACAAGATAGCCTAAATTGAACCTAAAGAGACTATTTTCAAAGACTCAAAGCAAGTTCTGAAATTAGAACTAAAAGAAAAGCAAAAAGCTCTCAAGTGTATTGTCAAAATTCTATTTGCTTCATGCGGCCGAATGGCCTCTTTATAATTTTGACAAGGTGCGGCTAAGGGAAATACCATCCCGTAGAAGGATTAGAACTCCTTGCCTTATAGGAGTCTAAAATAGTTAAAGGAAATAATTGCTAAAAGACTCTTATTCTAGGAAAAGGAAATACTTCCTAAACTAAAATCCAAGTGCGGAAAGGATTCACTTGTTTTCGGCTAAGCAGAATTCCATTTAGACTTGGATTGCCTAACAAACTGATTCCATGGATTCATGGAGCAAGACTAGAAACACTTGGTCCATCATTCACAATACCAAGTAGAATAACATATGATGAACTAGGATCGGAAGTCTTCCTTGCTTCCTTAGCTTTGGCTTTAGATAATTCGCTTATAAGCGATGTTAAGGCAACTTGCATTCTCTTAGTCCTTGACCTAGTCATAGGCCCTCCAATGCCTTGTAATGGATCAAATTGTAGACATCTCTTTGTAGGTGAATTGTCTCTTTCACGTCCAGCTTGTACTCTTGGATTTCATGTTGTGGAGTAGTCTCGACTTGCGTGGTTGTCTCGGCCCTTAAGTTTCTATCAGCTTGCATTGTTTTAGTTCTTGACCTAGTCATAGGCCCTCCAATTCCTTGTAATGGATCAACTTGTGGACGTTTCTTTGTAGCTGAAAACTTCTCTTCACATCTAGCTTGTTCACTGTCAGACTCTTAATGTTGTGATGTTGTCTCGGCTCATAGGTTTCCATCAGTTCTTCCTTCTTTGAAAAGACTTGTCCTCAAGTCCATAAACTCATCATCCAACTCAAACAATGAAAGGTCAGAGACATTAAACGTAGCACTAACTCCATATTCACCTGGAAGGTCAAGCTTGTAAGCATTCTCACCTAAGCGTACAACAACTTGGAAAGGACCATCCCTTCGAGGATGAAGCTTAGTCTTCGTCGAGTTGGAAACCTTTCTTTGTGCACGTGAATCCACACCCAATCCCCGGGTTGGAAGCTTACTTGCTTTCACCCTCTATTGGCAACTTGAGCATAATGTTCGTTCTTTTTGAGGATTTGAAGGTGTACCTTCTCATGCAAGTCTTGAACAAACCTAGCCTTTTCTGCACCATCAAGATTTACTTGCTCATTGCATGGCAATGGCACTAAGTCAAAAGGGGTTAATGGATTAAATCCATAAACAATCTCAAATGGGGAATAACCAGTAGTAGAATGGACAATTCTATTATAAGCAAACTTGGCAATTGAAATGCTTGTTTCCCAATATGTAAGATTCCTTTTGATCAATGTACGCAATAAAGTACCAAGAGTATGATTCGTTACCTCTGTTTGCCCATCGGTTTGTGGATGCCCAGTGGTTGAAATCGCAATTTTGTGCCCAACTTTCCTCACAGAGTTTTCCAAAAATAACTCAAAAATTTAACGTCGCTATCGGAAATAATAGTTCATGGAACCTCATGTAGCCGAATGATTTCTTCAAAGAATAAGTCAGCCACATGTTTTGCGTCATCCGATTTCCTACAAGGTATAAAATGAGCCATCTTAGAAAATCTGTCGACCACTACAAAAATATAATCCTTACCCTTTTGTGACCTCGGCAACCCTAAGATGAAATCCATAGAAATATCAGTCCAAGGAGCAGAAGGAACAGGTAAAGGGGTATATAATCCCTGAGGGTTAGAAGTAGATTTAGCCATACAACATTGAATGCATGAACTACACAGCTTTTCTACATTTCTTTTCATATTAGGCCAATAGAAATGCTCAATCAAATGTCATATGTCTTTAAGACACCAAAATGACCCATGAAACCCCCTGAGTGAGGCTCTTGAACTAGTAGCTCCCTAAGTGAAAAATTAGGCACACATAATCTCATTTCACAGAACAAGAACCCATTGTGCCTATAAAATTTGTGAAAGGCTCCTTGTTCAGTAGCTGTATAAATATTAGAAAAATCAGGATCAATAGAATAAAGATATTTAATATACTCAAAACTCAAAATTGTAATATCTAAAGAGCATAAGAGAACAGACCTTCTTGAGAGTGCATCTGCGACAACATTCTCCTTACTTTTTTTATAGTTGATAACATAGGTAAATGTTTCGAGAAATGAACTCCACTTAGCATGTCTCTTATTCAACTTACCTTGGCCATGCAGGTACTTTAGAGACTCATGATCAGTGTGAATGAAGAATTCCTTGGATAGCAAGTAATGCTGCCATATCTCTAAGGCACGAATGACTGCATAAAGCTTTTTGTCATTAGTTGGGTAATTGAGAGCAGCCCATTCAATTTTTCAGAAAATAAGCTAATGGTCGGCCCTCTTGTTTCAAGACTGCGCCAATACTTGTACCTTCCTTCTTTGGAACAAGGATGAATGGAACTGTGCATGGACTAAGACTCTCTCGTACATGACTTTTTTTCTAACAATTCCTCAACTTACCGTTGGAGCTCTTTTTTCTCTTCAGGGTTGGCTCGGTAGATTGGTCAGTTAGGAATTACTGCACCAGGAATGAAGTCAATTTGATGCTCAATTCCTCTTAAATGTGGAATTCCTTGGCAAGTTGAGGAATTGTTAAAAAAAGCTCATTTGGAAAAACTTCTTCAAATTCCTGCAAAACAACTTTGACTTGCGAGGGCAAGTCACTTGGGAGCTCATCATTAGTAAATAATGTCTCCTGAAAAATAGTTAACACAAAATCTTTACTTGCATTTAAAGCTCTATCAACATCCTTCATACCAGCATAGAAGCTACCTTTAAAATTTTCAAGTGATGGCTGTCTACCTTTGGTTTCACTCATGAGAACTGAAGCCTTACCTTTAGAAGTTGAAAGAAATTGTTTATTCATAGTTTGTTTAGGTTTTTGACCTCTTCAACCTTCTTTTTCTCTCCTATCTACTCCATTTGCTTCACTCTTTGTTGTTGCTGAAACTTACTAATTTCCAAAGGTGGCAATGGTGCTAGTGTTAGGGCTTTTCTATTCTTGTTAAGGTGGTACTTATTAGTCCTCCCGGAATGACTTGCATCACAATCATAGTCCCAAGGTCGTCCCAATAATAGGTAAGTGGCTTGCATAAGAACAACATCACAAATAACTTGGTCAGTAAAATTTCCAATTTGAAAACTTACCAAGGTTTGCTTTGTAACACGGATTGATCCACTTTGGTTCATCCATTGTAGCTTGTCTGGGTTCGGATGCAATGAACATTTAAGATTCAATTTATCTACAAGATAAGTAGAAGCTAGGTTAGTACAAGATCCTCCATTAATAATTAACACGCAAATTTGATCCTTGATAAAAACATTTAGAATGGAAAATATTTGTCCTCTGATCATTAGTGTCCTCCTCGGGTTGAGCACTTAAAGATCTTATTGTAACCAAACAATCTTCAATCGATTGATCCTCTTCAAGCCCCCAATGGTCACTAACATAACTTGCGGCTATGTTTTCATCTTGATTACTTAACTTCTCTTCAATTCACTTTCACTTTTATAGGTGCCATCATCTAAGATAGCCATGGTCCATGAGTTTGGACATTGAGAAGCCACATGTCCTCAGCCTAAACACCTAAAGCATTGGATTGAGGAACTAGTGTTAGTATTATTTCAACTAGAAGAGGGCTTAGGATTACCTACCTTTAAATAATTTTGTGGTGCAAATTTCTTCCCATTTGCTGGATTGCAAATCGAACCTCCTCTCCATGAAGCACTTTCGGAACTTGAAGAATTAAACCCACTAGCTCGACGATTATTGTTGTTGTTGTGCCACTCATTGTTCGGGTTTGAGCTCTTCAAATTTTGTGGAACCTTTTGATACAAATCTTAAACCAAAGAATAAGAATTCGAACCTATACCAGAGTGTTGGTCCTAGTATCTTCCTTTAGGTTGAACTGATTCTTCCTTTAGTAAGACACCGACTCCAAGATTGAAAAGGACCTTGCTTTTGTCCACTTGACACCTGAAGGAATTATCCAAACTCAAAGTTGAGAATTGGACTATCCTTGGAACCAACCGGCACACTAGATTATTGAGGGAAAGAAACTCAATAAAATAGTTTAAACATGAATCTAAGAGGCTATCCTCAAAGACCCAAAGAAAGTTCTTAACTAGAACTCAAAGAAAAGCTAAAAAGCTCTCAAGTTTGTATTGAATCGAGTCTGTCTTTTCTTGGGGTTGAATGGCCTTTATTTATAGTTTACAATTTGCAAGAATTAAGAAAGCCATCTCCTAGAAGGATTAGCTTTTTAGGAAACTACTTTAAGAAACTATTACTAAAAGAAATACTTACTAAAAGTATCCTAATCTAAGAAAAGGAAATAGAATAAAATAGTTGCCTAAAACTAAAACTAATCCAAAGCTGATTCGGATTTGTGTTGGCCGAATGATACTTGAATTGGCTCTCCAAATGTGTATTGGATTTGTGTGCTGGCTGAATTTAGAAGTCCAATTGCGGACTGGAATTCCCAAAATTGCAACTCCAAATGCTGAATGGAATTTAGCTGATTTTGGAGCTTCCTAAACCTCATGTCTTCGGCCTTAACTAGCTAAAATCTTCCTTTTTGATTTACACACTTGGCTCTCTTCGTATAACACTAAGTATAATGAAATATGGACTAGAATTGCCAACCTTCCAAATTCGAACTTGGATTGTGATGAGAAGTGGTCTAAGGATCTTGATTACACATCTGAAAATCAGTCACACTTGATCCTTCATTCTTGATTCTTTATGGATGACTAGAATGACAAATGATGAGCTAAGTTTGGAAGTCTTCCTTGCTGCCTTAGCTTCAGATTCCATGGATTCATTTATGAAAGAGATTAAGGCATCTTGCATCCTCTTAGTCCTTGACCTTGTAATAGGACCACCAACCCTTTGTAAAGAATCTAAGTGTGGACGCCTAGCTTCATGCTCGGCTTCATGTGGAGTGGTAGTTGTCTCAACCCTTAGGATTTCATTAGTCCTTCCTTCTTTGAAAGGACTCGCCCTCGAGTCCATAAACTTGTCATCCATTTCAAATAACGAAAGGTCCAAGACATTAAATGCAGCACTACCTCCATAATCACTTGGAAGGACAAGATGGTATGCATTCTTGCCCAGGCAAGCAATAACTTGGAAAGGACCATCTCTTCGAGGATAAAGCTTAGTCCTTACTTACTTTCTCCCTCTATTGGCAACTTGAGCATAATGTTCATTCTTCTTGAGAATTTGAAGATGTATTTTCTCATGCAAATGTTGAACAAACTTTGCTTTTGATGCGCCATTAAAATTTATTTGCTCATTGCTAGGTAGTGGCACTAAGTCAAGAGGGGTTAGTGGTTTAAAACCAAACATCCTAATTTCACACAAGACACTTAGAAAAAATTTAATATGCTTCACATGCTCTTCTAAGCTTTTGCTATAAATGAGAATGTCATCAAAATGCACAATAAATTTTCCGGTAAACTGCCTAAGTACATGATTCATGAGCCGCATGAACGTGCTAGGTGCATGAGTTAATCCAAAATGTATGACTAACCATTCATACAAACCAAACTTAGTTTTAAAAGCAGTTTTCTTTTCATCTACATTGTTAATGCATACTTGATGATATCTACTCTTAAGGTCAATTTTAGTACAAATTTTAGACCCATGCAACTCTTCAAACATGTCATCAAAGTGAGGTATTGGATGTTTATACTTAACTGTACATATTCTCCACGTACCTTCCTTCTTTGGAACAAGGTTGACTGGAACTGCGCATGGACTAAGACTTTCTTGTTCATGACCTTTATCTAGCAATTCCTCAACTTGCCATTTGAGCTCGTTGGTTTCTTTAGGGTTGGCTCGGTTGGGAATTACTGCTCCAGGAATGAAGTCAATTTGATGCTCAATTCCCCTTAAAGGTGGTAGTCTTTTAAAGAGATCTTCTGGAAAATCATCTTCATCTTTTTGTTAAACAACTTTGACTTGCAAAGGCAAGCCACTTGGTAGTCCTTCATTAGTAGTAAATAAAACTTCTTGAAAATTGTTTAGCCCAAAATCTTTACTTGCATTTAAATTTCTATCAACATCATTCATGCAAGTATAGAAACTACCTTTAAAATTTTCAATGGATGGTTGTACATCTTCGGTTTCACTCATGAGAAACGAAGCCTTATCTTTAGAAGCTGAAGAACTTTGTTTACTCATGGTTTGAGCAGAATTTGGACCTTCTTCAACCCTCTTTTGTTCTTTTATCCACTCTATGTGCTTCACCTTTTGTTGTTGATGAAACTTGCTAATTTCTGAAGGTGGCAATGGTGCTAGTATGAAGGCTTTCCATCCTTATTAAGACGATACTTATTAGTCCTCCCGGAATGAATTGCATTGCAATCATTCTCCCAAGGTCGTCCTAATAGTAAGTGAGTAGCCTGCATAGGAACAACATCACAAAGAACTTGGTTGATAAAATTTCCAATTTTAAAACTTACCAAGGTTTGCTTTCTGAAATGAAGTGATCCACTTTGATTCATCCACTGTAATTTGTATGGTTTAGGATGCAAGGAACACTTGAGTTTCAATTTATCTATAAGATAAGTAGAAGCAAGGTTAGTACAAGATCCTCCATCAATAATCATCATACAAATTTGATCTTTAATTAAACATTTAGAGTGGAAAAGATTTATCCATTGATCCTCGATGTCTTTCTCGGGTGGAGCACTCAAAGCTCTCATTGTAACCAAACATTTTCCAGTTGTTTGATCGTATTCATGCCCCCAATATTTATTAACATTACTTGCGGCCATCTTACTCTCACTTTTATAGATTCCATCATCTAAGATAGTCATGGTTCGAGAGTTTGGACATTGAGAATTCACATGTCCTCGACCTAAGCACCTAAAACATTGGATAGAAAAACTAATGTTAGAACTACTTGAACTGGACGAAGGTTTAGAGTTACTTACCTTTGAAGAAGTTTGTGGTGTAAACTTCTTCCCATTTGTTGGATTGGATGCTCCCTTTGCGGATGCAACTTGAGCCATTGGTACTTTCATTTTATCTAATTTTTTATGGACTAATTCAAGAGTCGAAGCTATGCTCTTAAAGTACTCCTTTATGTCTTTGTCTTGTTCTTTTGGATTTGAGGCCATCTCTGCATAAGCAATATTAGTAAATACTTTCCTACCTCACTTCCCTCTAACCAATTGCCCAATGTATGAGACTCTCACCAATGTAAGACTGAACTCTCTTTTTATAGTGAATGGGTTGTTGAGTAGGTTCACTCACACTCAATTACTTTTCTAATAGTTCTAATAAAAAAACAAGCCTCAATAGTCTCAAAAATAGACAATTAAATTCAAATTAAAGCAACAATAAAATTTTTAGAGGTCAAGAAAGACAAGAAACAAGAACAAATTCTGAAAACAAGAAACAAATATGAGGTTAATCAAAGAAGAATAAAGAACTTGTACCAAGAAGACTATTTGCGGCTGAAATTTTCAAAGAAAGAATATTCAGGTTTCGGGCCAAAAAAGAAGGATGCAATGTGGTTCTTTACGTGCTTGTGATTGAGTAAAATTTGTGAATAAGACTGTATCTTGCCGAATAGATCAAGCCAATTGCAACTACACAGCAACTTACAATTCTGGACCAAACCAATTCCAATCAGGTTTTGATTCCTTTGGTTTGGGCAAGTTCCTTTTTCAAGAGGTTTCCAAAAACTTCAATTGCCAATATCACGACTTAGAGCACAATCTTGAAAGCACAATTCAACAAAACTGAAGCTTCTTAATCAAGGAAAAATCATATGAGCAGTTGAAACACAAAGCTGGACAGAAACTAGAGTATAATGTGCGGTTTTTTCTGGAATTTTGCAGCTCCGGGTTTCAGTCTTTTTGCAGTAGTTGGTTTCAATTTTTGCAGTCCAATTTGATAGCAAAACTCAAGAAGAAGAAACAGCCTCTTACTCAGGTAATAATCACAAGAAGATACTGTTAGGGTTTAAAGTCAAACAATAGTATATGCGATTGCTTGAAGCATTACACCTTAGGTGTCTAATTTGGAATACCTAGCATGCTGCCTCCAGCTAGCATATAAATAGGGATACACTAGGGTTAAAACCAATTAATGGGCTCTTGCCCATAAAAGCCCACTACAAAGGTACATTACCTATTGGGCTTATATTAGAATATACACTTGGGTTATACCCAACAATCTCCTACTATGTTCTACATATAGCACAATCCAATAGATAGATAATGTAATGTTCAAAACAGAATGTTGAATCATTCATAGCACAAAAGATTCATTACTCAAAAATATGAATTCTTTAAACACAATTATGAGTTTTAGAAACAATCTAAACCCAATCAAACACAATCAATAGGTCTCACTCATAAGTGAACCAAATCAAAGTTTTAGAAATTCTCTAAATTTCGAACACAAGAGTTTTAGAAATACTCTAAACTCAAACTAAATGGGCAATTTCATATATAAGTGAACTATTTATTCAACTTCAATGAAAATAATAGTCCCCCACAGTGCAGAGCTCTAGAGGAATTATCTATCAAGTAGATCATCCCCTTCAGGATCCCAGTTGGAATCAGCTCCTCAATTTCCGTCATTTTCTGTAAGTTACCCAATATGAATTTCATGTAAATCCAATCATTTGTGTAACAAACTAAAGTATCTAGTTCTACCAAAAGAACTTAGCACAATACCACAATGACTGAAAATAAATATATATCAATGTCAATAAGAATCAATATCAATAACAATAATCATCAATGTTAATAACAATATGCATCAATGTCACATACCAATAAGCATCAATGTCCAGTTTCTTTATAAGAACAAGACCTAAACAGTTTCTTTTCAAAAGAATCATTTCATGTCTCTATGTGGAATGTTACAACTATCAAGTCCAAATTTAGTTAAGCAGTATCATCAGATATGGAATGATACAACCGCTCTAAACCAAACATCCAAAATGAGTAAAATTACCTCATCACATGTGGAATGAGACAACTCACCCAAAAAGGATATATCATCAAATGTGGAATGATATATTGACAACCATAAACATCGTTGAAACATTATCAAGTGCTTATCTTAGCCAACAAAGGGAGATTTGAAAATTTTAAAATAACATAAATGTAGGTTAAAACATGTCTATATAGTCTTTAACCCCATTTCCCCCACAATTTTGAATATTCGATCTTTGGTCAGTCCTTTTGTGAGAGCATCAGCCATATTATCCTTCGATCTCACATCGACCAAAGTGATAATACCGTGTTCTATGAGATAATTCAGTAGGGCATGAAAGAGTGAGTTTTTCACTACCGAAACTGTAGCCTGATTATCATAGAACATACTTAAAGAATTAATCTTTAAATGGGTTAATAGAATATCCAAGATCAGTTCTCTTATCCATTCTGCTTCTCCTCCTGCGGAAGCGAGAGCAGAAAGTTCCGATTCCATAGACGACAAAGCAATATAAATCTGTCTTTTGGATTTCCACGCAACAGCCGCTCCACCCAGTGTGAAAATATAACCACTAGTAGATTTACTGTCTCCTAATTTCGAGCACCACGATGCATCAGAAAATTCTTCCAAGATAGGAAGATGGCCATTATAACATAGAACATAGTTGGAAGTACCCTTCAAATATCGCATAAGTCGTGTGAGGGCATTCCAATGCTCAAGGCCGGGATTACTAGTGAAAGGACTCAGCATGCCTACAGAAAAGGCCATGTCTGGTCTAGTACATGTCATTGCATACATGAGACTACCAATCAATTTAGAATAATCTAACTGATTCACGCTAGCTCCCTCATTGGGGCTCAACCGTTTATTACGATCATACGGTGTCTTAGCCACTTTACATTCACTGTATCCCCATGTAGAAAGTAGTTTTTCAATGTAGTGAGCTTGGCTAAGAGTAATACCTTACTCTATAAAACTTACTTTCATACCAAGAATGGTGTTTACCACACCAAGATCGGACATGTTAAATGCTTTCGTCAACTCGGCTTTTACGTCACTCACTGCAGAATGATCGGAACCAAGTATCAACATGTCATCTACATATAAGCAAATAATTGCAACCTGATTCGACACAGAACGGTAGTAAAGGCATTTATCTGAGTAACTGGATCGAAATCCTAAACTCATAACTACCTTGTCGAATTTTTCATGCCACAATTTAGGTGCTTGTTTTAGACCGTATAAAGATTTGTTTAACTTACAAACTTTGTTCTCAAAACCTTTCATGACAAACCCTTCAGGTTGGTTCATAAAGATCTCCTCAGTCAGATCTCCATTTAGGAAAGCTGTCTTTACATCCATTTGATGCACAACATAGTGCTCAATAGATGCCAAAGCAAAAAGAATTCTTATCGTAGTCAAGTGACAGACCGGGGAGTAAACATAAAAATAATCTACCCCACTTACTTGTGTATTGCTCTTAGCTATTAAACGTGCTTTATACCGAGCTATAGATCTATCAGGATTAAGTTTCTTCTTCAAAATCCACCTGCAACCTATAGTCTTAGCGCCTTTTGGCAAATCGACTAGTTGCCAAGTTTGATTTTGTAACAGAGAGCTCATTTCATCATCAATGGCTTCTGCCCACAATAAGGAGTCCCTAGATCTCATCGTTTTTTTATAACTGAATGGATCATCCTCTAAATGGTAAGTGACAAAATCCTCACCAAACGTTTTGGGAACTCGTTCTCTTGTAGAAACCCATAAAGGTGCAAATTTAGAAATTATCTGAGTGTTAGAGGAATTTGATTCAATTTTTTTAGGTGATTCTGAAATTATTTCTATAGTGCCGGGTACTGTCAACCCTTGATCTCAAAGAAATTTATCTTCAAAGAAAACTGCATCTCTAGATTCTATAACCACATTGGTTGATAGATCCAATAACCGATCAGCTGCACTATCCTCTGCAATACCTAGGTACACACAAGTGTTTGTCCTAGGCCCCACCTTAGGTCTCTTAGGGTCTAGTATCCTCACATAAGCAATACAGCCCCAAGTCTTAAGAGTATCATATCTACAAGGATGTTTATGCCATATCTCATAAGGAGTTGAAGACAACTTAGAGTGCGGCAACCTATTCAGGATGTGATTAGCAATCAAAACTGCTTCTCCCTAATAACAAGAAGACATGCCAGCTGTCAATAACATAGAGTTTAACATTTCTGTTAACGTCCTGTTCTTATGTTCAGCTATGCCATTGGATTGAGGTGAGTAATGAACAGTAGTTTCAAGTATTATGCCTCTGAAGCACAAAATTCCTTGAACCCTGTCAATGTATATTCTCCTCCTCTATCACTCCTAAACCTTTTAATTTTCAAGTTCAATTGGTTTTCAACACGATTCTTGAAAATTTTAAATTTATCAAATAATTTATCTTTTGATTTTAACAGATAAATATGACAATATCTCGAAAAATAGTCTATAAAAGTTACCAAATACTTCCGACCACCTCTAGTTGTGAAACTTTTAAAGTCACAAATGTCAGAATGTATTAATTCAAGAAGTTGTGTACTCCTAGAGACAGTACGAAATGGTTTTCTAGTAATTTTTGTTTGAGCACATACTTCACATCTGTTAAATCTGATCGAAGTATCTATAGGTATATTATGAGTTTTAGCTAGTCTAGCCATTTTCTTGTAGTTCACATGTCCTAACCGATTATGCAATGTTGTAGGATCAATTAAATTTGAACTAACTTGGCTGACCGTTTCATTTACAGAACTCAATCTATACATACCACTAGTCAAGAATCCACAACCAAAATAATGAGAGTTAACAGATAAAGTTACTCTACCACCAGAAATAAATATGCTCATGCCAGCATTGTCTAAACAACTAATAGAAATTAAATTCTTTTGAATAGCAGGAACTACTTTAACATCTTTTAAAGTTAGAAGCTTACCTAAAGAAAGACTCATATTTACAATACCAGTGTGAGTCACCGTCTCCGCTGCTCCACTAGCCACAACAATAGTTTCGTTGGCCTCGGCAACATCATCAAGTAACTTTTCATTTTTGCAGACATGGCACGTTGCCCCAGAATCTAAGCACAATTCTAAAGAAGTACTGGCCTTTCCATTATTGCCCACCATAGCAACAAATTTTTTAGGCTCAGTATTCTTTACTAGCATATTTGCTTCCTTCTTTGGTGTGTTAGATTTGTCCTTTTTAGGTTGCCTACAATCTACTGCAAAGTGGCCCCACTTCCCACAATTGTGGCACTTGCCCTTCTTTTTCTTAAAGATAAGCTTTTTGCCCTCCAATTGTTGAGACTCACTCTTGTGTGACTTGGATTTCTTAGGAAATTTCTTGGGATTTGTTACCGCGTTAGCAGTTGATTGTTGTTGTCTAACCATCTCCAAGTTATTCCTAGTTCGATTCTCATCCTCGATTCTAATGAATCGTTTAAGATCATCCAGTCCCACATGCACTTTCTTCCTATACATCTCAGTTTTGAAAGAATGCCACGCAGATGGTAATTTATAAATAATGGCACTAACCAGAAAATGATCACAAACGATGATGTTTTCACTAGTCAATTTAGATCTCAAATTTTTTAGATCAGTTACTTGAGGAGTGATTTCCATATCTTCCTTGAATTTGAAATCCATGAATTTGTCAACAAGATGTATTTTTGACAATTCCTCCTTCTTCTTAAATTGAGTATCTAAATTGTCTCATATTTCTTTAGCAGTTTTAAACTTGCTATAAACTTTTGCAAGACGGTCTGAAAGACAGTTCAATAAATAGTCCTTGCAGAAGTCATCATCCTTATTCCATTGAGACTCATCAACTTCCTCAGTAGTGTTAGCAAATGTACTCAAAACAGTATAAAAAATATTTTCATATTTTAAACCAAGCTGAGTCTTTCGCTTCTATGAATTAAATTCAGACCTACTAAAAGTATAAAGTTTGACCATTTCAATTGGCATGCGTTTTTCCATTTTTAATAAGTAAAAAACGGAAAAATAGAATGAGTGCACCTGATTTCAGAAGTAGAAAAAATTCTGAAAAAGTCAACTCTATTCAACGGTCAAAGTCAAATGTCAAAGTCAACAGTCACTGGTCAAACGAGTTAGCGTCCAGTCAACAGATACTGCCCAATCAGCGGTTGACTCACCAAGTTGACTCATCCCGAACTCGCCGGAATTTCAACTGCTCGTTTCTCCGTCGTCTTAGCTCCAATCAAGGTCTATAACCCCTAAAAACAATTGTCTTCACAAGGAGAACACAACCCAAGTAACCTTGGAAGCTAAAACCGTTTGGATCTTTCAGGATTTGAAGAGAAAGATTTCGATTTTCCGAACTTCAAACTCAGATCCGGGCCAACTCCAACGTCGGATCGACGATCCGATTACACCGTTGAATTCCTCTCGTCAAGAGCTATAAGATGGACTACTCTTTTGCCTCGATCCGTCACCGGAGTAAAAATTCAAATTTCAATATGACCAAAATATCCCTGCCGCACTATTCACGAATTTTTATATATATATTTTTTCAAAAAACGTGAAAAAAAAAATTTCTCCAAATCTTTAATATCTAATGCTTCAAGATTGTTAAAGTTTAAAGTCGAGCAATAGTATATGCGATTGTTTGAAGTATTACACCCTAGGTATCTAATTTGGAATACCTAACATGCTGTCTCCAACTAGCATATAAATAGGGATACACTAGGGTTAAAACCAATTAATAGGCTCTTGCCCATACAGGCCCACTACAAAGGTGTATTATCTATTGGGCTTATATTAGAATATACACTTGGGTTATATTAAATATCCAACAAATCAACACATAAAATTAGACAGAAAATGTCAGGATTAGAGAAGAAAACGGTGCCGTTCCAATTTGTCCAGTTTTTGCAGAATGTTAGTAGAGTTAGATGCTGCAGTTATCAGGCAATTAACCGCCTTATACAGTTAGCAAGAGTAGTATTAATATAGAAACTTGGAGGAGAAGTCATTAGGTTGGGTAATATTCTTGTTTTTCTTCCCTAATTCTCTTCATCTCTCTGTAACCTCCATATTCTGTTTTCTAGTAAACTGATACTCTATCCTTTCTCCTCTATCTTTGCTGTGTTCTTTCTGAATCTCATATTGCTCCAGACTTCAGGATATAGCTTGAGTAAGCTAGATCCTGACAATTTGCATCGAGGCGATTCGATCGGGATAAGCTTCAATGGCGGAAGGTACTCGCGGGAAGGCTTGGGAAGAGTAGCTCAAGAAGCAAGATCTTCGAATATCCGAGCTTCAGGAGCAGATTAATGACAACAACAGTCAAGCGACGGGTAACTACAAGAAAGTGGAGGAGGACATGGCGGATCTACGGGCGAAGGTAGACGCCATTCTCAAGATCCTCACCAAAGAAAAACAAGTGTGTGAAACCGAAGGACACCGTTGCTTCCAACGCCGGACGTAAGTGCAAGAATTGTGAGAGATGATAGGGCTTCGGGGCTACAGAAGGACAAGTGGGGAAAGAATGGGAAGTTTGTGAACCCTGTGCACCCGAAGGTGGAGCTTCCTTTCTTTGAGGAGAAAGCCCTAGGGAATGGTTGAGGAAATGCAAAAAATTCTTCCTAATACACCAAGTGGAAGAGCATCAAAAATTGGAAATAATTGAGATGTATCTGACAGGGAAAGCTAACGTGTGGTTTCAAAGTATGAAAATGGCCAAGGGTAGGATCAAATGGGAGGAATTCTGTGAGTTGTTGTGTAGGAGATTTGCAGAAAATGGGGTAAAAGATGAGATAGAAGCTTTTAACAAATTAATGCAAACTGGAAATGTTAAGGAATATCAAGAACAGTTTGAAGAACTGCGTACATTGATGTTGGCACGCAACCCTCAGTTTCCAGAGAATTATTTCATTTCCAATTTTGTGAGTGGATTGAAGGAGGAAATCAAACCAACGATGAGGATGATGAAGCCAGCGACACTAATTGAAGCTTTTGAAATTGCTACTTTGCAAGAAATGTCCATAGAGATGACTACAAAGAGTATGGGTAGGCGAGTTCCATTCGCCGTATCAGAAAGCGGGAATTCCCGAATGGTGAACTTCCAAAATCCAGCGATGAAGCGAGCACATGCAAGACTAAAAATACTGAATCAAATACGGCGAAGAACAAGGCGGATTTCGCCTCAAGAAATCCAACGCCATGAGTCTTGGTTTATGCTTTAGGTGTGGAGAGAAATTTGGTTTGGGCCACGAGTGCAAAATGAAGCAAGCGATGTTTATGTTGGCGGATGATGAAGAGGAACCTGAATTTCTAGATGCAAATGATGAGACAGAGGTTATGTCGGAAGGAAATGAGAAGACTATTGAAGTATCCTTGAATGTGTTATCTCAAGTATTGAAGAGAAAACGATAACCTTAATGGGAGAGATACAAGGAAGAGCAGTCCACATCTTGGTGGATACAGGCAGTACAAATAGTTTCATTCAATGGCACTTAGCATCCGGTTTGGGATTGGAACATGAACAAGCGGCACCCCTCGGTGTTACAATAGTGATGGAACAAAAATCACCACTACGGGTATGTTCTAGGGTGAAATGGCATATTCGGGGCATAAGTTTCAATATGATTTGAGGGTAATGGAATTGGGAGGTTGGGATTTAATTCTAGGGGTTGATTGGATGTATCAATACAGCCCTATTTTCTTTGACTTTAAAAGGCTATATATACAATTGGTTCGGGAGGATGAGGGAAAAAGCGGTATTATATGGAAGGCGTAACAACCTAAGATGCAGCTAATCAAAGGAAAGGCAATTCGAGTTCGTGAAGGAGCACACACAAGGCAAAGAAAAATGAGGTCATTACAATTGTGTTCACTCATTGGGCAACATGATGATAATGAGGTAAAAATTCTGAAAGGATTTACGAATTATTACAACAATTTCAGTTTTGATATACCTAAGACACTGCCTCCAAGTAGGACTTTAGACCATCAAATTACTTTAAAAGCCAATGCCCAACCATTCAAGCTTAAACCCTACCGATACCCTCATTCCCAGAAAACCGAAATAGAAAAACAAGTGATTGACATGCTAGAAAATGGCATAATCCAAAGACAAGATTAGTCCATTTGCATCTCGATTATTAGTTAAAAAGAAAGATAATACTTGGAGGTTTTGTGTGGATTATAGATATCTCAACAACCTCACCATCAAAGACAAATATCCCATACCAAACATAGATGAATTGCTGGATGAGCTCTTTGGAGCTAAGTTTTTTTCTAAACTGGATTTACGATCTGGATATCATCAGCTTAGAGTCAAAATGGAAGATGTTCCAAAAGCGGCATTCAAAACACATTCGGGGCATTACGAATTTTTAGTCATGCCATTTGGTTTGACTAATGCTCCTGCCACATTTCAAGCTTTAATAAATCAGATTTTTCAACCTTTTCTTCGGAAGTTTGTTTTAGTATTCTTTGATGATATCTTGGTATATAGTACTACATTGGAGGAACATGAAAAACACCTGGAAATTGTTCTAAAAATTCTGAAGGACAATCAGCTTTTTGCTAAGTTGTCTAAATGTTCTTTTGCCCAGCAACAAGTGGAATACTTGGGGCACACCATCTCAGGAAAGGGGGTAAGTATGGATATGACAAAGGTCAGCTGCATGATGAATTGGCCGACTCCAAAATCAGTAAAAGCATTGAGGGGTTTCTTGGGGTTGACTGGCTACTACCGCCGCTTTATTCGTGACTATGGTGTAATTACCAAACCCCTCACCAACTTGCTTAAAAAAGAGAATTTTGGGTGGTCTCAAGAAGCTGAGGTTGCATTTGTGAAACTTAAAGAAGTCATGAGTACAGCTCCAGTGCTTAGGCTTCCTGATTTTTCCCAGCCTTTCATTACAGAAACGGATGCCTGTAGTAAAGGGATGGGAGCAGTGCTTATGCAGGATAGACGGCCAATAGCCTACATAAGTAAGGCACTCAGTTCTCGGAATCTTGGTTTATCCATTTATGAAAAAGAGCTACTAGCTTTGGTGACGGCTGTAACCAAATGGAGACATTATTTGCTGGGACATCACTTTATTATTAAAACAGACCACCAAGCTTTGAAGTATTTGTTGGAACAGAAGTTAACCACTCCATTGCAACATAAGTGGCTTACAAAGTTGATGGGGCTGGATTATACGATTCAGTATAAGAAAGGAGTGGAGAATATAGCTGCTGATGCTTTATCCCGTAGGAACTTCCAAGAAGAGGAATCGAATGTTGCACAATTTCACATGGCCATTTCTGCTATGAAACCTAATTGGATACAACAAGTAGAGCAAAGCTATGATGATGATCAAGAGTGCCAAGCAATCATTAGCAAATTACTCATAGATCCGGGGGCTGTACCTGACTACCAGTATGATGGAGGGATACTCAGGAAACAAGGAAAGATATATGTGGGCAAGAATCGATTTGAGGCGACAAATTCTGCACAATCTACATAGTTCACCATTCGGAGGGCATTAGGTCGGAAGGCATGCCTTGGAGAATCAAGATAACCTTCTGCGGCGGTATCAAAGAAGATATTATCAAGATGGTCAATGCACGTGATGTGTGCCAAAAGAACAAGCGGAGCATGTGGCATATCCAGGATTGCCGCAACCATTAGCTATACCCGACCAAGCTTGGAGTCATATTTCTATGGATTTCATTGAACGCCTACCAATGTCCGAGGCAAAGACTCTATTATGGTGGTAGTGGATCGTTTTACTAAGTTTGCTCATTTTATTGCTCTCACACATCCTTTTGATGCAGCTACGGTGGCTCAACTCTTTTTGGAGAATATATTCAGTTACATGGCCTTCCAAAGATCCATAGTTAGTGATCATGACAAGATTTTTACTAGCTACTTTTGGCAAGCACTCTTCAGAATTTTGGGCATCTCCTAAGCTACAAGATCGCCTATCATCCCCAAACAGATGGCGAGTGAACGAGTCAATCAATGCCTTGAAACCTATTTGCGTTGTTTTTGTTGTGAGAAACCTTCTACATGGTGTCACTTGGTTATCTATGGCTGAATGGTGGTATAACACAACCGGCATTCTAGCACAAAGAATGACCCCGTTTGAAGCACTTTATGGCACCAAACGGTTCCTTTGCCATTTGGACCTTATCATAACACCATGATGCCGTGTAGTGGATATTGTACAAAGAACGAACTCAAATATTGCAGCTCCTCAAGGATCATTTGCGTAAAGCGCAAAGTAGAACAAAAATTTTGCCGATCGTTCTGACCGATAGAGATTTTCAAGTAGGTGATCGGGTTTACTTGAAATCGCAGCCATATCGGCAGCAATCGATGGTCGCCGGACATGCCTCAAACTTGCTTCCAAGTACTACGGACCATATCGATTACGGAGAAGATCGGCCAAGTCGCATACAAGTTCTGATTGCGAGGGAGCCAAGATTCACCCGGTATTCCATGTTTCCCTTCTCAAGAAGTGTGTTGGCAATCACATCGTGGCTTCCAACCCTCCTCCCGAGCTGAACATGGAAGATATTTGTCCCATTGTACCTGCTACTATCATTCAACGGCGTACTATCATCCGCAATGGGAGTCTCGTCGTTCAATGGCTCGTTCAATGGGAAAATTTCAGCAAGGCCGAAGCAACATGGGAAGATTCCACATTCATTAAGCAGCAATACCCGCAGTTCCAGTCTTGAGGACAAGACTGAATTTTTTTTGGGGGGGATAATGTCAGGATTAGAGAAGGAAACGGTGCCGTTCCAATTTGTCCAGTTTTTACAGAATGTTAGTAGAGTTAGATGCTGCAGTTATCAGGCGATTAACCGCCTTATACAGTTAGCAAGAGTAGTATTAATATAGAAACTTGGAGGAGAAGTCATTAGGTTGGGTAATATTCTTGTTTTTCTTCCCTAATTCTCTTCATCTCTCTGTAACCTCCATAATCTGTTTTCTAGTAAACTGATACTCTATCCTTTCTCCTCTGTCTTTGCTGTGTTCTTTCTGAATCTCATATTGCTCCAGACTTCAGGATATAGCTTGAGTAAGCTAGATCCTGACAGAAAACTTGAATGATGATGTTCGGTTCTTTTCTTCTGGATTTTTCAGCTACGGGTTTCAGCCTTTTTGCAGCAGCAATTCAATACCCAAAGTATCTATCAGCAACCAATATTCACACAAGAAGCAAGAGTACAGAACCAGGTTGTAACACAAGAAAAACAGTGACGAAAAAAAAATCTGGGCAGAATCTTGAAGGGTGCAGAATTGGTTTTTCTGAAGTTTCTCAGCAACGGGTTTTCAGAAATTTGCAGCAGTGGGTTTCAATATTTTGCAGCACAATTTGGTAGCTAATATTCAATAATACGAAACCTTGTTACTTAGGTAATCATCACACGAAGGTATAACACAAAAACTGGGCAAAAAACTTTGAAGGGTGCAGAAAGGGGTTTTCAGAGTTTTCTTTCTCAGCAGCGGGTTTCAGGAGTTTTGCAGCAGTGGTTTTTCTCAGCTTTCTTCACACTTTCGGCTGCAACAACTCAAGAACCAAAGTCTTCTTAATCAAACAATGTTCACACGAAGAAAATAAGCTTAACTGGGCAGAATCTGGAGCTTATGATTTTGGCAGAAACAGGTTTTCCAAGTTTCAGGATTTTCAGCTCCCGGTTTCTCACTTTAATAACAGAATTTCAGCAGCAACAATCAATATACCAAGGTCTCCTTTATCTCGTCATACATATGGGTTAATTTCCTTCCATTGCTGCCCTTCTTCTCTTTGCATGTGAGTTAGATTTTATATGCTTTGAATTTTAACAGCAATTAAAAAGCTAATACAGTATATTTTTTCAGCTTCAACTACTAAATCAACTAGAAGGAAGAATATTCTATTGAATATGGCTTTTCTTCCAAAGGTTTGCCTTAGACATGAATATGAAAAAATTTTAAGGTTTATAATCTTGACATATATTTATTTGGTGTGAATGTTTAAGAATTTTTTTTGCTAGTTCATTATTGTGCTTATTATTCGGTATTGACAAAGAAATGCTTGCTCGTGGTTTGGGTATAGTGTAGTGAACTATAACGTATGACTAATTCCTTTCTGGTTGAGATTATTCCTCAAATTTTTTTCATACCAATGGGAGATTTTTTTTTTTTTTTTCCTTAACTTTGAATTATAGAATGAGTAGAATTTGGGTAAGAGGAAAATACGCGCACATGTATTCATAGCTGAAGTGCAGCCACTCGTACTGATTGCTCTTTTCTTTGGTTTCGTTGCATATTTCTTGGGCAACTGTTTGCGGTCAAAAGTGCACATTAAGGATGAATAAGATTCATTTTCCGAAGAAAGGATGAATGGGATTCAGAATGTACTTTTCCTCAATAGTGATCTATGGGATAATATTTTTTAGAAAAAGTTTTGGGAGAAAGTTACAGCTGCACCTTATATTACTTTTTTTATTTTTTCCCAAGCCTTGAACTTTCTCGTATGGCACAGCCACATTGCCCACAAACCAGGCGAGAAAGCAAACGAGGGTGACCTAAACAGTAATAACATTTATTATGGAAATTTTGAGATAGTGTTCATGTGATAAAAAGGATATGTAATCATTGCAGTATTAGTGAAATTTTTTATAAACTAATGTGATGTTTATTTTGTATTTCTAGGTGACTAATATAATATTTACTTAGTAGAATTCACTAAGGAAAAACTACTGCAATGATTACATATTCTTTTTCCTTAATGAATTCTAATTAGTAACTAATATAATATTAGTCACCTAGAAATGCAAAATAAACATCACATTTGTTTATAAAAAATTTCGCTGAAATTTTTTCCTACATATCCTTGCTCTCTCATTAAACCCAGATTTGTCAGTGAAGAAGGTCAAAAATTCCATTTTAGCCTTCAAAGTTTAAACTTTAGCACTTATGTCCCATGAGTTTCAGTTATACCATTTGGATCGTATAATGGTTTAAAACATGGATGACATAATGGGACTTGACATAATTCTAACAAAAGAATGAATAATTATAAAATAAATAGTTGTGTTTTTAAATGAAAATATTGGAGACTCTACTTTTCTTAATAATTGATGTAGGTTTCACTCACAATCTAAACATTTACAACATATTTGTTATAGCCAATAGTGAAAATCATATCAGTAAATATAACATTAAATTATTAAATAATGTTCCTCTAATTTTGTTATTGGATATATCATTACTTTAAATATTTACTCAATGAAAAATTAAGCATAATAGAAGACGTATATTACCTCTTTAGCTTCCCAACACCGATTGGTTTAATTATTTGTATATAATTTGCCTACTACTTTTGGTAGACCGAGGACTAAAGCAAGAGATACTACGAGAAAGCGAACGTATACATTTCGCAATTGCCTAACCTTTTACTGCACCAGGGCTGACTTTTCGCAGCTTTTCATATGCTTGTTGGAGGCTTTCTTTTAATTTTTTCTATGAGAGAGAAAAGGATTAAATCATTAATGAAAAGAGATGAAATACGTAAAGCAAAACATTTGCTGCAGAGATTTTAGTTACAACTTACAAAAGCATACGAGATCATTTTTGGATTCAGTAGAAGGGTTTATATATCATAAACTCTAATCCAAGTATGTAATCGGAACATCTTTGGGAAGACAAGAACCCTTGAAACCATTTTTGAGATCACTCTCTCCATTGCTCCTTATACAGAATCTTACGTTAATACTCTCTTTCGTGCCAATATTAACGCTTTTCAAACTGGTTTGGAAAATGTCTTTCAGCCACTTTTCAAACAAGCTATGAAGGAATGTTCCAGAGCCAAGTGAAATCACTTCCAAGACGTCCTGTTCCACACTAAAAAACTCCAGATTCTTTTCCCCAAAAATTTCCTCAAAGGATCGTCTGATCTTGGACAAGAACATTTCTCTAATCTGCCTATCTTGTGCCGAATCTCGATTGAAAATGAAATGGTTCTTGATCAGGTCAAGAAAGCCAAGAGAGTTCCGCTGATGATTTGAAGTCAAGTCACTTGAAACTGGACTGAACTCTTTAGGTTCATCTCCCCTCTCTTCCTCTTCAGCTTTCATGTTAAGATCAAGAGTGTTTGAACTTAATTGACACGTGAATCCTTTTTGCCCATTCTCAACTTGGATTTTGTCAGCATTTTCGGTTTCATCCTCTCTTGGAATCTTGTTCTTGTTTGTCAAATCCCAGTCAACTTTACGCTTGTGATCAGAGTAAAGGGTTCCTGAACCAGAGGTTCTTTCAGCAATCAGAATTTCCATCTGAATTACAGAATCCATTTTTCCCTTGTCCTCCCTGTAGCTTTTAGAATCAGACTTTGTCAAAATGAAAATGGGATGGAAAGAGCTTCCCTCTTTCTTACACGATGTTCCCATTCTTCCAGTTTTAAAGCCATCTGCCAGAAATTCCAGAAACTCAGGATCAAAACAATCAACATCTTCCAGTAGGGCAACTAGTCTTCCATGATCTCCTAATGCATTTTTAAGCATTTCACAATTCTTTCCAGGGATGTCCTCTTTCATTTTCAGGTTGATATAAATCAGAAAGTCAGCAGAACCAAGAAGCAATTGGGTTATCCCTAGAGCCAGTCTTCTTTTTCCTATCAAGTCATTGCCCTGAATCAGAAACCAAGTATCTTTATTCATGTCTTTTGAATTCATCAAAGCTTTCACTATGAGAGGAATGCTACCCGACTGCCAAGGCACATTTTCTTGCAACAGATTACACATAACCGTTTCTTCTGTTAATTTATCTGTGCAGTTTACTGCATCAGAGACTGGAGAATTCCCCAGGGCCAATGTGATCTTTAAATTTTTATCTTCCTGGCATTTGAGAGAATTCAGGTTTGTCTCACCTGTACTTTTGGTATTCCCATTGCTGAAATTGAATTCAATATGGCATGACTGCTGCCTTCTGAATCGAGGCACTGAATTTAGACTTTGATTAGTTATCAAACTATCATGAGCAAATGAGATTGACTTGTTATCCAAGAACATGCTGCTATAATTTGGCCACCATGGATACGAAGTATTAGTGTTATTTCCAGAAAAGCATTGATTTTTGATCGTAGATCTTGCATGATTCTGATCATGTCTCCCTTGGTGAAGGTTCTGACATAGTTTGTTCCATTTTCTCTTCAAGTTGGCAGTATTCTCCTGAAATTAAGAAGTATGCAATTTCCTGAGAAAAAAATAGTACTTGGTACAAAAGCTGGACTAGTCATATTCAAACTCACATTGTGATGTAAATTTTCAAATTGTTTGAAAGTTATACAAGGTAGAAAAATTTTACTTAACGCAATCATAATTCTGAAGCACCAATGACATTAGATTACTTCCTGCTCATGCGTGCAATTTTCTTCTAATAATAAAATTCTCACCTATTAATTAGGCCAAAGTGACTAACACGAACAATTGAATTTCTTAATTGCTATAAATTGAGCTTTAGGCGCAACAACATATAGCGTTCAGTAGTTGTTTCAGTCCTAAAACATGTCAGTGTTGTACCTTCTCAGCTACGTTCCTTCCTTGCTGTTTGAGCCAGTATGGTAACTCGTTTGAAGACAAGTAAATGTCCTTGGTGTTCCTAGAGTTGGGATATGGTGAAGAAGATTTCTGTTGGCGGGGGTTGAATCCAATTTCCTTTTCATAATTGGACCTGCATTCTGCACAGCAAGTGAACTCATCTTGTTCTTCTTTGCCAGTTAATGGCTTTTGGTCCATCCCTTGGAAGGTATTCTGTGATAAGCTAGCCATATTTGTTTCATGGGAACTGCAAAATAGAAGTAATGGATGACTTCGACTGGGATTTAGTGGACAGACTAAGAATTGTATCCAGAGAAATTACCAAAGAAATAAAAGAAATTACTATGCACATTGAATGTGAAAGGCACATATAATCTGGCTTTTTTCCCATAAGTTGAAGTGTGTGTAAAACCAGACGAAAAAAAATTTACTTAAGTACATAGTAAGAATGCATAAGTTAAGGTTATCATTTAAGTTTATAGGGAGAAGGTGATAGATATGACGAAAGGGATGAATACATCTTTCATCCCAAATGTTACTTCCATTGGCAAAACTGGTGGTTTTTTCTCTGAACAAATTTGGTCCATAATATTCGTAATTTGAAATAAAAAGTGGATAATCAACAGAATTGTTAATCAAATTAATGGCAAGACACTCACGGGACATGTGAACAGCCCCAAGTCAGTTTCAATGGTTATTCTTGTTTCTCACGAGTTTACAAACCGTTAATTTAATTAATGATTCACTTAATCGTCCAATTTTGCTACAAAATACAAACATTAAGTAATACATTTACTCCGGTGAAATTTGTCACTTGAAGTACAAACCAAATAACCTTTTGAGTCGAGATTAATTGGTTTGAACTGTGTCCTCTATAATTAAAATCAACAGATGTGATTATCATGGAATAAATATATAATATTTATAAAAACATTAATAATAATAATTAAAGGAAAGATATATGGCTTCTTATTTTTAATTTTTAGTGAAATTTAAATATAGAGTAAATTACTTGTAATTCCAAAGCATAAAATTCAAAAAAAAAAATTGTCGTAAGTAGTGTAAAAGATGCTAAAATGAAAAATAATATTAATTTCTAAAGTTTGAAATATTCACACATAACTAGGGAAAAATGAATAAAACAAAAAAATTGAAGCCAAAATATTTTTTGTAAAATAAAAGCGGGAGGAAAAGACTAAAAAAAAAAAGAATAGAAGAAAGAAAGAGTAAAACACAGACGGACAGATTTTCAAAAAAGCTGGGTCTAACCTGGTTTGTAATTGGGTTTGACCAAATCTTGTAAGCCAAATTTTGATTCGTAAAAAGTTAATTTTTTTTCAATTACAAAAATAAAATATTCAAACAACTCTTTATTTCAAAATTTAAAATTTAAATTCTTTCTAAAAATTTTTTAATATTATTTTAAAAAAATTTCCCACCAATCTACTTTTTTATATAACTTTTTTTTTATAAAGAACTGTTATTCACATTTTCACACATTCTAATATAAAATTTTCAAATATAACACCATTCAAACATTTCGAACATGACCTTTAAAACGTAGATGACTCCCTGCTAAATCAGTTTGACGGACAGCAGTGAAACTCCTTTACTAAAGCACAACATTGAACATCATAATAATAAATTTACATTAGTCCATTTCTATGTAAGGTAAAACCAGTCGGCCTCTCGACATTTATCGACAAGAAAAGAAAGAAACATAAAGGACAGGAGTGCTGTCTTCTTAGCTTTACTTTTTCAAAGTGGCACGGACTCCTGGTCTTGTTCAGACCACGAAGGCTACAAAAGGGACACTGTAAAATCTGAAGGACCGACCAAATATGGTTTCTTCATGAAATACCACAGTTAATAAATTTAAAGATATTCTTTATTGATGACCACAACACGAAGGAAAACTCTATGATAAAGCAGACCTATCCGAGTCCCAACAACTCCATTTTCTGAATAAAAATATCAATGGTGAAAAAGTAAAAATCTTTTCCATTTCAAATGGTGATAAGAAAAACTTGTAGTTCTCATATATCAATTTATATTTCTCAGAATAGGCCCTAGTATAGTCATGCTGATATGGGTAAATTAAGATTTTGGCTTACCTTGCAGCCTTGAGGCTGAGGCCTAATCCTCCTGAGGGGACAAAAGAGCTTGAAGAGCCCACTGTACATCAAGAGGGGGTTGCTTCATTTGGCTTTTCATATATGTTTGATAATTTGCAGTTGCAACAAACCACACCTTTGCATTTGAGTTACTGTAACAAGAGATTAACCTTCCAATCTCTCCAACAAGATGATCAACTGGACTATAACCAGAAGTTTCTTTGGCTTGGAATCCAGTACCTTCTACTCCCTCTCTAACGTCCTCAATTGTCCATTTCAAATCACCTGTATAAACAATTACTCCCTTATCACTTGATGCTAGAGTGGCAACTTTTCTTCTTAGGTCGGATATATTTAACTCAACTTCTTCCCTCTTCATGAACCTCAAAGGTGCCGAAGAGAAATGAAATTTGATAAAATGGGCTAATTTTAGCTCGTCAGGAACATCTCCTTTCTGCACTTCTCCCATCAACTCTGCAACAAGGCCCTCAGTTATGGACACTGAATCACCAACTATGACAGAATTCCTCCTTCTGTTACTTAACAGAACCTCCATAACCAACTTCACATCTTCCTTGAGAGAAAATATATCTGTGCTAGAATGGTTTAGGGTTTTCTTTTGAGGGGAAATAACAAAATGGTTCTGCTCAGAAGAGTAAGAAAACAAATGGTTATGCCAAATACTGTTTTGGTTGATGAAATCTTTGGGATTTTCAGGAGGAGGAGAGCTTGGAGTGGAGTAAATCCCACCAGAGCTACTATAGCACTGGAAAACTGTAGAAACTGAACAGTCTTCTAAATTTTTTTTCACAGCAGTGCTTGAAAAACCAGCTTCTCTCATAACCCTACTGACACTAGGATCATCCAAGATTGACAAAATTAGCTGTTCCAACTCAACCTTAACAGCTAAAAGAGGCTGCTGTTGTTGCTGTTCTATACAGCCTCTTCTCTGATGGGCTTGTGCCCTTTTCAAAGCAGCAACCAGAGCATTAGACAAAGAAGGCTGACCATGCAAAAGAGGACCAGGGGTCGTGGGAAGCCTATTCAATGCAACATTGAAGCATAGCTCAAGCGCTCTGCACTGAAGTGGATGTGAGGCTTGATGAGGTTGAGATTTGAGGCAAGCCCTTCTTAGAAGACTGAGTCTTGAACTTAATAAAGTTGCAGCCACGTGAAGAGGAGTGATTTGCGCATGGCCTCTCCTCCTGGCTAAGCTTAGAGAATGCTTCAAAACCGAAGCAGCCTCTGTTGTGAGGGTTTGTTGAACTGCACTGGAAGTCCCTGCACGCATAACTTTGCAAAATACCCACCCCCCAACACCGCCCCTTTTGAGAGAAAGCCTTATGGTGAACAACCAGAACTGGAACTTATCTTCTCACTGGTTTTCTAATTTTTGCACCACCACCCTTTAACCTCACCTCTGTTTCGCTCGATTTGTAACCCCGTTCCCCTGCTTCGTTTGAACAGGTTTTGGTTTTGTTCTTGTTCTGGAGAGACACAGGCTGCTTAGTGTGCAAGACTAGCTTCACTAGGTGTTACTGAATGGGAAGAGAGAGAGCTTGGCGGATTGGAAGGACTTTATAGAGGTGGCAGTACTCATCATATGACCTTTATTGTATTAGTTGAGAGACAGAGAGCTATACTTTTTTAGTGTGCTTTCTTTTTTCTCCTGGAAGGTTGAATAACTTAAAGAACTTGATCATTACTATTAGTGATCAATTAGCATTAATTAGAGTTTCGAATAAAGCTAAAAAATGTTTTGTAGCAATTTCTACATCATGGATGATCCGTAAAAAGTTAGTAGTAAAGAGATTGTACTGGCCCATCATCTTTTGTGAATAACGTTTGGACCCGGATTTGTTGTAAATTTGGATTGACCAGTAAAGTCCACCAAAAGCACAACATGAGTTGTATTTCTCATGCTTAATGCAACTCTTGTGGAATGGTGCAATAACTGAAGAATTCCATCCTTATAGGAGCTAAGGCCACCCTCTATCACCTTATATCTTCCTGCTGTGTATGGAACAAGGAGGACATGGTTCCCTCCCCCTCCTCTCTATCAAACACAGCCCGCCCCAAAATCTCTTTTTCATTAATGATTTGATATTATTCAGCTATGCTAATCAAACTCTAGTGTAGGTGAATAAAGAGTCCACTGATTGTTTTTTTGTATGTTCTTAGGTCACAAAATAAATGTGAATAGAACTCAGATCTTCTCACACAATGTCAATGGCAACAAAGCAAAGCAGATTAGTGATGATTTCTGTTTCCGACGCACTAGTGAGCTTGAGAAACATTTGGGTACTCCTTTGCTTCATAAAAGGGTAACTAAAGACATAAATATATTATGGATAGCATTAACCAAAAGTTATCTTACTAAAGTGAGAGCCTCTTATTTCTGTGTCACGGGTCGTGGTTTTAATTCATGCACGATTCCTGATATAAGTAACATGTTGGATGTTACTTCTGCCAAAACTCTCTTGCACGTCGCAAAATATGCATACAATACCTTAAGAGAAATGAGGAGTGTGAAGCTAAAACAGCTAGTTAATGAAAATACGCAAAGTGGGTCGCAATCTGTGCGAAAAAATCGTTGTTCTCATTAAAAGAAAGTTTCTTCTACAAAGAGTAAGCAAAGTGCGTTAGGGAGTAGGTAGGCTCTTTTACTTGCTTGTTGATTACATATGCCCACCAAGTATGCCCTGTCTAAAAGATCAAAAGTAAGATATTTTTCCCAACGAAATGGAAAACCGTGGTCTTTTGTAAAGATTGTGGTTTCTCACTACTACTAACTCTATAACTACCCAAAAATCGTGGTTTTCTACAAAGACCGTGGTTTCTAATTTACCAAGCTAGAAGATTACATCAAACTACAACCACTATTTACATAACTAAGATGAAGTCCTATTTATTGCATCTCTGAGCTTTGTGGCTTGAAGTCTTCACTTGTAGCTTACTCTGTTGGGTGGCATGAGTCGCGACACACTTTTGTTGTTATTTAGGGGCATTGTAGAAGTTATGGGGCAATGCTAAGTGGTTGGCTAGTAACATTTCCCCTCCCCTGATTTGGTGACATCCCTGAAGCCTTCGAACTCTCATATGCATCAATTAGCGATTGAAAGGCTCATAGGTTCTTTGCCAACTCCCAAGTGTTTTATTCTTCTAAACATCCTTGACACTTTATGAGGTATTCTCTTTGATCTTTGTGTGACTGCGGAACTATTTGATCTTTGAGAATAGTTTTAGCCACTTGTTTCCTAATGACTTGGATGTTTAGACCTTGACATTGGATTGCCCTCTTTCTGGGTTTTCCAAGTCTTCATGATAGCGCTTTAAAAGGTTCACATGGAAGACGGGATGCATCTTCCACCAAGATAGGGCATCGACCTTATAAGCTACCTTGACAACTCTTTTCAAGATCACAATAGAGCCTATGTATTTCTGTAGCAAGCAAGGGTCCTTGTTTTCTGAAGCTTTGGTTTTGTTGTTGGCTAGATACTTTTACCATAACTTTATCCCCCACGTGGAATTTCAAAAAGTGCCAATCCTGGTCTGCATACTTTTTCATACGATGAATGGCTCTTTCTAAGTAGCCATGATGATTTCCACATTTTGTTTGCATTATTGGGAGAAAATTTGGGCTCTTGGGGATTTAGAATTCCCAGCAATATCAACGGTGTGTGGTAGCAAGGGCAGTTGCCTCGTGACAATTTCAAAAGGGCTCTTGTTGGTGGATGAGCTCTTTTGAAAGTTGAAGCGTAATTGGGCAACATCCAAGAGTTTCACCCAATCCTTCTGATTAACTACTACAAAGTGTTGAAGGTATTAGTCCAACATGCGATTAAATCATTCTGTCTAGCCATCGAATTTGGGATGCGCTGTGGAGCTCAAGCTCAATTTTGAACCGAGGATCTTGAAGAGCTCGGTTCAGAAATTGCCAGTGAAGCGAGAATCACGATCATTAACGATATCCCGAGGTAACCCCCAATACTTGACAATATGTTTGAAGAAAAGTTGAGCAGTCTCCTCCTTTGTGACATACTGGGGCACTGGGATAAAGGTTGCATACTTGGAAAAGTGATCTACTATCACCAATATGGTAGCTAGATTTTCAATTTTGGGCAATTTGATGATGAAGTTGAGTCAAATACTCTCCCAAGGCTTGCCAAGGACTGGAAACGACTCAAGAAGCCCACACTTTTTATGGAGTAGAAGATGTTACAACTTGTTAAGATCAATTAACAAGTTGAAAAGTCAAAGAGTGCCACAAGGTAAACCTTGATAAGCTCAAAATTAAGTTCAACACAAGAACTTACATTGTAAAAAAACCTCACAAAATTTTATTAATCTAATATCTTCAAAATTTTAGCCGTAAAGGGGTGTATTTATAGTAGTAGTAGCAGTCCCTTTAGGTCTTACAATTGGACTAGAATAAGTGGTTTGATGCCATAACGATTTGGCAACTAAACCTTAACATACTTAGATTAGAATTGAAAAGCATAAAAATCCTAACACTAATATAATTTGTAATATCCTAACACTAATATAAGGCAATTGAAAACTGTCATTGCTCAAAAGAAAATGATTTGCAAAAAGCTAAAAGCGAATTTCAAAAGTAGATTTCTGAACTATGAGATGCTATCACCAAAAAGGATTCGTTTGAGGAGACAAAAGAATTCCTCATGATTCAAGGTTGAAAACAGCTCTTTAACAAATTACTTGGAAGCCATGAGTTTGGATTATGGTTTGGAGCTTTAGTCCCTAAGTTATAGGATATTGCCAAGGCACAAACTATAGAGTAGCTTAGGGAAGCATACTTCAACCACATTCCCTTAGAACAAATTCCGGGATTCAATCATACGGGTGATGAAGAAATGAATGCTTGGTTCGCAAAATTGCAAACAGGATCCCATCAATTTATGTTTTTTGATGCTCTAGCTACTAATCCAGACATGACAATTAACGAATTGCTCAATTTCAATCCTTCACAACCTTCTTTGTGAGCTTTTATGTAAAATTTTCTAAGTATAAATAACTCCTTTTAGATGTAGACAATTTCTTTATTGCCAATTCAGTGTTCAAACTAAAAAAGGATTTTCTTTTATCCATAGATAAATTATCTAGATTTCATTTCATCCATAAGTCAATTACTGAGTTGTACATATGGGTCATACCCAAAATTATGCAATATGAACTTAAAAACATATCACTTTTCAAAGGAAAAAAACGAACCTACATCATAGTTTTTTTGTTAGAAGTAAAAACACTTCAAAACAGTTACATGCCATGTCCTTGACAAAGGCTTTCCATCCATTGTTTCTAATTTACAACTTCCAAATCTAAAGACTTCTTCTACCATTTTATAAGGCCATTCCTAGTGCGAGTCAAATTTTTTATGCCCTTCAATTCTACTAACGTAATTATTGCTGAGAACACAATCCCTTAGTCGGATAACAACATGTTGAACTCAAGAGTCATGATACTAAGCCACCATTTGCTTGTACCTTGCATGCCTAAGAGAAGCAATCTCCCACCTTTCCTCAAGGGCGTCCAGGTTATGTCGCATTTCCTCTTTGTTGGCCTTTTTTTCAAAATCAAGCACTCGCTAGGTTGGCATGCCGATCTCCGCAGGGATGACAACCTCTATTATATACACCAAGCTATATGGTGTTTCCCTAGTACCTATCCTAGGCCTAGTCCACTATGCCTAAAATACATTGGGTAATTCTTCCACCCAATCAACTTCGCTCTTCCTAGACAAGTTCAGAGTCCTTGAATAAGAACCCGATTGGTTACACCCCTTGCCCATTAGCCTAAGGATGCATTACTGATGTGAACTTCTGCTGAATATTTAGTTTAGCACACAAGTTCTGTATTGGATCTTCTACAAAATGCTTTCCATTGTCACTAATGAGTAAATGGAGATTTCAAAACGATAGACTATACTCCTTCAGATGAACTTCAAAACATTCCTCCCAATAATTGTTGCCAATGGTTCTGTTTCTACCCACTTTGTGAAATAATTGACAGTGATTAGTAAAAATTTCAACCTTCTTGAGGCCTCCAAGAATAGTCCTACTATGTTGATTCTCCATTGATAAAATGGCCAAGGCCTGATTACGGACACCATATCAATATGGGGAAATCAAAATACCACAATATGCTGCTAACACTGCTCACAATATTGAATTAAAACGTTAGCTTTTCTGTACAAAAGTTTGCCAATAATATCCTTTTCTCCTTGCCATTTGGGCTCGGGCTCGAGAACTTGCATGGCTCACACATGCTCCTTGATGAATTTCTTTTAGCATGTATTCTACTTGAGCCAGGTTGAGGCATTGCAGTTTGGGCATAAGATATGATCTTCTATACTTAACCCCATCAACTAGGGTATATTTAGCCAATCTAATTCAGATAGACTGCTTTAACACCTTATCCTAAGGCAACTTTCCCGAAGTGAGATACTTAACTATAAGGGTTAGCCATGTATCTCTCACATCATCCACTACTGCATACATAGCACAAGGATCAATACTTCATTATTCAAGTCTTTCCACAGCCACTTCCCGAGATTTAAGAATGTCTACATTGGAAGCCAACTTACTAAGTCCATCATCACGTTGATTTTGTGCTCGCAGAATTTTCTTTAACCGGCAAGACTCAAACAGGGCAGATAACTCCCTCACCTTGGACAAATATCTAGCCATAATAGGATCCTTGGCCTCATACTACCCATTCTCTTGTTGAACTACCAACTAGGAATCACCATGGATACACAATCTTGTCACCTACAACTTGTGGGCTATTTTCAAACCAGAAATAAGAGTTTCGTACCAAGCTTCATTATTAGAGACCATGAAATCAAACCTTAGAGAAAATGCTAACTCGTCACCTTGCGGATCTACCAAGAGGAGTCTAGGCCCCACCCATGTTCAACTGGAAACTCCATCAACATACAATGTCCAAACCAGCAAAGGTTGTTTTTTTTTTTTTGTCAAAATCACTAGTCTTGCACTGCCAAGTCGAATGTATCTCTGCAATAAAATAAACAACCACTTGTCATTTTACAACTTTTCAATGCTAGAAAGAGATATAATACTCCCCCAACTCTATAGCCCACTTGATTAATCATCCTGCTGCCTCATGTTTTTGAAAAAACTGCCGAAGGGGTTGGTCAGTCAACACTACAATGGAATGAGTTTGAAAATAATACTGAAGCCGTCTCGCAACATGTATCAACGTGAGTACTAACTTCTCAGTATTGGAGTACTACAACTCAGCTCCGTGCAAGGCTCTGCTAACATAGTAGATCGGTTTTGTACCCCCTATCTTTCACAAAACAGCACAACACTCACTGCTTTATCTGTTACAGCTAAGTACATATAAAGAATTTCTCTAGATTTCGAAGTAGTGCAAGATCATAGATGAGCCAAGTGCTGCTTAAACTCGTGAAATACCCTTTCAGTAGCGCTTGTTCACTGGAAAGAACTCTTCACTCTTGTACCTTTTTTGAGCAACTAGAGGAAAGGCAATGACCGTTTTACAACTCGGGACATGAAGTGATGTAGTGCAGCCAACTTGCCATTGAGAGACTGAACATTTTTTTAGCATTATAGGAGAAGCTATATCCATAATAACTTGGACCTTTAGAGGATTTGGATCAATTTCCACATTAGAAACCAAGTGACTTAAAAACTTGTTGACCTGGACCCCAAAAATGCATTTCTTCATATTGAGTAGCCAAAATTTTTTTCAACATCTTTGAGCATATCTTGCTCAGTTCGACTCTTTATCACCATGTCATCACATATGCCTCCATATTGCGCCCCAGTTGGTGTTGAAAAACTCGATCAACCACTCACTGATTTGTTCCTCCAACGTTCTTCAGTCCAAAAGGTATTTTCTTGTAGCAGTACACATCTCACTCGATAATAAAGGTTGTCTTTTTGGCATCATCAGCATACATCAAAATCTAATGATAGCCCTTGTAAGCATCTTTATATGGAAACTGACCAAAGTATCAACCTTTTGATTTATGATGGGCAAAGGGTGGCAATCTTTTGGGCAAGCCTTGTTAAAGTCAGTATAATCTATGCACATCCATCAAGAGATGTCGGCTTCTTGACTAGCACAACATTCGATATCCAAGTAGGATATCTTATTTCAGCAATAATGTCCATATGAAGTAAGTTATTCACTTTGAATTAATAAGATGATTCCATTATGAGGCGAAAGGTTGCTTCTTTTGCTGTATAGGCTTCACAGTCAAACTGATATTTAGTTTGTGAGTGAATATTGAGGCAGGGAATCTTGTCATGTTGGTAGCTTCCCAAGTGAAGACATCAACAAACTCCTTATGAAAATATATAAAATCTTCTTTTTTCAAAAGTGGCAACTCATTTTCAATGTAAACAGGGTCATCCGGTTTGCTGGAATTGATAATCACTTTTTCAACTTCACTGGGGACCGCTGCTTGTTATCGTTCTACATCAACAGATTGAGTAAAACAAACGGCCTTAGGTGGTCGTCCTTGCCCACTTTCATCAAAAGGGTCCTTTTTAGCCTCCCTGAGCTACTAATTGTGTCATTTTAAACGACACAGAAATTCTCTCCTGCTAATTGTTGATCACCACGTACTATAACTATTCCACCATTAATAGAAAACTTTAAAAACAAATGTAGGGTAAAAACAATACCTTTTAATCTTTCGAGGGTAGGTTTTCCCAACAACAAATTATAAGGTAAATCAACTTTGACTATAAAGAATTGCACATATATGGTCGTTTCCATGGGATAATCACTAATTGTGACTGGCAAATTGAGAATCCTTTCGAGCCACACTACTCGATTTGCAAAGTCAACCTATGGGACACGTACTACTATAACTGTGAACACACATCGACTGCCAACCTTTAAAAGCACTACCAGTACATAATTTCTGCAGAATTGCCAGCATCAATGTAGACCCGATAGATTATAATATTAGCTACTCTGGCTCGTATAACCATTGCATCAGCGTCTGGGCCTCGTTTAGGCACTGAGTCATTAAAGGAAAACTATATGATTTTATTAGAAGCAAACTACTGTTCTTTCTCCATTTAAGTTAGGAACATTCTGACAAACAACCTTTCTTGCTGAATTACTTACATCTCCTACAAGCCCATCAATGACTGCAAAAATCTCTGGAACCCCGGAAGTCGGTTCAATTAAATCAGTCTCGATAGGCCATTTATCTGCGTTGTTATATGAACTTTTCCAAAAGGGCTGTCCAAATGAGCCCGACTACGGTCTAGGTCTAAAATCCTTCTTGAAAGACCAAGCACCTTCCCCACTTCTCTAACTTGATCCCTTTGTTTTGTTGTCAAACTGCCATAGTTGGCCATCCCAAATATACATTTCAATCTTTCTTCCGAGATCCACACAATTGTTAGTGTCATAGCCATGATCATCATGAAAGTCACAATAAAAATCTTTAGACTTTTTATGGGCAGATGTTTGCATTGGAAGTGGAAGATGTAAAATTCCCTTACTAGCAACTATAGCCAAAATTTCTTTTGCCGTCTTGATCAAATAGTTAAAAACATCTTTACTATGGCTTCCGAAACTTTTCCCTCTAGTCTAACCTGTTCAGCCAAATACGACTTCTTCCCTTGATCATTCTTCTTAGGTTGCTCATTGCCTTTACCTTTGTCTTTGTGCTCTGAATTCCTTTTCTTCTTATCAACTTCATCTACCCTAGCAAACTTGTTGACCTGTTCTGGGAAAGCTTGCAGATTTAGCGAGGGGTCAACCATCAAATCTCAATACAATTTTCAAGGGCGTAGTCCATTGATGAATACCGTAATAATAAAATCATTAGATATTTCACTAAGTTGTAAGTTGTCATCATTAAAACGATCAATGTATTGGCTTAGGGTTTCATTCTCACCCTGTCGAATAGCCATGAATTCAGCATCAACCTTCTAATACTTCTTCCGCTATAAGAATCAAGCTCTAAAATGAGCTTCCAAGTTGCCAAATAAAGTCAGAGAGTTAGGCAACAAGTACTCAAACCACAAACGGGCCTTATCTTTAAGAGTCAACTAGAACAACTTGCACCAAATTGGTATAGGGAAATTGTACAAGCTTATGATTGTGACATAAGTGTTTAAATGGTCCTCTGATTACAACTTCCATCATACACAACCAAATTAGGGGGAATTTTAAACTTTAATGGTTTACTAGGTAAGAGGATATTTCGGGAACAAAAGGAGTAGGACGGATTAGAGCAGCGGCAAAAATGATGACAACACTTGGCATGGGATAATCACCAGGTTTTTCAACTGGCCTACTGTGAATGTATGGGTCATGTAAAGAAAGACCATGCGCTCCCAAATATGGTTCTTACTAGAGGCCATGGACACTTGAGTATAGAAGATTCACATGTTGCTCATACTGTGAAGGTTCCTCTTGTCTTGGACGTAACTCCGACCTTGCTAGAGATTACCAAGGATGCTAGACTCTTTCATTGTGTGAGGATGGGCATTGAAAAGACACAGAATGTTGTATGTTTCTATGCTCTTGTAGCATCTGACACAGCTGATCATAATATTGGGAAACAAAATCGTATACAATTTGCTCTCTAGGCCTAGGTGATAGCGATGGATTTCACATTTGCAGGGTAGGTACTCTGGTATTTCTATGGACAAAGTAGGGAGAAAAAGATGTAGGAGACTGAGAAATGGGATCTAGATCATCCATGAGTTTATTTTGTAGTAGGATTAAGGAAGGGGTCAAAAAAGGGAAAAGAATGAGAGGTTTCCCAAATATGGCACCACTAATAAATCCAGCACTGAACTGCTGAACTGCAAATGTTGAACTGAGGGCCGAATTACCTACAACAGAGCAAAAGTCAGATGGAGTCTAGATTTGAGGTCCTGAAAAACCACTCCGATGTTTAAGTCAGTACTCAATCAGTGCTTTTAGTAAAAAGAGTCCAGAAAAGTCCCGCTCATACCTATTAAGTATTTGTACTCTTAGAAGTCATTGCTTACACGTAACAACTCTGGGACACATTAGTGCAACCCAATCAAGTTCACCTCCACTTGCTAACCTGTGTTAGGGTTTATTAACCACTCCACACTATCTGCCATGTGTTGCTTGAGGCCTTTTCTATTGGTCGGTCAGTGCGGCTATGGTCACTACATGGATACCACGTCACTTGATGACTTTAGCAGCGGTAACTGCCATATCATTGTTGTTATTCTACATGATCAAAAGGAATATATCAAAACATAATTCGATTAATACACATGCTTCCATTCTCCATAATTAGGCGTTTTCATTTTTTTATTCACTCCATCGGGGGAATGGCTAAAGATGTCTCTAAGCGTGTTACTGAGGCTAGTATTGTTGCTAGTAGGAAATATAGAGTTGTGCTTTTATATTATTTTGTCTGTTTCTCTTTCAATCGGGTAAACATTAACATAGATGCACATCTATTTACTAAATACCAATGTTTACCTAATGTTTCGAGTTCTTTAAACATCTCTCCTTCTCGGTTTTGATGATGTAACCCTAATAATAACTTTATTGATCGCGGTGTAAAATTATGAATAACATTCTAATAGAATGGTGTGAACAGTTTTTCCCATTTTCTCTTAATAACGTGCAATCTTGTCTATGATAAGATCTAACAATGAGAATGGATAAGGTCAAGTAGTGCTGCATGGGGACTTCTCGCTAGAGGAAGCTGAGTGAACTCTACCTCTTTTTTAGCTAAAGAGGCTCTCACGTTAAAAATTCATCCCAAATTCCAATCTTCTGTTTGAGAGTCCACTAGTAGAGTTTCAAAGACTCTGGTCCTAGAATCACATCTTACCACTAATATTAAAAATCCAAAATTGGTGGTATACATTTTTGTAAACTGATGGTTTAAGCCCTTAATTCTTCAATAACTCAATTGACTCTCATTTTTCCATCACGTTGATGAAAATAAGTTAGATTTTGTCCATTGAAAAGAAAAAGATCTTTTTGGGTTTTGTTTTAGTGGCATTACGTTGATAATTTAAGCTAAACTTTCTCATTTTGAAGCAAATAAAGTAGCTAGGAGAAAAAAAAATTGTGCAGCGAACACAGACTTATTAACACGCTATAATTAACTGAAGGAAAAAATAAGATAGAGTTATAATATATCTTTCATTTATACTTGGTAAATTAACTTAGAAGCTACTCACTCCATCCCATCATATCAATTAACTTAGAAGCTATTAAAATTTCAAGATGATATATTTTTGTGTAATTAACATTTATTTGTATAAAATCGCCCATTCAGCTATCAAAGTTGTATAGTAATGAACATATAGTCAATTACAGCATTTCTTTCTACTCCATTAACTTTACAGATATGGTGTGCTGAATAGTGTGTCGAATAGTGTCCAGATTCCATTGCAAGAACTGTGTATTAGTTGGCCACTTAGTCCCGACCATGATTATTCCATTGCAGCAGGTTAGGTAACATGCAAATCAACCACCTGAATGCAGCAATGCTCAAGACCGAAGGCACTGTATGTGGTCAGCCACCTGGAAGTTGAATGTCACAAGTAAAGTTAAGCATTTTGTTTGGCGTTGTTGTCATAATATTTTGTTACTTTATGCTAAGCTGAACCAAAGGAAAATGCAAGTGGAGGCTACATGTCCAGCATGTGGAGAAGCAAATAAAACTCTAGAATATATAATGTTTCATTGTTCCCGAGTCAAAACCATTTGGAAGTTGGCTCAAGTCATTGGGTTAAGGAGGGACTGCAACAACAAACTTTCTAGCATTGGTGGCAAGATCTTTGTTATAGGCAAAAAGAGGATATATGGAAGGACAGAGCGCAGTTCACCGCATATCTACTTTGGTTCATATGGAAGAGCCAAAATCTTTGGGTTTTTCGAGGAAAATGGATGGGGGAGAAGGATGTGGTAGAGATGGCGAGGAATGCTTGGTTAGAATTTCATCAAACAAGTGTGTTAGATTAGTTAGCTAGTTAGCTAGGATCATGCGTTCGATTAGTGGCTAACTAGTACTTAGCTAGGGGAACACGGCAGTTAGGTAGTTGATATTCCATTTTGAGATATTCCTTTGTTAATTGGTAGTGCCTCTACTTTTTCTGTGGTGTATTTTTGTGGGAGTACGGGTTGAATTTGACATGACATGTTGTTATCTAGTCTCAGCCACACTTAGAGCTAAGGAGAGTCCAATTTTGGGGACATTGCTTGTAATCTGTAACTTCTAACAAGTTAGTACAATTATCGAACTTTTGCTTAAAAAAAAAAAAACTTTACAGATAAAGCAATATACTTTTATTATTTTCTTTTGAAAAAAAATCTATGTCATGATTTTTTACCTTCGTGTAAAAGGTATAGAAATGGATTTATTTTATTTTATTTTATTAATAAAATAAAATGAATAATTTTATGCAAAATGTGAACGAAACATATATATAGTTATATACAATATATCCATAGCATTATCTCTAAAGTGAATAGAATAAAAAGGAGTTAATACTTCTAATTGATGGAGCAATCACTAACTACATACTTTTAACAACAAAGTGACTGATTAGATAAAAAAAAAAAAAATTTGAGTGATTATTGTGAAAGGTAGACTAGGCGTCCAAGATAATTCCGCCTTTAATATAAAGCAAGATCACAACAATAATTAGGGTAATTTTTTCAATTCAGAAAGTTCTAAATCATGCGAGGAATAATCACTAAGATTCTGAGTATGAATATTGGGGCAAATAACGATAGTGTGGATGTGGATAATTCTCCAAATTACTGTGGTTAGATTCATAACTACGAAAAATGAGTCCACATATTGACCACATTTGGTTTATTCTACTCAATTAGCAAAGAACTCGGCTTTCTTTTTAGCCCATTGGAATGAGAGACAGAGAGAGTTCAATGCTTTTTTGCCTCATGTCATGACACAGTTTGAATGACAGAAAAGGCCAGCAGAAATTCAAAAAAAGTACTAAAGTGGAAAGGTGGAAAGGTGGAAAGGTGACACACTAATATTGCAATCAAAGATAAAAGAGAAAAGTAGCATTTTTTGCCTTTCTCATGTTTATCATTGTTCCTTTGCAAATTAATGCATATGCCATACATCCTTGTTGTCAATATTAAAGAAGGGATTGGTAAAAGGGAGAAAGAGTTTGTATGAATTAAATTTTAAAATATATTTTGATATTTTTTAATATAATTTTTTATATTTTTTATGTAACTTGCATCTCATAATTTCTATTTTAATAAGTTTAAAAATATAATTTATATGCACCCTAATAAATTAATTTATTTCTCTTTGGGAAACTTAAAACCAAAGTTTAGGGATTAAAAAGTTACAGGATGTGCATAAATTCGAGTAATGCAGAATTTTTTGTTGTTTGGATTAGTTTTAGTATTTTTGGTGGTCTGGATGAGTTTTAAATGGACTATTTATCAACGGATTGACTAAAAGAATTCCAAAGGTGTGTATGCATTATATTTTTTAATATATTTTGTATTTAAAATTTATTATTTTGAAAAATATAAAAACGTGTTTTGAAATGTAATTTATACACATACCAACTTTTGATTGTGTCTTTAAAAAATTTAATATTGGACTTCATATAATCTGTATATCCATTCTCAATCACAATTCGTGTGTTCAAGATATGCAGTATTTCGTTTATTATTGTTTTCAAAATGAGCAACGTTCATAAAAGGATAAGGAGGAAACCCTAACTAAATTATTGTAAGTATCAAATTTGGATTAATTTTAGTTTGCGGAGCGATAGTATTTTATAATCTTTTTCAAATAATAAGTGGCTTGAAATCCCATTGTTGCCTCTCTCCCTTCTTAAAAAGGACTTCAGTTTCAATAAAAAATTTTCTTTGTTTTAAAAAAGTCTACTTTAAATGTGAAATGAATGGAATAATAGTATTCATTTTGGTTTCTTGCAAAAATTTCATAAATTAGACATTATGTGGGCCCCATGTGAATTTTTTTCTCAACTTTAGCAAAGGTGGAGTGTCCCGCTCATCCTTCTTGCAAAGACACAATTCTACTCCCCAAGTTTTTAAAAGAATACCTTCTGCTGTTGGCAATCTAATATGGCATGCATTATTGACTTCCTTTTTGTCTCGATCGCTTCGGAGTTTGTTTGTCGGTATATCGTGTGCAGACTGCATGAAACTTTTGCTACGGATCCAATTTTTATCTCCAAACCATTTAGAATTCCAAATATAAAATGTACATCCACTCTATATTTATAACTTACATGAAGGTCGAAAAAACAAATAAATAAACTACTGCCCCTCATTGCATAGATAAACGATTATCATTTAAGAAAATTCTACGTTTCCTTGTGTGATTTTTACAGATCTATTCCTTTTTAACAATTAATATTGTAACAATTATCACATCCTGTAACAATTTTAATATTATAGGTAACCTGCCATTACAAGTTACCCATTTAAATTATACTACTACTTAATTATTCCCGTTACTTTTACTATTTATTTACGTTTTAGATTAAATTACTAAGCAAATAAGTTATTATTTACTAAATTAAGTTTATTAGATATAAAACTCAAGAGTCACGTATTGGTAACTCTTATGGCACAAATAATAAATTTACAAGATTAAAAAAATAAAAAATTTAATTGACAGTTGTAGTAAAAATATTAGTACCTTTAAATAATGAGCATTATTATGCCAAAAACAAAAAAAAAAAAAAGAAAAAGAAGAAGAAGTATTAAACCACTAAGAAAATTATTAAATGAAATCCTAATTTAAGTAGTGAAAATATATAACATGACAATTAAATTTGTGTAAGTGGTGAAAGTTGTTGTATTACTATTAGCTCTTAAGTATTAAACATTGTATCATTGAATAACTAAAATTGTACCTTCTAGAGTAGTAGCACTGAACTATCTCAAAAATAAAATAAAAAACTAATATGAAATTAAAATTTGAATATATTTAAGGCAACAATTGTGGGAAATCAAATATAGCACGCAGTGGAAATTTAATTTTTTTTTTAATTTCCTCCAACAATCCTTATGAAGTGATTTTAAATTGATCATGAAGAGTTTTATTTTTACCGGTAGCGGTTGAATTTTCTTATGAAGTCTTTTGCTTGTCGAATTACAGCAACACCCAGCAAAGCCTTGCCTCTACGGTATCCACACGATCATTTCCAAGTTCCAAGTTAATTGTCACACAATCAATTTCCAAGAAAAGAAGCAGCAAAATCCGAAGGTGCTAGCCAAGAATTCTGCTTTCGGTTTTTCAGGTTTGAAGCTTCTCTAAGCTTCGGTTTTTCTTGTTTCTTTAACACATGAGAAGTGGCTGCTTTTCTTCTAAAGAACAGCTCAAATGCTCCTTGTGTTCTTGCAAATTCAACTGCCGTTTCTTCACAAGAAAATGGCCGAAAAGAATTTTGCCGAAACAAGAAACAATGGTTTGGTTTTTGGGGTTTTGCTTTGCTGCAGAATTTTTCTTCTCCAAGAAAAATTAGTTTTTGCCTTTTGCAGCAAGAAGAACGTGTGTTTTCGTTGCTCACATCTAGATTATGGTTTTTTTTGTGTTGTGGCTACTGAAAATTATAAGTCCAATATATAGGAATAGATTGTAGCATTAGGGTAAAATTACTTGTAAAGAATTTTACTTAAACTACAAGTTCTATTCTATTTTGGAACTTTCCAAATTTTCATAGCTACCAAAACAGGAATCCCATTCTTATTTTGCTTTCTAATTTTCAGCTCTCACATAAATTAATAAATTCAAAATTATTTTGGATTTATTAACACAAAACCAAAACCATTTAGAATCAAAAATTGAATACCGTTTTAAACCGGAAACCTTATAGAGTCCTATTCACAATATGTGGTGAGCTAATCGGTGTGTGCAAAAGTGCGTCAAAATATAGCTTAAGCTCAAACAAATTTACACCTAAACCTCACTTAATCAATTGTAGTAAAGCTTAGGGATCATTCTCCATAGGGAAGGGGATAAAACCCGAATTTAAGTGCAGTTAATTGGTTGCTATCTATGTGTCGTAAAGCAATGACATGAAAGGCGATATTTAACTAATGAGCATGAAGAGAAGTATGCAAATAGATTGGAATACGAGATTCTAACTGCTAAGCTAAACAACACCATTGAAACAAGGATGGAAATACGCAATTGAGGAAAGAGGGTGATCATTGGGTTCAATGCAAGGGTCGGCTACTTTGACTCCTAAGGGCAACCGAGTGTAGGGCATCTTAACTAAGTGGCTACATCCGTTCGCTCCGAATCTCCTTTCGGTCTCATCGGAATTATAGAATGAGGAATCTCCTTTCGGTCTCATCCCCACCTAGAGCACATTAGCGCCTATGGCTTCCACACAACTCTAATGCATAATTCTAGCCCTAGATGTTTTAGCCAACCACTTCACACTCCCTAGTTCAAGTGTTTAATCTAAGAAACCACCTATACTTAGGGTACTTCCTCACTCATTTACATTTTTTTTTATGCCAAGAGTTTTTCGGCTTTTTATATTTCTACCACTCATACGAGTTCACTTAAGGGACATCACCTAAGAGCATTCTCATAACGGAGTGGCAATTATTCAACAAAACTGTAAATCTCATAAGCAAGACTAAACGACAAGCCTAAGTCATCTTTCAAGTTTATAAAGTGAAATGCTATGAATTTAGAGTGGACTAGGAGCACTACACTTACTCGCAACCCCGTCATAATCAATACACTACATCTCACAAACACCCCTCATTAACGTGCACTATGACAACACCATTTAACATGCAAAACTTTCCTGAAAATACAAAGAATCAAAAGACATGCATAACACATTTCATGCCTACTCAGTCCAACATTTTTCTTCATTGACTAATGCTTTCATTTCGTTACTTCTCGCATGCATTTGGTCGGTAAAATGTTTCTTAAGTGGTGCATATTTCAGCCATTACTTGCCAACCATTCAAAAGTTCCCAAAAACAAAACAAGCAACATCTTGAATATTTCAATGAAAGCCTCAATTTAAGCCAATTTCACCCATGGAATCTCATGTATTTTCTTCCTATAAACACCCCCAAACTTAGGTTACATCAAAAGCTTTAAGCTTCCACCCCCAAACTTAAGATGAGCATTGCCCTCAATGCGTCAAGAATGCATGGATAAAGGGTGAGGTGGGTGGGAAAGAAGCAATACATGTTTTCAGTTGCAAAATTGTGAAATGACTTAAAGCATGTTGCCTATTCGCACCTCCCCCAAACTTAAGATGTGTTGCACATTAAGCATTAAAACTAGGGAGTGCATCGTTCACAACATTCAAGAAACTATATTAACAAAATTCACAAAAAACAAAAGATAAACTTTACCACTAACTGCAAAAAAAAAACATAAAACACAAAAGAAAATATTCACAAACTTCATTTCCAATCTCAACTCAAGTGTCAAATCAACTACTCTTAATATCACAAGTTGTTCAAAGAAGTGAAAGAAGTCGTCTTCCCTGTAGCCCACATGAACTCAAGGTTGGCTTGGAGATGTCGGCGGTGGCATAGGAAAAGTTGGTGGCTCGCCTTGTTGTCCACTTGCCATGTATGTCATGAATTGTAGGAAGTCCTGCATTGTGCTTTGAAGATCGCCTACGCGCTTCTCCAGCCTTTGAGTTGTGTTTTGAAGATCATGCACACTTCTCTCCAAACTACTCAGTCTATCTTCATCATCACGTCCCTCACCATCTTCTTCTTCACTGTCCTCCTCATCTCGTATGGCCATCCTATTAGACGACTCTGTTTGCGACCCCGCCCCTTTTTGGAAATCTTTGAACTTGAGGTCGGCCTTCAAAGGAATGCAATCCACACGGTTGAAATTCCCGGTGATCTTTGCTGTTGTGAAGCATAGCCTTGTAATGAGCGACGGATATCCCAAGGATTGATTCTTTTTTGGCGAGTCGACGGCTAGATGGATTTCTGAATTTATCACTTTGCCAACATCGACTGACATGCCCCTACTGATGGCATATATCAGTAGTGCTTGCTTCCGAGCCACCTCCGAGTTCATGATGGTTGGCATTAGTCTGCTACACACGAAGGCATTCAATAGCTTGGCCTTCGGTGTGAGCGAGTTCCGTTTCAAGCACTTCCAATTCGGGAGGAGGTGTTGCTCCCTTCCAGTCAATTTTTGTGTAATCTCTGCACTATCGTAGTCGGACTGGATGAACTGGGAGTATTCATCGTTGATAGCCGGAAGCAGCTCAAACAATGCATTGATGGTTTTTGGAGAGAAGTTGACGGTGGCGCCATCATATTTGACCTTGTTAGACGCCGTGGTCGCCACCGAGAGTTCCGTATAGAAGTTATGGACAACTTCTTTATCTCCTTTGCCCAAGGATCGGCGTGCATCAACAAACACAAGCCAACCATGCCTCCAGACATAGGTGTCCAGTGGTGGCTCCACCGTTAGGCCGTGCTCCACAACAATCTGGCGACCTTGCAAGGCATGCAAAGCGTTCGCCTTGACACGTTGCTCCGACGGCTTGGGCCGAGAAGTGGACGCCGAGGATTGTTTGCGTTTATCGGAGGTGCACCTAGATGCCATTGGATTGTACCTAAAGAAGGACAATGCCCCAATTAACTCCCAAAAGTATATGCCACATATTACAAATCATTGTTAATTAGTGACATGACTATGCTAGGTTTCAAGAACTCATCAAGTTTTTTCACTTAAAACTCAATTTTATATGCAACATCATGTTAAGGTTCATCAATGAATTTCTAGGATCTCAAATGAATACAAAAAAGTTGACAACTCATCCAAAACAACTCATTGAGGCATATTGTCAAACACATGATGAGCAAGGTGAAAAGCTTGAAATTTCACAAAATTAGTAAGCACCCTAGCCTTAACATTAGACAAACAGCTTCAACAATCCCAATGACACAATATTTCATCAAATATCATCCATAGAAATCATAATTGACACAATTCAATATGACCGTTCTAAAGAAACTTAAAAAGTTCAAGAATGTATACCTTGAGTTTTTGGATGGATTTGGTGATGAGAACTTGTTGATTTTATGTTTAGAATGGGAATTTGATCACTTAGGCCGGATTGGATGTGAAGAAAATGGTAACATGCACAATTGGAATGCAAGGATTTGAGAGGAGGTTGGAAGAATAAAAGGAGGGAAATGAAATGAAGGAGGAAAAGAGAGGGGGGACGACGGGTATAAACCTCGTTGCCTTAACTGGCCAAGGTTAAAATTTTCTGTCCAGAAAATTGCAGCTGCGGTTTTCCAACCGCAGCTGCGGTTGAAAATCTCTGTTAGCTCATTCTTTTCTTCCAAAATTTCCTCCTTTGTCCTAGTCCATGGAAACTACCACTCCTTTCCTAAATGCAAACTATATGCATCAACATTTATACTCAAAAGAACATGTAAAACTACATTAACCAACAAAACAAAACAAACAAAGTGAAATAAAAACAAAAAAGATATAGGAAAGGATACGCTTGGGTTGCCTCCTAAGAAGCGCTTGGTTTTAACGTCACCGGCTCGACTCAATGCATTGCTTCACATTTCAACCTATTCCTTGCTTTTGTAACGGGCATGTAAACATGGTCTTCTCTGAATCTTCTGAGGTTATGGAAATCTGGTTATATCCAGAATAACCATCTAGGAAGCAATAGAAAAGGCATTCGGCCAATCGATCGAGGAGTTGATCAAGATACGGCAGGAGGACTGGGCTTACCCACTCGCCATCCAAAATAGGAAAAATTATCCCAAAGTCCAACAGCTTGACCACTTCTTTCTTCACAACCTCCATCATCATCGGATTCAGCCTCCTTTGTCTTTCCCTCACAGGTTTGGCATCCTCTTCCAACAACATTTTATACAAGCAAATTGATGGACTGATACCCTTAATATCCGCAATGGTCCACCCAATGGCCTCTTTGAAAATGCTCAACTCCAAAAGCTTTCTTTCTTGTTTAGGTTCCAAAGACGATGATATCTCCACGGGCAACGTCTCATGTTCCCCCAAAAATGCGTATTCCAACTGAGGGAGTAAGGACTTCAATTCAAGCTTGGGCGGCTCATTGACGGACGGTTTTAGCTTATCTTCACCACTGGCCACTGGCAACACTTGGTCGACTTCAACCACTTCAAGTTCTTCCCCTGTTATTTCATAAATGGACTCATCTACAAAACAATTCTCAACCATCTCACGAAGCTGTCCATCTATTCTTTTATCTTCTTCATCAAACTCAAGGGGAACATTGGAGGGAATAATTGCCCCTATTGCTTGAGATTCAAGACACCACTCCTCCTTCAAAGTTTCACCAACACATTCATCGACCACATCTACCTGAAAGCAGTCTAGATTCCCCCTTGGATATTTCATGGCGTAATTCACATCGAACACGACCTCTTCTCCGTTGACTTGGAAAGTGATAGTTTTGTCCTTCACCCTGATGATTGCATCTCCAGTTGCTAGGAATGGTCGTCCAAAAATTAGGGACACCTCCTCGTCCTCCTCTATATCTAACACTATGAAGTCCACCGGAAAAATGAACTTGTCCACCCTCACCAACATGTTTTCAAGAATACCACTAGGCTTCACCATAGATTTATCCGCTAGTTGAAGAGTGATTTGGGTCTCCTTCATTTCATCCCCCATGCCAATATTCTGAGCTATAGAAAGCGGCATTAGACTCACTCCCGAGCCTAAGTCACACAAAGCTTTTGAGAAATGCCTTGCTCCTATGTCACATGGGATGGTGCAGCTTCCAGGATCCTTCATCTTCCTAGGAATAGGCAAATCTTTGCGTATGATGCAACTGCACTTTTCACTCAAGGCTATCACCCCTTCATCTTCTAGCTTCTCCTTGTTTGAAATCAACTCCTTAAGAAACTTGGAGTATTTAGGAATGTTGGTGAGCAAGTCTACCAAGGATATATTCACATGGATTTTCTTCATCATTTCAATGAACCTCTCGAAATGCTTGCTTCCTTTCACTTTCTTCCTTGGTTTCAGCGGAAAAGGAGGTGGTGGTGGTGGTATGTCCTCAAAATTATAAGGGCTAGGTGGCCCTTTCCTTCCTTTGTCCTGACCTCCTTTGCTTTTCTCTCCCTTAGGTGCAACTTCTACTTCTTGATTTTCTTCTAAAACTGCCCTTCCATCTCATCTTCTTCATGGGCCATTCCATCCTCTTTAACCTCACTTCTTTCTGGCACCAATTTTTTTCCACTTCTAAAGGTTACTGCCTTGCACTGCTCCTTGCCCTTGAGGTTAACTTTGGTATCACTTGGAAGCGCGCCCATGGGTCTCCGGTGAATGTCATTAGCCAGCTGCCCCAGCTTCATCTCAATCTTCTTCAACGTGGTCTCATGCAAGTTCAACCTCATTGAATTGTCCTCTAAAGTCTTCTCCGTCCTCCGCGTGGAACTTCTCACATCAAGCTGGATTTCTTCAAGCTTCTTCATCATGATTTCCTCAAAATTCGGTTTTCTGTCCGTGGGATTATTCATTTGATTCCCAAAACCTGGAGGTTGCCTTGATGCATTAGAAGACGATGGGCTCGAATTGCTCCAACTTTGATTGCCTTGATTGCTCCAATTTTGGCCACCTCCTTGGTTGTTCCAACCTTGATTTCCTGCTTGATAGCTGCCCTTGTTGCCCCAATTTTGGTTGAAATTTCCTTACTGCCCAAAATTCTTCATGAAGTTGACGGGTTCAGTCCTGACCAAGTCACATTGATCCATATGGTGGTCTCCTTGGCAAAGTCCACACATTAAGACCGGCTTCACGTTCATCCTCGCCTCCCATGAATTAATCTTGTTGGTTAGTACAGCCAATTGAGCACTAATGTTTGTGCCGGCATCCATTTCTAGGAATCCCCCTTGTCTCTTTGGTGGCAACTCTCTAGTGTTCGGCCCCGAGCAACCGTTGTCAGCTATCCTTTGGAACAAATCTCGCACGCCCTAAACTGACTTATCCTTCAAGGAACCCCCAGCGCTAGCATTCACATTACTTCTTGATTCCACGGTCAGCCCATTATAGAATAGCTGCAATTCATAACCCTCCTCCATCATGTGGTTTGGGCACCTTCTTAACATTTCTTAAAACCTTTCCCATGCTTCGCCGAAGCTTTCTCCTTCAAACTGCCGAAACTGGTGGATGGCCATTCTCAACCGGTCCATCTTCGAAGGGGGGAAATATTTCGTGATAAACTTCTTGCACAACTCCTCAAAAGTCGCAAATTGGACACCACCAACTGCATCATACCATGACATGGCGTGACTGCGTAGAGAAAATGGGAAAAGGATCCGCCGGATGGCATCTTGTGGCACATTATTTAGCTTAAAGGTGTTGCATAGGGTGAGGAAAGCCTTGATGTGTGCATTAGGGTCCTCATTCTCCAATCCCTGAAATATTGCTCCTTGCTGAATCAAACTAATGAGTTGAGGCGGAATTTGGTAGCTCTCAGCTTCAACCGGGCAAGCACCTACACGGTTGTTGAACCTCGGCTCAAAGAACTCCCCAAACATCCGTCCTCCTTGTTGTTGTCCCTGTTTAGCCATTGTGTTCAGTTCCATTCTTCTTCGTTCTCTTCTCAAGGTATTCTCGAGTTCCAAATCAATGGTGAATTCCACACGTCCTTGAGATCGAGTGCGGGGCATGCACCACAAAATAAAGAATCATGTACCTACACAAAAAAAAAAAACAAAAAATCAAAACCTACATAAACTCAAACAGATCTCTTCTAAAATATATACAAAAACACAAAGCTAACAAACAACTAGAACACTTTAAAAACTGAGTTCCGTTGCCCTTCCCCGGCAACGGCGCCAAAATTTGGTGAGCTAGTCGGTGTGTGCAAAAGTGCGTCAAAATATAGATTAAACTCAAACAAATTTACACCTAAACCTCACTTAATCAATTGTAGTAAAGCTTAGGGATCATTCTCCACAGGAAAGGGGACAAAACCCGAATTTAAGTGCAGTTAATTGGTTGCTATCTATGTGTCCTAAAGCAATGACATGAAAGGCGATATGTAACTAATGAGCATGAAGAGAAGTATGCAAATAGATTGGAATACGAGATTCTAAATGCTAAGCTAAACAACACCATTGAAACAAGGATGGAAATACGCAATTAAGAAAAGAGGGTGATCCTTGGGTTCAATGCAAGGGTCGGCTACTTTGACTCCTAAGGGCAACCGAGTGTAGGGTATCTTAACTAAGTGGCTACATCCGTTCACTCCGAATCTCCTTTCGGTCTCATCGGAATTATAGAATGAGGAATCTCCTTTCGGTCTCATCCCCACCTAGAGCACATTAGCGCCTATGGCTTCCACACAACTCTAATGCACAATTCTAGCCCTAGATGTTTTAGCCAACCACTTCACACTCCCTAGTTCAAGTGTTTAATCTAAGAAACCACCTATTTTTCACTCCATATCTCCTTTCGGTCTCAATGGAATTAAAAAATAGAAGATCTCCTTTCGGTCTCACTTCTACCTTGTGCATACTAAAACCTATGGCTTCCAGACAATTTTAGTGCATAATTAAGCTCATATGGTAGTTGTTTCTTGTCTCAAACACCTAAATCTAGAGAATGCTAGGTAGTTCTTCCTACTTTTGGTCTAAGTTCATGTATATTCTAAAACACACACGAACACCAAGAACACACACTAAATGTGGCCACAATTCAATGCATGTCAATTCATTAAATACAAGTAGGAAGACTTCAATTAATGCAAGCCCATCACTATACAACCCACAAGGAATGAAAATAAGCCTAACCCATACATCAAACACCAAGAATCACCCAAGATAAATTAGCCTCTCATGGCTTCAAGCAAACAACAATTACAAGGAGATTTCACCATTGAAAGCATAAGAAATTCGTAAGAAATACTTCCCTTAATCAAAAGATTGGTAAATCTAACAAATTCCAACACTTAGCAAGCCAAAACAACTCCAAGGATTCTAGTTTCTCAGAGCCACAAGGGGCTAAACATAAACCCTAAGTGAATTTCGTATTTCAGCTTTGGGGGAGGAAATGTAAAAATGTAAAAACTAATCCTACTTCCTAATTTCTAATTCTCCCCCCTCCTCCTATTTTTCTGCCTAAAATGGGGTATATATAGAAGTAGGGACGTTGGGGAGCAAATGTAGAACTTCCAAAACATCCGGGATGCGATTTGCAAATTTCAGAAATTCCAGCCTTGGTGACCGTATGTGATGCCAGAACGCATGGCGGTCTACTATTTGCTTGGGACCGCCGCTGCGGTCGTGAATGACCGCCACGGCGGTCAGAAATTTCTGCTACCTTTCTTCTTTGGTTTTGCACCTTGTTCTGCTTTTGTCCAGTTTTGGTTCCTTTACTTCCAGAATTTGAGAAAACTTCCTTCATGAAATTTTTTTCTCTCTTTCTCAGCTTTCCATAGCATCTTCAATCATCTCATTTGGACATTGGCATCAAAAGTTATGAACTCCGGAAGATGATTGATTTTTCTCCCCTTTTTCCTACAAAACAAACAAAAGATGAGAATCACAAGTATAATGCGATTTCTCTCATAAACATGGCATATCTCAATGAAATCTATGCAAAAGTGTGAAAAACACATATCTAAGTTTATGAATATTTGATTCTCATCAATATGATTATGAAATTAACCAAAATTCATCACATGAATTTTACACTTCTTTTGGATACAATCTAAGTGTATGACCCAATAGGTTCTTATAATGTTAGTAATGACATAAAATCTATTTTATGCCATAAGCATTGAGCGGTGTCTAGCAACACATCAATGCTACCCAAGTTATAAAAATGTTAGTAATTCGACATTACTTTTCCTGTGATAAATGTTAACATATAATTCAATCTTTTTGCCTCAGATATCTTGATTGAACATGAGCCATAGAGTGTGTCACACTCGTATAGTTCTATCTTTGCATTTCTTGATTCCCAAGTAGACACATCTAAGTAAACAAGCTTGATATCACATATCGACTCATTTGAGCACGGCTATATATTTTATGGTTTCACTTGATCAGGGGGCCCAAAGATAGCACTCCCATTACTTAGGAGGGGCAAATCCTATCTTGATCATTCAACATCTCACTACATGATTTATTTCATATCCAATTGCTACTTTTATAGTTCACATTTTTACGGGTAACGTTTAGTAACATCAAAACATAGAACTCATCATGTTGAGACCTTTGATGATCTCAAGTTTAAGGATCACTTACACTATCATCACTATGAGATATGCTTATGACTCTTCATGGGGTCAATCCAGTACATAGTTCTCTGACATGTACCTATGTGTTGACTTGATATCTCATATCATGACACATTTCATCAGTCATTATACATACTAGTCTTAATGAACTATCATTGTCCCATTAATGATAATACTTGACTAGAGATAATTTTAGAATAATTAAATTTTAGAGACATTATTATATTTACTCATAATACACAGATATGGAATAAAACATAATAATAATAATTTTTCATAAAATAGAAGCGTTATGGTACAATATTCACCTAAACCATCATCACATTATTGGTTCTTAAGGCATAATCCGACAAACTCCCACTTGAACTAAGACCAATCAGTCATATCTCTAATGTCTAGTGATCTAGTGTGACGATCATGTCTCTGCTACGTTAGAGGCTTTGTTAGTGGGGTACTGATATTCTCATCAGTTGGTACTTCGTTTATTTTCACATTTCTTCTCTCAATGATCTCTCGGATGAGATGGAAGTGCCAAAGTATATGTCTAGATCGTTGGTGAGATCTGGGTTCCTTAACTTGCGTAATGGCTCCATTGTTGTCACAATAAAGCTCAATTTGATCGGCAATGCTTGGTACAACCCCAAGTTCGGTTATAAACTTTTTGATCCAAACAACCTCTTTTGCTGTCTCGGAAGTAGTAATATACTCAGCCTTTGTCGTAGAATCACATCGTTGCTTGCTTTGAACTTTCAAGCTAACATCACCACTGTTTAGGCAAAACACATAACCTGATTGCGATCGGAAGTCATCCTTGTCGATTTTGGAAGCTTGCATCAGTGTAACCAAGTACATTGAGCTCTTTCTCACTTCCATACATCAAGAATGTATCTTTAGTCCTTCGCAAGTACTTAAGGATATTTTTGACAGCGATTCAATGACGTTCACAGGGATCTACTTGATATTTGCTCGTCATGCTCAAAACCTATGAGACACCGGGACGAGTACATGACATGGCATAGATGATAGATCTAATTGTTGATGCATATGGAATCTTATTCTTGCGTTGTCTCTCTTCTTGTTTCGAAGGAAACTGTTACTTTGAGAGATTAACTCTATATCCCACAGGCAAAAACCCTTTCTTAGATTCTTGCATGCTAAACTACTTTAGCACTTTATCTATGTACATACTTTGACTTAGTTCAATCAATCTCTTTGATCTATCTGTATAGATCTTGACACGTAATATGTAGGTTGCCTCACCTAAGTCTTTCATTGTAAAACAACTTCCCAACCAGATCTTTATAGATTGTAAAGAAGTAATGTCATTTCCAATAAGTAGTATGTCATTTACATATAATACCAGGAAGACAATAGTTCTCCCACTAACCTTCTTGTAGACACAAGGTTCATCTTCATTATTGATGAAACCATACTATTTGATTGCATCATTGAATCGTAGATTCCAACTTTTAGAAGCTTTCTTCAACCTATAAATGGATCATTATAGCTTCTTGATAGGTCGTAGGCTCATCTTGATCCATTAGCAAGACGTCACCGTTTTGAGTCATTAGAAATCCATATCTCTACAGCTCACGATGAATCCTAGTCGACCTATGCAAGGCTTGTGTCTCTTGAATAGGTACTTGATCTACAATTGTTTGTGGTGTTTGCTTAGTTTGCATCTCATTAAGTTCAGTGCTATTTTTTGATTCTTGAACTTTTTCAAGTTCTATTTGTCTCTCACTAGATTTCCTATAAATAAAGTCCTTTTTTAAAAAGACACCAGTTCGAGCAACAAATATTTTGTTCTAGTTGGGATTATAGAAACAATATCCTTTTGTTTCTTTAGAATACCCCACAAAAATGAACTTATCAGATTTGGGTCCAAGTTTGTCTGAGACTTGACGTTTAACATAAGCCTCACATCCCCAAATCTTCATAAAAAACACTAGGACACCTCCTAGTCCATATCTTATATGGTGTTTTTTGAACTCATTTAGATAGGACGCGATTTAGTGTGAAAGTGGGTGTTAGTAACGCATGTCCCCAGAAGGAATTTGGAAGATCTGCATGACTCATCATAGACCGTACCATGTCTAACAAAATTCGATTTCTCCTCTCGGATACACCATTCCATTGTGGTGTTCCAGGAGGAGTGAAGTACTCGGATACACCATCCCACACTCCTTTAGATAGTCATAGAATTCTTGGCTTAAGTATGAACCTCCTCGATCAGATTGAAGTACTTTGTTACTTTTACCAAGTTGGTTTTGTACTTCACTCTTGAACTCTTTGAACTTTTCAACTGATTTTGACTTTATGTCTCATAAGATACTTATAGTCGTATCTACTAAAGTCATCAGTAAATGTGATGAAGTATTGAAAAGCACTTCTAGCTTATGTGTTTATTGGTCCATATACATCCGTATGTACTAGTTCTAATAAATCACTTGCCATTTCGTTATGTTTTGTGAAAGGGGTTTTTGTCATCTTACCTAATAAACATGATTCACATGTCTCATACGATTCAAAATCGAATGAGTCCAAGAGTTCATCTTTATGGAGTCTAGAAATGCGATTTTCGTTTATATGGTCCAGGGGACAATGTCAGAGATCAGTTGGATTAAAATTATATAAATTAATCCTTTTGATATTTACATTATAGATAGGTGTGTCAGGATTTAGAACATAGAGGCCATTAGCCATTTGTGCACTACCACAAAACATTTCTTTTAAATAAAAGGAACAACAGTTGTCTTTTATTATAAATGAAAATCCAATCTTGTCTAAAATAGAAATGGAAATAATGTTGTTCATAATAGAAGGCACATAATAACAATTATTTAATTCTAAAACAAACCTTGAGAGCAAGACATAAGTCCCAACAGCTAATGCAACAACCCTTGCTCCATTTCCCACTTGTAGCTCGACTTCGCCTTTAACTAAAGCTCTTCTTCTTTTCAGTTCCTGCACATTCACACAAATGTCAGAACCACTTGTGGTATCTAATACCCATGAAGAAGAAGTAGATAAATTAACTTCTGTAACATAAATACCTGAAGTGGAATTTTCATTCCTCTTCATCTTAAGATCCTCCAAGTAAACTTTGCAGTTCCTCTTCCAGTGCCTTGTCTCATCGCAATGGAAGCAGTTTCTTTCCTTGGCAACCTTTCCTTTAGGTTTCAGTGCAGTTGTAGAGGACTTAGACTTGACTTTCTTGCCCTTGCCCTTTGCTTTTGCCTTACCCTTCTTCTTGCCCTTATTAATCATCAAAACATTATCGGGTTGGTCTTCTTTATGTTTGCTTCGGCAGTTCTTAACATGTCTAGCAACTATGGTAGTGTTTTGTCAATCTCATTCATATTGTAATTAAGAATGAACTGACCATAGCTATCAGGCAACGATTGTAAGATAACATCTGTGGCCAACTCTCGGCCTAATGGAAAACATAATTTTTCAAGGCTTTCATTGTAGTCAATCATTTTGAGCACATGAGCACCAACAAGGGCTCCTTTTGCCATTTTGCACCGGAATAATGCCTTCAAAATATCAAATCTCTCTTGACAAACTTGCTTCTCATATAGCTCTTTGAGGTGTTCAATCATATCGTTTGCTTCCATATTCTCATGTTGCTTCTGAAGCTTAGAGTTCATGGTAGCAAGCATGAAGCATAAAACCTCTAGAGCGTCATTTTGATGCTTCCTATAAGCATCTCTTTTAGCTCTTGGAGCGCCATTCTCAGGTTCATCAGGTAAAGGTTCATCTAGGACATACATTTTCTTTTCTTGCTTAAGGACTATCCTCAAGTTCCTGTACCAATCCAGGAAGTTCGTCCCGTTCAACTTGTCCTTCTCAAGGACAGATCGTAGTGATAGTGTGCTAGTGTTAGTGTTTGCAGCCATGGTTATCTACAACAGAAATATGCAAAATAAGTATCATAAATGCATACATTTAATATTTTCTTTTATTAAATGTTACTCGCACTATTTTACTCAAATTAATAACCCTCGATATTAATTTGGAAATTTTAATCTAATTAACTTTCTAGTGGGCCAAGATCCATATTTGACCTAATTTTAAGTTAGCTTTGGCTAATCACCCAAAACTCGGCTATTTAGGTAGACAACACTTGCCAACTGTATCCCATAAAATTCTTGGATAGTTGGGTGAACAACTCTTGTTCTAGCTTATCTAACAAGCCAAAGCCCAACTCTATGCCTCTAGGTCTCAATCCTATTGAGTCCACCTAGTTAAGTCAAACCCAATGATTAGCAATCGAATATTACTATTATCTTGTCGCGTTTCACTAAGATTGACCACGGCACCTTGCTTTGGCAAACCTACACGTAGTCAATCAAAGCCTTGACGACTGCTAGGCATTGGAAGGTATCTTAGACTTAATATTCATTTGAGAGATTTGATAAATTCTCACCATTTTATTTAAATTGGTTTTTGTAATTATTAGTTTAATTAATCACATAATTTACTAACTAATTATTACAATCATGATCACATCATGCATTTAACCAATAGACATAAATTGCATGCATCTCATACAATAACAATAAAGTAAATGTGACAAAGTTATAGCCCAAACTAAAAGTTCTGTCAAGCCAATAAGAGAACTATAAGGTCAACCTAAGGGTATTGGCATCTTTTCCAAGTGCCTCCTTGGTTCTTCTTGTATGGTCATCAACTCCTTGCCTCCTTGATTCCTAGTCTAGTCCTATCTCTAATCTAACTATTACGTCTTTTAGAGAAACCTCAAGTTACATTCAAGGGAAGTTAGATGAGACAAGAATTTACAACCAGAAAATAGAGTATGGTATGACACGCAAGTCATATTTAAAACCAATACAAAATTTATCCAATCACACTGGGTTTAGGGCTATAACTATGCACCATGCTCAAATATCACAAAATGTGCATGTCACATGAAATTTTCACTCATGTTTAACATGTAAATATATTAATCTAATTAATTTATGACAGTTACTATTAAATCAGATAGTAGGGCTTAGAATCATACATTATTCATGGAAGGTTCGGGTTTAAAATGCAAATTCAGCCATTCTAGCTCATTAGAAATTTGTAAAAAATATATCTCATATATTTTTCGGCCATAACATGATACATATATCAATTTCATCCATACACAAAATCCAAAGTTATGTTCAATTCGGCCAAAGATGAAACACATCATATATATTCCCTTTTCGTCCAAACATGATCATAAAAATTTGTCAATAATATATCATCTGTATTTTAGAACTCAACTTAATATATCATATATATTAAATTTCGACCAGTCACAAACAAATTCAAATTTATGTGCAATTCAGCCAAAAAGAATTCAGAAAATTGGACCATTCAAAAATTAATAAATCCAAGCCTTCCAAAACTTCAGTAAATCTAAAACTTTCGGATTGCAACTATTATATATCACATATATAATTTGGCCTTAATATTATATATATCACATTTATATCACATATTAATTTTGGCATCAAAATTAAAATTGAAACCGAATTGGCCCCAAAAAATTGCAAAAGTCGAATCTAGGTCTTTCTGAAAAACCAAAACTAGCACAAAATACAAAACCAAACTTGATTAAATTTTCTAAAAAAATATAAAGCCAACCTTATACATCATTTATATAATTTGACTTCAATATGATTCAACACATATTATTTTCAGTTTTAATAAAATTTATCAAAACCGAAAACTCAAGAAAACTTGAAAATCCAAACCTTGCATAAAATTCTAGAAAAGCTGAATTTTGGTCCTTCCATGCATATTCACATATATATCTTATATTATTCAAACCCAGAAATAACACATTAAAGAATAGCATAAATTGATTTGATAAACATAAACATATCATATATGTTAGTTTTAATGAACAGCTTCACATAATCCAAATTTTTAGCATGCTTATTCATAAACAATTTTAAAAAATAAACATGTTTTCACATAAAACCAATTTGAGCCTTCGTAAGTGGCTCTGGTACCACTATAGGAAATCAAATATGGTACGTAGAAGAAATTTAAATTTTTTTATTTCCTCCAAGGATCCTTACAAAGTGATTTCAAACCGGTCGTGAAAAGTTTTACCTTTATCGGTAGCAGTTGAACTTTCTTGTGAAGACTTTTGCTTGTCAAATTATAGCAACACCCAGTAGAGCCTTGCCTCTACGGTATCCACATGATCATCTCCAAGTTCTAGGTTAATTTTCACACAATCAATTCCCAAGAAAAGAAGCAGCAAAATCCGAAGTGCCAGCCAAGAATTCTGCTTTCAGTTTTTTAGGTTTGAAGCTTCCTTAAGCTTCGGTTTTTCTTGTTTCTTTAACACAGAAGAAGTGGCTTATTTTCTTCCAAAAAAAAGAAAAATGCTCCTTGTCTTCTTGCAAATTTGGCTGCTGTTTCTTCATAAGAAAAAGGCCAAAAAGAATTTTGCTAAAACAAGAAACAATGGTTCGGTTTTTGGGGTTTTGCTTTGCTGCAGAATATTTTTTTTTCAAGAAAAATTCGTTTTTGCTTTTTGGCAGCAAGAAGAAGGTGTGTTTTTGTTGCTCACCTCTAGGTTATGGTTTTTTGTGTTGTGGCTACTGAAATTTATAAGTCCAAATATATAGGAATAGATTGAAGCATTAGGGTAAAATTACTTTTAAAGAATTTTACTTAAACTACAAGTTTTATTCTATTTTGGAACTTTCCAAATTTTGATAGCTTCCAAAACAAGAATCACATCCTTATTTTGCTTTCTAATTTTTGGCTCTCACATAAATTAATAAATCCAAAACTGTTTCACATTTATTAACACAAAACCAAAACTCTTTAGAATCCAGAACTGAATACCGTTTTAAACCGGAAACCTTATAGAGTCCTATTCACAATAGAATTCTCAAGTTAATCAAAATTTGTCACATGAATTTTACACTTCTTTTGAATACAATCTAAGTGTGCGACCCAAAAGGTTCTTATAACATTGGCAATGACATAAAATCTATTTTATGCCATAAGTATTGAGTGGTGTCTAGTAATACATCAATGCTACCCAAGTCATAAGAATGTTAGTAATTCGACATTACTTTTCTTGTGATAAATGTTACCATGTAATTCAATCCTTTTGCCCTAGATATCTTGATTGAACACAAGCCATGGAGTCTGTCACACTCGTATAGTTCAATCTTTGTGTTTCTTGATTCCCAAGTAAACACATATAAACAAATGAGCTTGATATCACATATCGACTCATTTGAGCACGGCCATGAATTTTATGGTCTCACTTGATCAAGGGGCCCAAAGATATCACTCCCATTACTTAGGTGGGGCAAATGCTATCTTGATCATTCAACATCTCAGTACACGATTTATTGCATACCCAATTGCTATTTTTATAGTTCACCTTTTTATGGGTAACGTTTAGTAGTATTAAAACATACAACTCATCATGTTGAGATCTCTAATGATCTCAAGTCTAAGGATCACTTACACCATCATCACTATGAGATATGCTTATGACACTTCATGTAATAGCCCATGTAACATTTCTCATGACGGGTCGATCCGGTACATAGTTCTCTAACATGTACCTATGTGTTGACTTAATATCTCATATCATGACACATTTCATCAGTCCCTACACATACTAGTCTTAATGCATTATCATTATCCCATTAATGATAATACTTGATTAGGGATAATTTTAGAAGACTTAAATTCCTGGGAGATTATTATATTTACTCATAATATGTAAATATGGAATAAAAAATAATAATAATAAATTGCCATAAAATAAAAGCGTTATGGTACAATATATACCTAAGCTATCATCACATGATTGGTTCTTAGGGTATAATCCAACAACAATTATGGAATTCTAAAACATATTTTAAGAAATTATTAATTTTAAAAATTAGATATGTAAAGTTTATGAAAAATAAGCCTTTTGTTAGCAGTAGTAAAAATTGTACCTCATGGTTGTTCCTACTGTACTTGTAAAAATCTATTATTATACAATTAGAGAAAAAATATATACTACTACAAAAATTAATAAATTAATTTGTAACTTGAGATATGAAAATATATGGATTAACAATTACACTTCCATAAATACAAATGTTATAAAATTCTAAGTAGTGATTGTACTTGAAAGTGATGGTAAAACTCTAGTATACCATCATTAATTAAGAAAGTATTTTCTAGATATTCACACTGTATCCTCAAATAATTAAAATTGTAACATCCAAATGTCTCTGTAGCTCATGATGAATCCTAGTGGACCTACGTGGGGCTTGTGTCTCTTGAGTAGGTACTTGTTCCACAACTGTTTATGGTGTTTGCTTAGTTACCATCTCAACAAGTTCAGCGCTATTTTGTGATTCTCAAACTTCTTGAAGTTCTATTTGTCTCCCACTGGATTTTCTAGAAATGAACTCCTTTTCTAGAAAGACACCAGTCCGAGCAACAAATATTTTGTTCTCGTTGGAATTATAGAAATAGTATCTTTTTATTTCTTTAAGATAACCCACAAAAATGCACTTATCATATTTGGGTCCAAGCTTGTCAGACATTTGACGTTTAACATAAGCCTCACATCCCTATATCTTCATAGAAGATACACTAGGAAGTTTCCCAGTCCATATCTCATATGGTGTCTTTTGAATTGATTTAGATGGAACACGGTTTAGTTGTAAAAGTGGTTGTTAGTAAAGTATGTCCCTAGAAAGAATTTGGAAGATCTGCATGACTCATCATGGACCAAACTATGTCTAACAAAGTTTGATTTTTCCTCTTGGATACACCATTCCATTGTGGTGTTCCAGGAGGAATGAGTTGTGAAACTATCCCACACTCCTTTAGATAGTCATGAAACTCATGGCTTAAATATTCACCTCCGCGATCAGATCAAAGTGGTTTGATACTTTTGCTAAGTTGGTTTTGTACTTCATTCTTGAATTCTTTGACTTTTCAAATGATTTAGACTTGTGTCTCAAAAGATACACATAGCCATATCTACTATAGTCATTAGTAAATGTGATGAAGTATTGAAAACCACCTCTAACTTGTGTATTTAATGGTCCACATATATCAGTATGTATTAGTTCTAATAAATCACTTGCCCTTTCATTATGTTTTGTGAAAGGGGCTTTAGTTATCTTGCCCAATAAACATGATTCACATGTCTCATATGATTCAAAATCAAATGAGTCCAATAGACCATCTTTATGGAGTTTGGAAATGCGATTCTCGTTTTTGTAGCCTAGACGATAATGCCAGAAATAAGTTGGATTAAAATTATCTAATTTAATCCTTTTGGTATTTATATTATAGATAGGCATGTCAAGGTTTAGAACATAAAGACCATTGACTAGTTGTGCACTACCATAAAAGATTTCATTTAAATAAAAAGAGCAATAATTGTCCTTTATTGTAAATGAATATCCAATCTTGTCTAAACAAGAAATCGAAATAATATTCTTAGTAATGAAAGGCACGTAATAACAGTTATTTTGTTCTAAAAGAAGCCCTGATGGCAAGTTCCAAACATAAGTTCCTAGAGCTAATGCAGCAACCTTTGCTCCATTTCCCACTCGTAGAACGACTTCGCCTTTAGCTAAAATCCTACTTCTTTTTAGTTCTTGCACATTTACACAAATGTGTGAAACATATCTAGTATCTAATACCCATGATGAAGAAGTAGATAAATTAACTTCTATAACATGAATCCCTGAAGTGGAAGTTTCATTTTCCTTCATCTTCTTCTTTAGATCCTTTAGGTACACTTTGCAATTTCTCTTCCAATGTCTGGTCTCACCGCAATCGAAGCAGTTCCCTTCCTTAGTTACCTTTCTTTTAGTTTCCTCAGGTAAGGATTCCTCTAGGACATATAACTTTTTGTCATGCTTGAGGACTATCCTCAAGTTTCTGTACCATTCCAAGAAGTTTGTCCCATTCAACTTGTCTTTCTCAAGGACAAATCGCAGTGATAGTGTATTAGTGTTAGTGTTTGATGCCATGGTTATCTGCAACAGAAATATGCAAAATAAGTATCATGAATGCAAACATTTAATATGGACTTTTATTAAATGGTACTCCCACTATTTTGCTCAAATTAATAACCATCAATATTAATTTGGAAAGATTAATCTAATATCTTTCCAGTGGGCCAAGATCCATATTTGACCTAATTTTGAGTTAGCTTTGGCTAATCACCCCAAACTCGGTTATTTAGGTAGACCACACTTGTCAATTGTATCCCATACAACTCTTGGATAGTTGGGTGAACAACCCTTGTTCTAAATTTATCTAATAAGCCAAGGCCCAACACTATGCCTTTAGGTCTCAATCTCAATCCTATTGAGTCTACCTAGTTAAGTCAAACCATATGATTAACAGTCGGATATTACTATTTTCCTATCGCTTCTCACCAAGATGGATCATGTAACCTTGCTTTGGCAAACCTACACATGATCAATTAAAGCCTTGACAAGTGCTAAGCATTAGAAGGCATCTTAGACTTAATATTTGCTAGAGGGATTTGATAAAATCTCACCATTTTATTCACATTAGTTAATGTAATTATTACTTCAATTAATCATGTGATTTACTAAATAATTATTACTTTCATGATCTTATCATGTAATTAACCAATAGACATACATAGCATGCATCTCATACATCAACAATAAAATTAAAACGTGACATATTTATGGCCCAAACTACATAAGTTCTCTCAAGCCAATGAGAGAGCCATAAGTTCAACCTAAGGGTAACAACATCTTCTCCAAGTGCCTCATTTATTCTTTTTGTATGGCCACGAACTCCTTGTCTCCATGATTCCTAGTCTAATCCTATTTTATATCTAACTATTAGAAGTTTCGAGAAAACTCGAGTTACATTCGAGGGGAGTGAGATGAGAAAAGAATGTACAACTAGAAAATAGAGCAAGGCATGACACACATGTCATATTTAATTTCAACCAATACAAAACCATATCCAATCACATTGGGCTAAGGGCTATAACTATGCACCATGCTCAAACATCACATAATATGCATTTCACATATAATTGTCATTCATATTTAACATTTATATTTATTAATCTAATTAGTTTATGGTAATTATTATCAAATCAAATATTATGGTTTCGAATAATACCTTACGCATGGAAGAATTAGGGTCAAAGTACATCTTTCGGCCATCCCAGAATTTGTGAAAATCTATATCTTATATATTTTCGGCTCCCATGATATATCTTATATATCCAATTTCAGCCAAAAAAAAAATCCAAACACTTATAGAATTTGGCCAAACACTTATAGAATTTGGCCAAACACAAGATCCAAACACTTATACAATTCGGCCAAACACAAGAAACCGAACACATGTTATGTTCGAAACCATGTTTCGGGTGCAACCTGAAATATCACATATCTCGATTCGGTCAACCCTTGATCATAAGAAATTTGTGGATAATATATCATATATGTTTTAGGCTTCAACTTGATACATCAAATATATCAATTTGGCAAACACACAAAATCCGAAACACATGTATATGTTCAAAACTAATTTTCGGTTAAATCATCAAAATTTCGAAACATTATATTTGACAAATATATAATTTGGCCTGATGTGATCTAACATATATATGTTTTGGCCCTCACCACATAAAAATAATAAAAACAATAAATTAAAATTCTGTAATTGGCCAAAATTACAAAAACCCGAAGATTCGTAAAATTCAGAAAATTCGACGCTAGGATTTCGTACACACACACACACACACACACACATATATATCACACATATATATATCTTGTATTATTTGAATCCTGCAATAACTCATTGAAGAAAATCCTAAATTGATTTAATACACATAAACATATCAGATATGTTTAATTCTAAATTCTGATTTAATGAACATATTCATATAATCTAATTTTAGCATGCTAGTTCATAAAAAATTTAATCAAATATACATGCTTTCACATAAAAATCGATTTGAGTCTTTGTAAGTGGCTCTAATACCACTATAGAAAACCAAGTGTATCATGTAGTGGATTTTAAAATTTTTGGTTTCCTCCAAAGATCCATATGATGTGAAATCAAACCGAAGTTTAGGGCTTATATCTTGTTAGTATCGATAGAACTGGTAGAGTTGTTTTGCGAATATTATTATTTTTTAAATCACTAGCAAAACCAATTCAGTTTTGCCTCTATGGTATCCACACGATCATTCCAAACCTCTAGTTATTGTCACACAAATAACTAGAAAGAGCAGCAAAACCTGATGTGCTAGCTTCAAAGTTTTGCTTTCCGTTTCTCAAGAATTTAGCTTCTCTAAGCTTCAGTTTATCTTTCTTATTTTCTTGGGAAATTTACAAATATAGCACCTTTGACCATTGACTTTACAAAAATAACACCTTCCTTTTTTTGTTCTCTGTTATAGCACTTCCACAAAAAAAAAGACTACAACACCCCTCGGCAGACTTCACTCCATCTTCTTCTTCTTTGTTCTCAAAACTCATTTGATGGATTGAACAAAATTTCTTCTCACACCCCGTTGTTTGCACACCTCATTGTTCATACACCTTATTGGACTATCATTTCCAAGCAAAAAGGCCGCAATCGTAGAGAAGAAATCGCATAAATTTGATGTTAGTTGAAATTTGCAGTAGTTGAACTGGGTTTGTGAATTTAAAGAAGCGAATGGTCGAGCTCTAGGTCGAGTACAAGGTTAGGTCAGTGTTGCTAGGTCAACTTTTAGGTCGAGCACTAAATTTGGTCGAGTTTTAGGTCGAATATGTCAAATTTAGGTCGAGCTCGACCTAATGCTCGACCTAATACTTGACCAAATTTAGGTCGAGTGAATTTTTATTTTTATTTTTTAAAAAATTTCAGTCAACTTAAATTTGGTCGAGCATTAGGTCGAGCTTGACCTAGCATTAGGTCAAGCTCGACCTAGCATTAGGTCGAGTGGATTTTTTTTAATAAAAAAAATTTAAAAAAATAAAAATTCACTCAACCTAAATTTGGTCAAGCATTAGGTCGAGCACAAGGTTAAGTTGAGCCTAACCTTGTGCTCGACCTAATGCTCGACCTAATGCTTGACCAAATTTAGGTTGAGTGAATTTTTATTTTTTTTTTATTTTTTTTATTAAAAAAAATTCACTCGACCTAATACTAAGTCGAGCTCGACCTAATGCTCGACCAAATTTAAGTTGAGTGAATTTTTTTAAAAAAAAAAATTAAAAAAAATAAAAATTCACTCGACCTAAATATGGTCAAGCATTAGGTCGAGCATTAGGTCGAGCTCGACCTAAATTTGACATATTCGACCTAAAACTCGACCAAATTTAGTGCTCGACTTAAAAGTTAACCTAGCAACATTGACCTAACATTGTGCTCGACCTAAAACTCGACCTAGAGCTCAACCATTCGCTTCTTTAAATTCACAAACCCAGTTCAACTACTGCGAATTTCAACTAACATCAAATTTATGCGATTTCTTCTCTACGATTGCGGCTTTTTTGCTTGGAGATGATAGTCCAGTAAGGTGTACGAACAATGAGCTGTGCAAACAACGGGGTGTGAGAACAAATTTTGTTGAATCCATCAAATGGGTTTTGAGAACAAAGAAGAAGAAGATGGAGTGAAGTCTGCCGAGGGGTGTTGTAGTCTTTTTTTTTTGTGGAAGTGCTATAACAGAGAACAAAAAAAGAAGGGTGTTATTTTTGTAAAGTCAACGGTCAAAGGTGCTATATTTGTAAATTTCCCTATTTTCTTCAAAAGATGGAGCAAAGAATTTCTTTTCTTCAAGAACAAGAAAGGATGGTTTTTCTGGTTTTTTTCTTGTTTCTCACATGTTTTTTGGTTGCTGCACAAAATCCCAATACATATAGATGCAGATTAGGGTAAAACCTCTTACCAAATTCTAATCTTTTTGGAATTTATAGATTCAATATATCTATTTGCTGCTAAATACAAGAATCCCATTCAAAATTGGACTTCTAAATTCAGATTTTTGATAGGATGTTTAAGTATATAGTTTTTTGGTTAATTTTCTTGTATTTTTATGCTTAAACTACTTATTAAATTGTATTTTTAGAGAAAATACGAAGAATCTACAACAAATGTTGGCTGCACAAAATTGGAAAACAAAGGAAAAAGGACATAGCTGCACCTATATAAAGAGGGGTCTGTGGCCATTCATTCGGCATTCTAGCTTGGAGAGAAACATTGAGAAGAAACCGTTTCTTTCTTAGTTCTTCCTTTGCTTTAGAAATTCCAGTCGATAGACCCATTCTTTGTTTTCTTTTTCGTCCTTTAGTTTAGCAGCCAAGTTTTTTTCTTCCTTTCATTGTCTTGCATTAGTATAGGGCAGCTGCCTTTGTGAGAAAAACCAAAGAACCGAAATTGCAAAAACAGAGAAGAACAACACAAGGGCTGCACCTACGGGTTTTGGCTTAGTTTTTGTTTCTTTTGTTTTTCTTTTTAATTATGTTTAAGATTTTGATGTTATTCTTTTATTTTAATATGAACTAATTCATTTTTCTAGGGCTACGATGTAGCCTAACTATGAAGTATTTAATATTTTTCTATTAATATAGTTTGATTTAATTTTCTCTGGTTGAGTGTTTATCTCCGTGCTTAATGCTTCTAATTACTTGATCACTAATTAGATGATTTGTTAATCATAACGAACTGGAAGGGGAGTTATGTGTCAAGTTCATTGGGATAAATGCCATGAATTGCATGTAGGATAGGAATATACCTGCATGATTTGTGCAGTCGCTAAATGAGAATCCATAGAAAGTAATGACTTCATAATTGTTGTAATTCACATAGGAATATAGTGAATTAGCAATTAGGGGGATTTTTATTAGATCTCGGGAGGGACTAGTAAATAAATTAGGGAATCTCGACTATCAACCAGGAAATTAAATTAGACTATAGAAATAGATGAATATTAAGATGGATTAGTTATGGTGAAATCGAAAACCCTAGAGCTTTAGCCAACTTAATTCATTACTTTGCTTTGCTTAGTTTTAAATTTAGTTTTAATCCAAGTTTTAAATTTAGTTTTAATTTAGTTTATTCATAAAATATCTTTTTATCATTCAAATAAAGGTAGAATTAACTAAATTTCGGTAGTTAATAAACAATTAGTTCTTGTGGGATCGATAATTTATATTCACTTTATATTACTTGTTAACGATCACGTGCACTTGCGTGTAAAATTCGCAACAAGTTTTTGGCGCCGTTGCCGGGGACTAATTTGATTTTATTAATATCGATACCAAGTAGTTCTACCTTTAATTTGAACTTTTATTTTTATTTTTATTATTAGTATTATTATTATTTTAATTAATTTTTTTTTTATCTTTTTAGATATTGTTCTGTCGTGCATGAGAAGGTTTGGAAGTGATAATCTCCTCCCATTGGATCCAGAGATAGAAAAGACTTGTCGTATAAATAGAAAGGAGAAGAGAGAAACTTTTGCACAATCTCATAACACCATAGCTAAACATGAAGAGAACGCTATCCCGATTGCTAATGCAAACACCAGAGCATTACGTGACTATGCTTTGCCTACTGCCACATATGATCTCCACAGTGTCATACCTCCAACTGTAGCTGCAAATAATTTTGAATTGAAGTCAGGCATAATCCAGATGGTTCAAGCTAATCAGTTCACTGGGTTGGCACATGAGGATCCTAATGCTCACATAATCAATTTTCTTGAGATCTGTGCTACATTGAAAATGAATGGTGTCTCTGATGATGCCATTAGACTGAGGCTTTTCCCATTCTCACTGAGGGATAGGGCCAAGAGTTGGTTTCTTTCTTTGCCAGCAGGAGCAATCACCACGTGGGACATGTGTAGGCAGAAATTTTTGACAAAATATTTTCCACCTACAAAAACTGCAAAGATGAGGAATGAGATCACCACATTCACTCAGAATGAGATGGAATCACTTTCTGAAGCATGGGAGAGGTATAAAGATTTACTGCGAGCATGCCCTCATCACGGTATCCCAGATTGGTTACAGTTGCAGACTTTTTATAACGGGATGACTCGATCAACCAAGATACTTGTAGATGCTGCAGTGGGAGGTTCACTAATGGGGAAGACATATGAGGCTGCTTATGCATTGTTGGACGAGATGGCATCTACAGACTACCAATGGTCTTCAGGGAGATCCACACTACCGAAAAATCATGGCAAGTATGAGGTTGATGCCCTCACTGCACTATCAGCCCAGGTTGCTACACTGTCAAAGCAACTTAGTTCAATCACTGCAAATGCCATCCATATTCCTCCAGAAGCTTGTGATATTTGTGGTGGACCTCATCCTAGTGTTGATTGTCAAGTGGGAAATCCTTTTGCTCAATCTCAGATGGAACAGGCTCAGTTTGTGGGGAATTCTAATAGACAGTATAATCCCTAGTCCAACACATACAATCCGGGATGAAGAAACCATCCTAACTTTTCATGGAGAAATAATCAGCCTGCTGATAAACCCCAAGGATTTCAGCCTCCACAGCCACTTCAACCGCCAGCACAAAAAGTGTCTTTAGAAGATGCTCTTGCTCAATTAAGCTTGAACACATCTCAGTTCATGTCAGCATCCATTCGAAATTTGGAGGTTCAAATGGGACAACTTGCTAGTTCATTAAATTCTAGACCACAAGGGTCTTTGCCTAGTAACACAGAAATCAACCCTAAGGAACATGTGAAGGCAATTAAACTGAGAAGTGGCAAAGAGTTGCCTGAACCGGAACCACAGAGAAAGCTAGAATAAGAAGCAGTGGAAGTGCAGACCAGAAAATCTGGAGAATCAATTGAAGAAGTCGTGAAACCCACATCGAAGTTGTTTCCAGATAATCCACCCCCTTATGTGCCACCGATGCCATATCCTCAGCGATTCCAGAAGCAAAAGCTAGAGAAGCAATTTTCTAAATTTCTTGATGTTTTTAAGAAATTACATATTAATATTCCTTTTCGATGCTTTGGAAGATGCCTAGCTATGTGAAGTTCATGAAGGAGATCCTCTCCAACAAAAGAAAGCTAGAAGAGTATGAGATCATTGCACTTATCGAAGAGTGCGGTGCCATCCTGAGAAAAGCTTCCTCCTAAGCTTAAGGATCCAGGGAGTTTTACTATTCCTTGCACTATAGGAAATTCTAATTTTAATAAAGCCTTGTGTGATCTTGGTGCAAGTATTAATCTTATGCCTCTCTCTGTTTTCAGGAAACTTGGCTTAGGAGAAGCCAAACCTACTACAGTCACATTGCAATTGGCAGATAGATCATTCAAATACCCAAGAGGTGTTATAGAGGATGTGCTTGTCAAGGTGGACAAATTTATCTTCCCGGCTGATTTCATTGTACTTGACATGGAAGAAGACCAAGAAAATCCTATTATTCTTGGTAGACTCTTCTTGGCTACGGGAAGAACCCTAATTGACGTGCAAAAAGGGCAACTAACCATGAGGGTTCAAGATGAGCAAGTCACCTTTGATGTATTTAAGGCACTAAAATTTCCAAATGAGATAGACAATTGTATGAAGGTGGATACAATTGATGGTTGCACTAAAGAAAAGTTTCAGGCAAGCCATCCAAAAGATCCTATGGAAGCATGTTTGATGGGGATAGAGAATTCTGAAAATCCAAAGGTAGATATATGCTCCAAACAACTAGAGACCTTGGCACCTGCGTTCATTAAAAGGCCATTTGAAGACCTTGGAAAAGGTGGGGCCAAATCAATACCTTCAGTTGAGAAGCCACCACAGTTAGACCTCAAGCCATTGCCCAAGCATCTGAAGTATGCATTCCTAGGTGAGTCCTCTACTCTTCCTATTATTATTTCTGCATATCTGAATGAAGAGCAAGAGGATAAATTGCTAAGAGTGTTGAGGGAACATAAATCGGCACTAGGATGGACTATAGCTGACATAAAGGGGATTAGCCCTTCAATTTGCATGCATAACATTTTGATGGAAGAAAACTATAGGCCATCTGTAGATCACCAACGTAGATTAAACCCTAACATGAAAGAAGTGGTGAGAGCTGAGATATTAAAACTTTTGGATGTAGGGATTATTTATCCTATTTCAGATAGTGTATGGGTCAGTCCTGTTCAAGTAGTACCTAAGAAAGGAGGGTTTACTGTAGTTGAAAATGAAAAAAATGAATTGATCCCTACTAGGACTGTTACTGGATGGAGAGTATGCATTGATTATAGGAAGTTGAATGCAGCCACAAGGAAAGACCACTTTCCTTTGCCTTTTATTGATCAAATGCTTGATAGATTAGCTGGTTACTTTTATTATTGTTTTTTAGATGGTTATTCAGGGTATAACCAAATTTCAATAGCCCCAGAGGACCAAGAAAAGACCACCTTTACATGCCCCTATGGTACATTTGCATATGGGAGAATGCCATTTGGTTTGTGTAATGCACCTGCTACTTTTCAAAGATGTATGATGGCAATTTTTTCTGACATGGTGGAACGTTTCATTGAAATATTTATGGATGATTTTTCTGTGTTTGGTTCTTCTTTTGATTCATGCTTATCTAACCTTAAACTTGTGCTTAAACGATGTGAAGACACTAATCTAGTCTTGAATTGGGAAAAATGTCATTTTATGGTTCAAGAAGGAATTGTGTTAGGTCATAGAGTGTCTGCAAAAGAGATTGAGGTTGATAGAGCTAAAATTGAAATCATTGAAAAATTACCACCACCTACTACTGTTAAAGGGGTAAGAAGTTTTCTAGGACATGCTGGATTTTATAGAAGGTTCATAAAAGATTTTTCTAAAATTACAAAACCTTTGTGTAATCTTCTTGAAAAAAATGTGCCTTTTAAGTTTACTGCTGATTGTCTACGAGCTTTTGACTTGTTAAAAAGTGCATTAGTATCGGCTCCTATTATTGTTACTCCATCTTGGGATTTACCTTTTGAGTTGATGTGTGATGCAAGTGACTATGCAGTTGGTGCAGTTTTGGGTCAGCGAAAAGGTAAGATTTTCCATGCTATATACTATGCTAGCAAAACTCTCAATGATGCACAATTGAATTATGCTACCACTGAAAAAGAGTTATTAGCAGTAGTATTTGCTTTCGATAAATTCAGATCATACTTAATTGGCTCCAAAGTTATTGTTTATACTGATCATTCTGCCATTAAGTATTTGTTAGCTAAAAAAGATGCAAAGCCTAGGATGATCAGATGGGTCTTGTTGTTACAAGAATTTGATCTGGAAATCAGAGATAAGAAGGGTAGTGAAAATCTAGTTGCTGATCACTTATCTCGTTTAGAACCTCAAGCCAAGATTGATGAACCACAACCAGTGATAAATGAGATCTTCCCCGATGAGCAATTGTTCAATATTGCTACAGGTAAGTTTCCTTGGTTTGCCGATTTTGCAAATTATTTGGTCACTAATGTGCTTCCTCCAGATTTATCTAGCCAGCAGAGAAAGAAATTCTTATCTGATGTGAAGCATTATTATTGGGATGAGCCTTTTTTTGTATAAATTATGTCCTGACCAAGTAATACGGAGGTGTGTTCCAAAAGAGGAAATACAAAGCATTTTGCAGCATTGCCACTCTTCTGAATATGGTGGTCATTTTGGAGGCAATAGAACTGCAGCTAAAATTCTTCAATGTGGCGCTTATTGGCCAACAATATTCAAGGATGCACAATCTTATGTAGCTGCGTGTGATCGATGCCAGAGAACAGGGAATATTTCAAGGAGACATGAGATGCCTCTCACCAACATTCTGGAGGTTGAACTATTCGATGTGTGGGGTTTTGACTTCATGGGACCATTTCCTCCTTCATACAATAATCTATATATTCTTGTGGCTGTGGATTATGTATCCAAATGGGTTGAAGCGACTGCATTACCTACCAATGATGCAAAAGTGGTAGTAAATTTCTTGCGGAAAAATATTTTCACTCGTTTTGGGATTCCTAGAGCAATCATTAATGATGAGGGAACTCACTTTTGCAATAAATTGTTAGCTGCTCTTTTGGCTAAGTATGGGGTAAAACATAAAATTGCCATTGCTTATCATCCCCAAACCAGTGGCCAAGTGGAGATATCCAATAGGGAGTTGAAGCGGATTTTGGAGAAGACAGTGAGTTCTAATAGGAAAGATTGGTCAAGGAAGCTTGATGATGCTTTGTGGGCATATAGAACAGCTTTTAAAACACCTATTGGTATGTCTCCGTATCGATTGGTGTATGGTAAAGCCTGTCACTTACCTGTGGAATTGGAACACCGTGCTTATTGGGCCATCAAGCATCTTAACTTTGACTTGGCAGCCTCAGGTGAAAAAAGATTACTCCAATTAAATGAGATGGATGAATTCCGTCAAGGGGCGTATGAGAATGCCAAGATGTATAAGGAGAAAACAAAGGCTTGGCATGACAAGCACATTTTGCATCGAGAATTTCATCCAGGCCAGAAGGTACTCCTATACAACTCAAGGTTGAAATTATTCCCTGGGAAACTTCGATCGAGGTGGTCTGGACCCTTTACAGTTGTGCAAGTGTTCCCCTATGGCGCTGTTGAAATTCAAAGCGAAGATAGAAAGTTCAAAGAAAATGGTCAGAGACTTAAGGCTTATATCGAAGGTGGAGTGGACTTTCAAAAGTGCACTATCACCCTAGTGGATGCAAATTGAGGCGAACAGAGAAAGTCCGGCTGAAGACTATAAAGCAAGCGCTAATTAGGAGGCAACCCAAATTCTTTTACCTTTCTTATTTTAGTTTGTTTTTATTTTTATTTTTAGTTTCATTTTATTTTTATTTTTTTTACTTATTTATTTTTATTTTATTATTATTATTATTATTTATTTAATATTTTTTTTATTTTTTTTATTTGTTTTTTTTTTAGAAAAGAAGAAGAAAGAGAACATTCTTACAATTTTGCTGCACCAGTTAGAAGATAAATCTGGTTCAAGGCCTTCCTAATGGATTTTTGTGCTGAAATTTTACAGGAAAATAGACGATTTCTCCAGCTTCCTATCCACAAAATTTCAGAATTTTTGGAGTTGTTTTGGTACCTAAAAGAAATTCTTCTTCGAACCTATTTAAAACCGGGCAGCATCCTAAACCTTCATTTTTTATGCCTCTTTAATTGCTGTACTTTTGATAGTTCTTTGTAGCATTGGGGACAATGCTAAATTTTAAGTTGGGGGTGGGGTACATGAAATTTTGTGTGTGCTTAAATTTTTGTCCAAATTTTCCAAAATTTTGATTGCTAGTTATCAATTTTATAAGCTTGACATTTTGATATCTTCTTTGACATTCCTCACTCTTTTGATACTCATCTAGAATAATTTTAAGTTATATGCATTAGTGATTTGGGTTGGAATGTATGAATGAGGCACGTATGATTAGTCTTTGTTTTTAAAATTTTTAAAGCATCTTGTTGATTTTGATGATTGAGTTGAATGAGAATGTGCAAAATTTTGATATAATGAACCCATTGTGAGTATTTGAGCCTATGAGCATTTTATTTTCATTGCTCACATATTTCTTTGTTGAGTGTTGTCAAATATGGTATGTTTATTCTAGAACTTGCTTTGTTATGCATGTTGAGATCACATTGTGGATTTATGCTTTGAAATGATAAGGGCACTTAGGATTAACCATTTTTAACTTTCTAAAAAGCCATCCCATTACATATACCCCTAGTCAACCAATTTTGAGCCTTAACCTTTCTTTGTTATAAACACCACATCATTAGCCTTAAGCCATTGTTTTTGTTTATCATGTTGAACCCTATGTCAAGAGTATGTGGGAATTAATTGCATGATAAAATGTCTATTGATTCCAAAGAAAAGAACCACTGAAAAAAAAATGATGATGATTGAAAAGTGTGAAAAAGAAAAAAAAAGAAGAAGAAGAAATGGAAAGAAAGAAGAGAAGTGAAAAATATTCCCGACAAAGATTGGACAAAGTAGATGTTCTACAAAGTGGATGTTCTTCATTGTATACAAGATTGTCCAACTACATGATAAAGTGCAAAAAGGGGATGCATGTTATTTGGAATAAGAAGTGGTTCTAATGTGCTATTTTTGTGCTTTTGAGTTATGCAAGAAAGTTCCTTCATACCTTGATATGCTTAACCTAAATTTTCCTTTCTTTTTACCTACCTTTACCTAAGCCCCGTTACAACCCTTATAAAGACCCTTTGATTATTGCATGGATTCATAGTTATTAGTGGTGGAGATGTGATATATAAGCAAGCCTATGGTAATGACATGCTATGTTTGATTTGAGTGCCAAATGAAACCTTAAACATTTTGAGTGATTAGAGTGCAACCTATGAGAGGGTATCAAATTTTGTTGCATTTGATTTAATGAAATTGTTGGAATTAATGAGATGTGTATTTTGTCTAGAAAATTGGGCTAAGAATATTTGTCTTTGGATTATTATTTCGATCTTGATTGCTAATGTGTGATAACTTTGGATTATTTGGGGATGGGTTGAAAAAAGGGTATGGAATGGAGAGAAAGATGTTGATCTAGTGCAAGCTTGAGGACAAGCTTTGATCTAAGTGTGGGGGAATTTGATAGGATGTTTAAGTATATAGTTTTTTGGTTAATTTTCTTGTATTTTTATGCTTAAACTACTTATTAAATTGTATTTTTAGAGAAAATACGAAGAATCTACAACAAATGTTGGCTGCACAAAATTGGAAAACAAAGGAAAAAGGACATAGCTGCACCTATATAAAGAGGGGTCTGTGGCCATTCATTCGGCATTCTGGCTTGGAGAGAAACATTGAGAAGAAACCATTTCTTTCTTAGTTCTTCCTTTGCTTTAGAAATTCCAGCCGATAGACCCATTCTTTGTTTTCTTTTTCGTCCTTTAGTTTAGCAGCCAAGTTTTTTTCTTCCTTTCATTGTCTTGCATTAGTATAGGGCAGCTGCCTTTGTGAGAAAAACCAAAGAACCGAAATTGCAAAAACAGAGAAGAACAACACAAGGGCTGCACCTACGGGTTTTGGCTTAGTTTTTGTTTCTTTTGTTTTTCTTTTTAATTATGTTTAAGATTTTGATGTTATTCTTTTATTTTAATATGAACTAATTCATTTTTCTAGGGCTACGATGTAGCCTAACTATGAAGTATTTAATATTTTTCTATTAATATAGTTTGATTTAATTTTCTCTGGTTGAGTGTTTATCTCCGTGCTTAATGCTTCTAATTACTTGATCACTAATTAGATGATTTGTTAATCATAACGAACTGGAAGGGGAGTTATGTGTCAAGTTCATTGGGATAAATGCCATGAATTGCATGTAGGATAGGAATATACCTGCATGATTTGTGCAGTCGCTAAATGAGAATCCATAGAAAGTAATGACTTCATAATTGTTGTAATTCACATAGGAATATAGTGAATTAGCAATTAGGGGGATTTTTATTAGATCTCGGGAGGGACTAGTAAATAAATTAGGGAATCTCGACTATCAACCAAGAAATTAAATTAGACTATAGAAATAGATGAATATTAAGATGGATTAGTTATGGTGAAATCGAAAACCCTAGAGCTTTAGCCAACTTAATTCATTACTTTGCTTTGCTTAGTTTTAAATTTAGTTTTAATCCAAGTTTTAAATTTAGTTTTAATTTAGTTTATTCATAAAATATCTTTTTATCATTCAAATAAAGGTAGAATTAACTAAATTTCGGTAGTTAATAAACAATTAGTTCTTGTGGGATCGATAATTTATATTCACTTTATATTACTTGTTAACGATCACGTGCACTTGCGTGTAAAATCCGCAACAATTTTAATTAATTAATAAATCCAAAACTTTTTTGGATTCATTAATACTAAAATCCAAACCCTTTTAGTCTTTAATCCAAATACCGTCTTAAAACGGAAAACCCTATAGAATCCTATTCATATTAGGATTCTTGAGATTAATAAAATTTACCAAAATTCATCATATGAATTTTACACTCTTTTTGGATACAATCTAAGTGTGCGACCCAATAGGTTCTCATAATGTTGTCCATGACATAAAATCTATTTTATACCATAATAAATGAGCAGTGTCTAGCAACACATCAAAGCTACTCAAGTTATGTGAATGTTAATAATTCGACATTACTTGTTGTGTGATAAATGTTACCATAAAATTTAATTCTTTTGCCCTAGATATCTTGATTAAACGCAAGCTATGGAACATGTCATGCTCGCATAGTTCAATCTTTGTGTTTCTTGATTCCCGAGTAGACTCATCTATGCAAATGCGCCCGATATCACATATTGATTCATTTGAGCACGACCATGCATTTTATGGTCTCACTCAATCAAGGGGCCCAAAGATATCACTCCCATTATATAGCAGGGGTAAATCCTATCTTGATCAATCAACATCCTACTACATGATTTATTGTATATCCAATTGCTACTTTTATAGTTTACCCTGTTACGGGTAACGTTTGGTAGCGTCAAAACATGCAACTCCACATGTCGAGATATCTAACGACCTCAAGTCTAAGGTTCACATACATCATCATCACTATAAGATATGCTTATGACACTTATATAATAATCCATGTAGCATTTCTCATGGCGGGTCGATCCAGTACATAGTTCTCTAACATGTACTCATGTGTTGACTTGACATCTCATATCATGACACATTTCACCAGTCACTACATATACTAGTTTTAATGCATTATCATTGTCCCATTAATGATAATGCTTGATTATGGATAATTTTATAATAATTAAAATCTTGGGACATTATTATATTTATTCATAAAACGTAGATATAGAATTAAACATAATAATAATAACAAATTGCCATAAATTAAAAGCGTAATGATACAATGTATGCCTAAACAATCATCACATGATTGGTCATGTGAATCGAGAAATACAAAGAATGAACTATGTAAGTTTGACATGTTTCGTGGCTCATGTTCAATCAAGGTATCTAGGGTAAAAGGATTGAATTACATGGTAACATATATCACACGATAAGTAATGTCGAATTACTAACATTCTCATAACTTGGGTAGTTTTGATGTGTTGCTAGACACTGCTCACCTCTTATGGCATAAAATAGATTTTATGTCTTCGCCAACATTATGAGAACCTATTGCGTCGTACACTTAGATCATATCCAAAAAGGAGTGTAAAATTCATATGATGAATTTTGGTTAAATTAAAGAATCCTAATGTGAGTAGAATTTTATAGGCTTTTCCTATTTAAGATGGTATTCGGATTAAAGACTAAAAGGATTTGGATTTTAGTATTAATGAATCTGAAACAGTTTTGGATTTATTAATTAATTAAAATCTGAATTTAGAAGTCCAATTTCGAATGGGATTCTTGTATTTGGCAGCAAATAGATTTATGGAATCCATAAATCCCAAACCAATTAGAATTTGGTAGTCCAAGTAGAACTCTTTAAAAGAGTCTTACTCTGGTTCTATAAATATGGGATTTTCAGCCACCACCTTGTGCAAGAAATAGAATCCTTTGGCCTTTCTTGAGAGAAAAGTAGCTACCACCTTTTGTAAGAAAAACTAGAGGAAAAACCGAAAATTTTCTTGAGTGAAATTTAGTGAAACCCGAGAGCAAAATTTGAAGCTAGTTGTTTGGATTTTTGCTTGCCTCTTTTTCTAGTTATTTGTGTGATAATAACTAGAGGCTTGGATCGATCGTGTGGATATCATACAGGCAAAGCTGAATTGGTTTTGTTGGTGAATCGACAAACAACAGTCTTCGCAAAAACAATTCTACAAGTACTACTACGGTACACACTCTAAACACCGGTTTGATTTCACTTCGTATGGATACTTAGAAGAAACCAAAATCTTAAATTCCACTGCGTGATGTACTTGGTTTCCCACAAAAGCTACCCGAGTTATGATAATGTCAGTAATTCGACATAACCTTATCCTGTGATAAATGTTACCAAGTAATTCAATTCTTTTGCCCTAGAGACCGCCGTTGGGGGCTCTGCCCCCAAAACCTCGCTAGAGCCGCTGCCCCTTTGAACCCCACTTGAGACCGCGGCTTTTTCAGGCATAAGGTATTATTCTAAACCCTAATATTTGATTTAATAATAATTTTCATAAATTAATTAGATTAATAAATTTAAGTGTTAAATATAAATTACAATTATATGTGACATGTACATTATGTAATGTTTGAGCATGGTGCATAGTTATAGCCCCTAGCCCAATATGATTAGGCATGTTTTTGTATTGGTTGTAACTAAATATGACTTGCGAGTCATGCCTTGCTCAATTTTCTGGTTACACATGGTTTTCTCACCTAACTCCCCTCGAATGTAACTCGAGGTTTCTCTAAAGATGTACTAGTTAGATTAGAGATAGGATTAGATTAGGAATCAAAGAGGCAAGGAGTTGGTGACCATACAAGAAGAACCAATGAGGCACTTGGAGAAGATACTGATACCAATAGGTTGACATTATAGTTCTCTTATTGGCTTGAGAGAACTTATAGTTTGGGCTATAACTATATCATGTTTATTTTATTGTTATTGTATGAGATGCATGCAATATATGTTTGTTGGTTAAATGCATGATGAGATCATGATTGTAATAATTAGTTAGTAAATTATGTGATTAATTGAACTAATAATTACAATAACCAATTAAAATAAAATGTTGAGAATTTAACAAATCCCTCAAACAAATTTTAGGTCTAAGATGCCTTCCAATGCCTAGCACTCGTCAAGGCTTCGATTGATCATTTGTAGGTTTGCCAAATAAGGGTGCCATGGTCAATCTTAGTGAGGCGCAACAGGATAATAGTAATATTTGACTGCTAATCATTGGCATAGAGTTGGCTCTTGGCTTATTGGATAAGTTAGAACAAGAGCTGTTCACCCCACTATCCAAGAGTTGCATGGGATACAATTGGCAAGTGTTGTCTTCCTAAATAGCCGATTTTTGGGTGATTAGCAAAGCTAACTCAAAATTAGGTCAAATATGGATCTTGGCCCACTACAAGGTTAATTAGATTAATTTTTCCAAATTAATATTGAGGGTTATTAATTTGAGTAAAATAGTGGGAGTAACATTTAATAAAAGTCCATATTAAATGTTTTCATTCATGATATTATTTTGTATATTTCTGTCGTAGATAACCATGGCATCAAACACCAACACTAATACACAATTACTACGATCTGTCCTTGAGAATGACAAGTTGAATGGGACAAACTTCCCGGATTGGTATAGGAACTTGAGGATAGTTCTCAAGAAAGAGAAAAAGTTGTATGTCCTACAGGAACCCTTACCAAAGGAACCTAAAGGAAAGGTAACCAAGGAAGGGAACTGCTTCCATTGCAGTGAGACTGGACATTGGAAGAGAAACTGCAAATTTTACCTAAAGGATCTAAAGAAGAAGATGAAGGAAAATGAAACTTCCACTTCAAGTATTCATGTTATAGAAGTTAATTTATTTACTTCTTCATCATGGTTATTAGATACTACATGTGGTTTACACATTTGTGTAAATGTGCATGAACGGAAAAGGAATAGGATCTTAGCTAAAGGCGAAGTTGACCTACGAGTGGGAAATGGAGCAAGGGTTGCTGCATTAGTTGTAGGGACATATGTCTTGAGCTTGCCCTCAGGGCTTCTTTAAGAACTAGAAAATTGTTATTATGTATCTTCCATTACTAAGAATATCATTTCAATTTCTTGTTTAGACAAGATTGGATATTCATTTATAACAAAGGACAATTGTTGCTCCTTTTATTTAAATGAAATCTTTTGTGATAGTGCACAACTAGTTCAAGGACTTTATGTCCTAAATCTTGACATGCCTATCTATAAAGTAAATACCAAAAGCATGAAATTAGATCATTTTAATCCAACTTATTTTAGGCATTATCGTCTAGGCCGTATAAATGAGAATCACATTTCCAAACTCCATAAAGATAGACTATTGGACTCATTCAATTTTGAATCTTATGAGACATGTGAATCATGTTTATTAGGCAAGATGACTAAAGCCCCCTTCATAAAATATAGTGAAAGGGAAAGGAATTTATTGGAACTAATACATACTGATGTATGTGGACCATTAAATACACATGCTAAAGGTGGTTTTTAATACTTCATTACATTTATTGATGACTTCAGTAGATATGGCTATGTGTATCTTATAAAACACAAGTCTGAATCATTTGAAGAGTTCAAAAAGTTCAAGAACAAAGTACAAAACCAACATGGCAAAAGTATTAAAGCACTTCGATCTGATCGACGAGGTGAATACTTAAACCAGGAATTCGATGACCATATAAAAGAGTGTGGGATAGTCTTACAACTCACTTATCCTGGAACACCACAATGGAATGGTGTATCCAAAAGAGAGAAATTGAATTTTGTTAGACATGATTCGGTCCACAATGAGTCATGCAAATTTTCCAAATTCCTTCTGGGGACATGCTTTACTTGCAGCCTCTTTCACACTAAACCACGTTCTGTCTAAATCAATTCAAAAGGCACTATATGAGATATGGACTGGGAAGCGTCTTAGTATGTCTTTTATGAAGATTTGGGGTGTTGGATTATGCCCTAAGGACCAATCATTTGATGATGGTTTAGGCATATACTGTTTCATAATGTTTATTTCTATATCTGCGTTTAATATGTGATAGTATCCCAATAATTTAATTATTCTAAAATTATCCCTAGTCAAGTATTATCAATAAAGGGACAATGATAATGCATTAACACAAGCATGTGTAATGATTGATGACATGTGTCATGATATGAGATATCAAATCAACACATGGGAATTGGATATGCAATAAATCATGTAGTGAGATGTTGAATGATAATGATAGCATTTGCCCCACCTAAGTAATGGAAGTGATATCTTTGGGCCCCTTGATCAAGTGAGACCATAAAATGCATGGCCGTACTCAAGTGAGTCGATATGTGATATCAAGCTCATTTACTTAGATGTGTTTACTTGGGAATCAAGAAACACAAAGATTGAACTATGTGAGTGAGACACGCTCCACGGCTCATGTTCAATCAAGATATCTAGGGCAAAAGAATTGAATTACATGGTAACATCTATCACAAGAAAAGTAATGTCGAATTACTAACATTCTTGTAACTTAGGTAGCATTGATGTGTTGCTAAACACCGCTCAATGCTTATAGTATAATTAGGTAGCATTGATGTGTTGCTAAACACCGCTCAATTCTTGTAACTTAGGTAGCATTGATGTCCTTGAGAATGAAAAGTTGCATGGGTCTAAAATTTGTACTAAAATTGACCTTAAGAGTGGATATCATCAAATACGCATTAAAGATGGAGATGAAAAGAAAACTGCTTTTCAGACTAAATTTGGTTTGTATGAATGGTTAGTCATGCCTTTTGGATTAACTAATGCACCTAACACATTCATGCGACTTATGAATCATGTATTTAGGCAGTTTATAAGAAAATTTGTTGTGTATTTTGATGACATTCTCATTTACAGCAAGAGCTTAGAAGAGCATGTGAAGCATATTAAATTTTTTCTAAGTGTCTTGTGTGAAATTAGGGTGATTGGTTTTAAACTACTAACCCTTCTTGACTTAGTGCCATTGCCTAGCAATGAGCAAATGAATCTTAATGGTGCAGCAAAGGCTAAGTTTTTTCAAGACTCGCATGAGAAAGTACACCTTTACATCCTCAAAAAGAATAAGCATTATGCTCAAGTTGCCAATAGAGGGAGAAAGCCAGTAAGGACTAAGCTTCATCCTCGAGGAGATGGTCCTTTCCAAGTTATTGCTCGCATGGGCGAGAATGCATACCAACTTGTCCTTCCAAATGATTATGGAGGTAATGCTGCATTTAATGTTTATGATCTTTCTTTATTTGAAATGGATGACAAGTTTATGGACTCGAGGGCGAGTCCTTTCAAAGAAGGAAGGACTGATGAAATCCTAAGGGCCGAGACAACTACAACTCCACATGAAGCCGACCACGAAGCTAGGCATCCACACTTAGATTCTTTGCAAGGGATTGGTGGTCCTATTATAAGGTCAAGGACTAAGAGAATGCAAGCTGCCTCAATCTCTTTCATAAATGAACCCATGGAATCCGAAACTAAGGTAGCAAGGAAGACTTAGAACTTAGCTCATCATTTGTCATTCTAGTCATCCATGAAGAATCAAGAATGAAGGATCAAGTGTGGTTGATTTTCACTTGTGTAATTAAGATCCTTAGACCACTTCTCATCACAATCCAAATTTAACTTTGGAAGGTTCTAATTCCGCAAGAAGCAAAACAAGAATCCAGCTAGGGTAAAGAATCCAATTCGGCCTTGGAATATTTCAGCATATGGCCTTGGAAGGTTTCAGCTTTTTAGCTGATTTTTAGAAGCTCACATGGACGTGTTTGGCAGCTCAAGACCAGCCTAATTCCAACTCAATTTAGCTCAATTCCATTCAGCACTTGGATGTTGGTTTAGGCAATTCCATTCCACACTTGGATGTTGATTTAGGAAGCTCAAAATCCAGCCAACACTTGTAGTTGCAATTTCGGGAATTCTAAGTCAAAAGTGGAGAGCTCCATTCTGCCAAAGCAATTAGAGAAGCTTCCAAATTGGAGTAAAGAAGCTCTAATTCGGCCAAGGCATGATGATTAAAAGAATTACCAAATCCACAAAGCTGAATAGGAAATTCTGCTCAAGCGATTCACCAACACACTTGGATTAGTTTTAGGCAACTACTTGTTGTTTTATTTCCTTTTTCTTAGAGTTGTTATTCTTTTTAGTAATTAGTTCTTTAGTTAGTTTCCTAAAAAGCTAATCTAACTAGGGAATGGCTTTCTTAATTCTTACAACTTGTAAACTATAAATAGAGGCATTCAGCCACAATGAAAGGGGAAGAATTTTGACAATACAAACTTGAGAGCTTTGTAGCTTTTCTTTGAGTTCTAGTCTAGAACTTGCTTTGAGTCTTTGAGGATAGCCTCTTAGGTTCATGTTTAAACTATCTTGTTGAGTTTCTTTCCCTCAACAATTTGAGTGTGCTTCTTGGTTCCAAGGATAGTCAAAGTTCACATCTTGGGTCTTTGATAATTCCTTCGGTTGTCAAGTGGACAAAAGCAAGGTCCTTCTTCACAAGTTAGAGATGGTGTCTTGCTAAAGGAAGACTTAGTTCAACCTAGAGGACGATACTAGGACCAACACTCTGATATAGGTTCTGTTTCTTATCCTTTGGTGTAAGAATTCGTATCAATATGCAGGAATCATGGAGAAATATAACGGCATGTAATCAATAGTTACAACTATGGCCAATATGCTAAAATGTGACAACAAATTCTACAAACGATAAAAGAAGATATATAAGCCGAAAAAACAACCAGGTAAGGAGCTTTTGGCAAATTCAAGGTACGACCTATATACAAAAAACTGATAAAAGAAGATATATAAGCCGAAAAAACAACCAGGTAAGGAGCTTTTGGCAAATTGAAGGTACGACCTATATACAAAACACTGACCTAAACATTGGAAGTTTTATCTTGGAGAATCAGTTCGGGATTTGTTTCCTATGAGCATTTAATGACAAGGAAGACGAACAGATTTGAATCACGATCATCTTAGCGGGTTACGGATATGGCATTCATCAATGGTGTCTGATGAATATGGGACCCAACCTCTGATCTTAAACCAAAATTTGAACCAAAGACTAGATCTCAGCAGTACACGAGACGCTACCTCGTCTTGTTCAAGGTCCAGATCTCAGCAATATATGGTTCAGACCTCAGCAACATATGAAGGCCCAAGGGCCTAAACACTAACCAATAGCATGTTCTCTAGCTAGACCGTGAACTCCAAGTCTAAGTATAAAGATTCAGAATAGAAGTATACTGAAATGACATCAAGTGTACGGGACCTCGGGCTGAGGCAAAGAAGGTTTCAAACTACAAGGTGGGAACTCAATGAGGTCGTACATATCTATAAGTACGTAACAATATGCTAAAAGCATGGGAAAATATGACAACATGCAATTAGTAGTTATAGTTGTAACCAATGCGCTAAATTGTGACAACAAATCCCACAAATTGAGAGAGAAGTATATAAGCCCGAAGAACAGCCAGGTATGGGGATGCTCTAGCAAATTAAGAATACACTACACTTACTGAGGGCTAACTTTAGCATTGGAGGATTTTCCCAGGAACATTTATCATTCAGGAAGACGAAGTATTTCGAATTAGAACCATATTATTGGATCTTAGTTGGGTTGCAGATACAGCCTTCATCAATTGGCGCTGTTTATGGTATTAATTTCAGAAGAAATATTCACAATCTTCCCTTATTTCGATCGATTCAAAGATGGTGCATACCAAATCTGGAGAACAAAGGGCAGCTAAAGGAACTAGTCGAGGGAGAGCACAGCGTAGTCGTTTAGGCCCTACCAAAAATGATTCATTACATTTAGGTGGGATTCCTAAATGATCGGAACATCCCTCCGCTTATGAAAGTGAACATTCGCGGCACACATCTTCAAATCGAGGCAATTCTCTAGCATGGAGACAATATAAAGAAGACGAGAAAGCTTTTATCAAGCAACATTAGGCAACATTGCTCCCAATTTGAAGAATTCTGTAGAGCCAGGCATAACCCACATCCATTTAAGGCTGAACCGAGATGTAGTAATTGGGAAAATGGCCAATGGAGGAGAAATGATGATGGAATGGAAGCTTCAGCCTCTCACACTGGCAATGATTATGAAAATGACCATTCTAGGGTTAGGTTGAAGCGTGATCCGACGCATCCTAAGCAGAATGATTTCCCTTCGATCAACAATAAGGTGATTGATGATATTCATGGTTTGTTGGGTTCTGATGACAAAGGAGATGCTTCATCACCCTTCACGCCCGACATCATGTAGTACCCAACTCTGGCATGATTCAAATTGCCTAGCGGAATTCCATCATATGAGGGGAACTTTGACCCCCTAGATTTTCTATCATGGTTTAAATACGTGATGAACTTTAAAAATTCCCCGATGGGGATGATGTGGAAAGCATTCCCCATCTATCTAAGTGAAAATGCACTAGTGTGGATCGATGGCCTACCACATAATATCGTATCGTCATTCAGGCAGTTGGCATAGCTTTGCCACACTCACTTCTTTCAAATGAAGAAGTTTCACAAAACGGTTGCAGATCTGATGAATCTCAAGCAAGGGAAAGACGAATCTCTAAAATTGTATGTAGAAAGATTCAACGATAAGAGCTTTCAAGTGGCTGATTGAATAGACCAGCTGGTAATATCGACTTTTATGAATAGCCTAAATCCCAGACCATTCTACACAAAATAGCATTAGACAAACCAATTGACACTCAAACACTGTGGCAGATGGTGGAGAGTTATACTAAAGGGGAAGAAGCCAACATAAAGAAGTGGGAAAATGAAAAAAATGAGAAAAAGCATCAAGAAAATGCTAAAGGGAAAAACACCTAGAAGAGCACATTTGATAGGCTAAACCACAATCGGGGCCTTTTGGAGCCTCAAATTCAAGAAAAAAGTCTCACACCACTGACCAAGAGTCACACCAAGATCCTATCTATACACAAAGATCTCCTCAAACCCCCGGTTCGGTTAACAACAGCTTCTCACAAAAGGCCACGACACTTGTGCACTTTTCATAATGATCATAGACATGATACCTAGGATTACAAAGACCTCAAGAAAGAAATAGAAGATTGCATTCGTAATGGGATGCTTGGTCAATATGTCCAAGGATGACACTCTCACTTTGATGAAGCCCAACCTCGGTCTGGAAGCCAGGGAGGTGGCTACTATTCAGGAAGGTGGGGGTGGAAGGCAAGGTGGATGAGATCTACCCTCACATCAGATGGACTATCGATTGAGATAGGACCCCTCTATGAATCCACCAAACTAGCAATACCAGAGGAATTCTCCATAACAGCTGACATCCCAACCTTCACCTCATGGCAACGACAATGTTACTGGTGTCATCCACTCTGTATTTGGTGGTTATCAGGATAGTCAACGCAATATGTGATTAAAGCCAATGTTAGAAGAATTCCTCCTCAAGAGCTAGTCCACAAACGCTTTATACCATCTGAGGTTATCTTTTTTCAAAAGATGATGCAGTCCCTACCATCAGTTCACACAATGATGCCTTGGTGATCAAAGCTATTGTTGCTAATAAGGAAGTTCATAGGGTTTATGTTGATGATGGCAGCACAATCAATGTCCTATATATTTATTGTTTTAGCAAGTTGGGAATCAACTTCGCAGCATTAAAATCATCCAGTATTCATTTGGTGACATTTTCTCACCAAATTGTTTATCCAGTGGGCGTAATTACACTTGCAATTACAGTGAGGGATTACCCCCGGGACAAAACCATAATGACAGACTTTTATGTTATGGATGCCCCGTCTCCCTTCAATGCAATCATCGAGAGATCATGGATAAACAAAGGCAAGGCCATTTAGTCACCTTTTCATTTGGTCATGAAATTCCTTACGGAGCATGAAGTCCGAGGAGATTAATATGCGGTAAGAGAATGCATGCGTATCGCCATCAAAGACAAAAACACTTTGATGAAAAATGTACATACCATCCAGACTCCGAAGATGTCACAATTTGACCCCAAGCTGACACCTCGAGGAAAAATGGATAAAGGGAAAGTGTAATAGTCCCTTCTGAAAATCCTAAGGTCAAACCTAGGGACACCCAAGAAGTTAGAAATCCTAAGGTTACACCTTGGGACCTCAGAGAAGTTAGAAATCCTAAGGTCACACCTAGAGATATTCTAGAAAATTCTGAGGTCACACTTCAGAAACCCAGAGCTACCAAGAGCTCTGAGATCACACATTGTAGCTCCCAATATGCCGGCATGAAAAACAGGCCCAGTTGAAATGCAAGAGATCACTGATAAAGTACAAGAAATTGTAGTAAATGACAGCCATCTTGACAGGACGGTTAAGGTGGGAGCCACGTTGCTAACTACAATCAAAGATCGTATTATTCATCTCCTTTGCCAGCACAAAGAGGGTTTTGCATGGGGCTCTGAGGATATGCCTGGGATCTCACCATATTTGATGATGCACAGCTCAACATCGATCCCATGATGAAGCCTATCCAGCAAAAGAAGAGATTATTGGCCCCAAACAGAAATTTGGTGGTCAATGAAAAGGTGAAAATACTACTCCAGTTTGATATCATCAAAGACGTATTCTACCCTACTTGCCTATCTAGTCTAGTACTGGTCAAAAACCCCGATGATAGTTGACGAATGTGCATTGATTATACTAACCTTAATAAGTACTATTCGAAAGATTGTTATCCTTTGCAAGTGATTGACCAAAAGGTCGAAGCCCTATCGGGATATGAGATCCTTATGTTCCTCGATGCCTATAAAGGTTATCACCAAATCCTGATGGTTGAAGAAGATGCCTATAAGACAGCTTTCATCACATAGATGGGAGTTTTTTGCTACAAAAAGATGCCTTTCAGGTTGAAAAATATAGAGGCAACTTATTAGCACTTGGTCAACCAAGTGTTTTCCAATTAGATCGGTAAGAATTAAGAAGTATATGTAGACGACATGGTAATAAAGCCAAAGAAAAGTGAAAGTACACCTAGAGATTTAGAGGAGACTTTACAAACTATGTTAAACGTTGGAAAGTGTCTGAACCCCAAAAAGTGTACTTTTGGGGTAGGATTTAGCAAATTTCTAGGATTCATGGTTTTTAAGAAAGGAATTGAAGCCAACCTAGACAAAATAAGTCCATTACAGAGATGACACATCCCTGAACCTTAAAGGAAGTTCAGAAGTTGACCGGATTATTAGCGGCCTTGAATATATTCTTGTTGCGGTCTAAAGATCAACACCTCCCATTCTTCCAGACATTAAGGGAGGCCAAAAACTTTAAGTGGAACGAAGATTGCCAAAAAGCTTTTATGAAGTTAAAAAGACACCTGGCAAGTTTGCCAACACTCACGGTACCTACACTTTGAGAAGTCTTGTGTTTATACTTAGCGGCCTCAACTAATGCGGTTAGTGTAGAACTCATCCGAGATGTGGACAAAGTGCAGAGACAAATATGTTACATTAGTGGTGCCCTTCAAGGAGTCGAGATGCTATACCTTCCAACACGGAAGTTAATCCGAGCTTTTATTCATGCCGCCAAGAGGTTGCGACCCTACTTCCAAGCACATCCTATATGCGTTCTTGCCGATAAACCTTTTAAGCATATACTCTCCAAACTGGAGGCTTATGGGAGGTTGGCAATGTAGGAAACCAAATACATCACATAGCGGAATTTAAAATTTTTAGTTTCCTCCAAGAATCCATATGAAGTGAAATCAAACCGGTGTTTAGAGTATGTACCTTAGTAGTACCAGTAGAATTGTTTTGCGAAGACCGTTGTTTGTTGAACCACCAGCAAAACCAATTCATCTTTGCCTCTATGATATCCACATGATCAATCCAAGACTCTAGTTATTGTCACACAAATAACTAGAAAAGGAGCAAGCAAAATACGATTGTGCTAGCAGCAGAATTTTGCTTTCAGTTTCTCAAGAATTTTGTTTCAAGAGTTTTGGTTTTTCTTCTTGAAAATTCTTTCAAGAGGTCGGCTGTTTTTCTTCAAAAGAATAAGCAAAGAATTTCTTTTCTTCAAGAAAAGAATGCTATGGGTTATTGTATTTCATGTTAGGCTGCTGGTCGAATCCCAACATATATATGAACGTAGATTATGGTAAAACCTCTTCCTAAATTCTAATCTGTTTACAATTTATAGATTCCATAAATCTATTTGTCGCCAATTACAAGGATCCCATTCGAAAATTGGACTTCTAAATTCCAAGTTTAATTAATTAATAAATCCAAAACTGTTTCAAATTCATTAATACTAAAATCCAAACCCTTTTAGTATTTAATCCGAATACCATCTTAAACTGGAAAACCCTATAGAATCCTACTCACATTAGGATTCTCTAACTTAACCAAAATGTATCTTATGAATTTTACACTCATTTTAGATACGATCTAAGTGTCCGACCCAATAAGTTCTCATAACATTGGTGATGACATAAAATTTATTTTATGCCATAAACAGTGAGCGGTGTTTAGCAATATATCAAAACTACCCAAGTTATGAGAATGTTAGTAATTCGACATTGTTTATCGTATAATAGATGTTACCATGTAATTTAATCTTTTTTCCCTAGATACCTTGATTGAAAACGAGCTATGGAACGTGTCACGCTCACATAATTGAATCTTTGCCTTTCTTGATTCCCGAGCAGACTCATCCAAGCAAATGAACCTGATATCACATATCAACTCATTTGAGAGCTGCCATGCATTTTATGGTCTCACTCAATTAAGGAGCCCAAAGATATCACTCCCATTATATTAGAGTGGCAAATTCTATCTTGATCACTCAACATCCCATTACATGATTTATTGCATGTCCAATTACTACTTTTATAGTTCACCATATTACGGGTAACGTTCGGTAGTATCAAAACTTGCAACTCCTTACGTTGGGATCTCTGTTGACCTCAAGTCTAAGGATCACGTAGATCATCATCACTATGAGATATACTTATAACACTTTACATAATAATCCATATAGCATTTCTAATGGCGGGTCGATCCAGTACATAGGTCTCTTACATGTACCTATGTGTTGACTTGATATCTCATATCATGACACATGTCATCAGTCATTACATATACTAGTCTTAATGCATTATCACAGTCCTATTAATGATAATACTTGACTAGGATAATTTTAGAATAATTAAATTTTAGGTACATTATTATATTTATTGGTAATACGCAGATAATAATAATTGCAATAAATTATAAGCACAATGATACAATATATCCTTAAAAAATCATCATATGATTGGTCTTTAGGGCATAATCTAACAAACTTCCACTTGCACTAAGACCAATCAATCATATGTCTAATGCCTAATGATCTTGTGTGACGATCATGTCTCTGCTACGTCAGAGGCTTTGCTAGTGGGTCAGTGATATTATCATCAGTTGGTACCTTGCATATCTTCACATTCTCTCTCTCAATGATCTCCCGGATGAGATGGAAGTGCCAAAGTATATGTTTGGATCGTTGGTGAGATTTGGGTTCCTTAGCTTGTACAATGGCTCTATTGTTGTCACATTAAAGCTCAATTGAGTTGGCAATGCTAGGTACAACCCCATGTTCGGTTATGAACCTTTTGAACCAAATGGACTCTTTTGCTACGTCGCAAGGAGCAAAATACTCAGCCTTTATTGTAGAATCAGCTACTATTGCCTGCTTTGAACTTTTCTAGCTCACAACACCACCATTTAGGCAAAAGACATAACCTGATTGCGATTGATAGTCATCCTTGTCGGTCTAGAAACTTGCATCGGTGTAACCAATTACATTGAGCTCTCCCGAACCTTCATTTAGCAAGAATGTATCCTTAGTCTTTCTCAAGTACTTAATGATATTCTTGATAGCGATCCAATGATGCTCAGCGGAATCAACCTGATATTAGTTCATCATGCTCAAAGTGTACGAGACATCAGGACAAGTACATAGCATGGCATACATGATAGATCCAATAGCTGATGCATATGGAATCTTACTCATGCGTTGTCTCTCTTCTTGTTTCGAAGGACAATGTTTCTTCGAGAGACTAATTCCATGTCCAATAGGTAAGAACCCTTTCTTAGATTCTTGCATGCTAAACCATTTTAGCACTTTATCTATGTATGGACTTTGACTTAGACCAATCAATTTCCTTGATCTATCTCTATAGATGTTGACACCTAATATATAGGTTGCTTCACCTAAGTCTTTCATAGAAAAGAAACTTCCTAACCAGGTCTTTACAGATTGTAAAGAAGGAGTGTCATTCTCAATAAGTAGTATGTCTTCTACATACAATACCAAAAAGACAACAGTGCTCCCACTAACCTTCTTGTAGACACCAAGTTCATATTCATTCTTAATGAAACCAAACTATTTGATTGCGTCATCAAATAGTAGATTCCAACTTCGAGAAGCTTACTTTAACCTATAAATGGATCATTGTAACTTACAAACCTTTCCATCATTTTCTGGATCAGCAAAACCTTTAGGTTGTGTAAAGTACGCATCTTCAAGAAGATTTCCATTAAGGAAAGCATTTTTGACATCCATTTCTATATTTCATAATCATTGAATGCAGCTATTGCATGCAAGATCCTGATGGATTTAAGCTTGGCAACTAGCGAAAAGGTTTCATCATAGTCTACACCATGAACTTGTTTGAAACCTTTAGCAACCAATCGTCCCTTAAAGGTATGTACTTTACCATCCATGTCGGTCTTCCTCTTGAAGACCCATTTGCACCCTATGGGTTTCATCCTTTTAGGTGGGTCAACCAGAGTTCATACTTGATTTGTATACATGGATTCCATCTCAGATCTCATGGCCTCAAGCCATTTCTCAAAGTCTAGCCCCAATGTTGCTTCTTGATAGGTCATAGGCTCATCTTGATCCATGAGCAAGACGTTACCATTTTGAGTCATCAGAAATCCATATCTCTATGGCTTACGATGAATCCTAATGGACCTGCATAGGGCTTGTGCCTCTTGAGTAGGTACTTGTTCTACAACTATTTGTGGTGTTTGCTCAGTTTTCATCTCATCAAGTTCAACGCTATTTTGTGATTCTCAAACTTCTTGAAGTTTGTTTGTCTCTCACTAGATTTTCTAGAAATGAACTCCTTTTTTGAAAGACACTAGTCCAAGCAACAAATATTTTGTTCTCATTGGGATTATAGAAATAGTATCCTTTTCTTTCTTTAGGATACCCCACAAAAATGCACTTATCAGATTTGGGTTCAAGTTTGTCAGAGATTTGACATTTAATGTAAGCCTCACATCCCCATATCTTCATAAAAGACATACTAGGACATTTCCCAGTCTATTTCTCATATGGTGTCTTTTGAACTTATTTAGATGGAATGCAATTAAGTATGAAAGTGGCTATAAGTAAAGCATGTCTCCAGAAGGAATTTGGAAGATCTGCATGACGCATCATGGAGCGAACCATGTCTAACAAAGTTTGATTTCTCCTCTCAGACACACCATTTCATTGTGGTGTTCTAGGAGGAGTGAGTTGTGAGACTATCCCACACTTCTTTCGATATTCATGAAACTCTTGGTTTAAATATTGACCTCCTCAGTCAGATCGAAGTGCCTTGATATTTTTACCAAGTTGGTTTTGTACTTCATCCTTGAAGTCTTTGAACTTGTCAATTGATTTAGACTTGTGTCTCAAAAAATACACATAACCATATCTATAGTAATCATCAATAAATGTGATAAACTATTGAAAACCACCTCTATCTTGTGTATTTAATGGTCCACGTGTATCAACATGTATTAGTTCCAATAAATCACTTGTCATTTCATTATGTTTTGTGAAAGGGGCTTTAGTCATCTTGCCCAATAAACATGATTCACATGTCTCATATAATTCAAAATCGAATGAGTCCAATAGTCAATCTTTATGGAGTTTGGAAATACGATTCTCTTTTATGTGGCCCAGATGACAATGCCAGAGATAAGTTTGATTAAAATTATCTAATTTAATCCTTTTGGTATTTACATTATAGATAGGCATGTCAAGATTTAGAACTTAAAGACCGTCAACTAGTTGTGCACTACCATAAAAGATCTCATTTAAATAAAAAGAGCAATAGTTGTCCTTTATTATAAATGAATATCTAATCTTGTCTAAACAAGAAATTGAAATGATGTTCCTAGTAATGGAAGACTTGTAATAATAGTTATCTAGTTCTAAATGAAGCCCTGAGGGCAAATTGAAGACAAAAGTCCCTATAGCTAATGCACAACCGTTGCTCCAATTCCCACTCGTAGGTCAACTTTGCCTTTACCTAAAACTCTACTTCTTTTTAGTTCCTACACATTAACACAAATGTGTGAACCACATTCGGTATCTAATACCTATGATGAAGAAGTAGATAAATTAATTTCTATAACATGAATAACTTAAGTAGAAGTATCATTTTCCTTTCTCTTCTTTTTTAGATTCACTAGGTAAACTTTTCAGTTCCTCTTCCAATGTCCAGTGTCACCACAATGGAAGCATTTTCCTTCATTAGGTACATTTCCTTTAGGTTTCAATGTAGATACAAAGGGCTTGGACCCCGCTTTCCTACCCTTGCCCTTGCCCTTGCCCTTGCCCTTTGCTTTAGCCTTACCCTTCTTCTTGCCATGACTAATCATTAGGACATTATTAGGTTTAGACTTCTTCATGTTTGCTTAGGTAGTTCTTAACATACCTAGCAGCTAAGGCAGAGTTTTGTCAATCTCATTCATGTTGTAATTGAGAATAAATTGATCATAGCTATCAGGCAACGATTACAAGATAACATCTTTGGCCAACTCTCAGCCTAGTGGAAAATCCAATCTTTCAAGGTATTCAATGTACCCAATCATTTTGAGTACGTGAGCACCGAGAGGGTTTCCTTCTACCATTCTGCACTGGAATAATGCCTTAGAGACATCAAACCTCTCTTGATAAGCTTGCTCTTCGTATAATTGCTTAAGGTGTTCGATCATATTGTACACCTTCATTTGCTTATGTTGCTTCTAAAGCTTAGAGGTCATGGAGGCCAACATGAGGCATGAAATGTCTAGGCTGTCATTTTGATGCATCCTATAAGCATCTCTTTCAGCTCTTGGAGCGTTAGCTTCAGGTTTCTTAGGTAAGGGTTCCTCTAAGACATACGACGTTTTCTCTTGTTTGAGGACTATCCTCAAGTTCCTGTGCCAATCTAAGAAGTTTGTCCCATTCAACTTGTCCTTCTCAATGACAGATCGCCATGATAGTGTATTATTGTTAGTGTTGGATGCCTGGTTATCTATAATAGAAATATGAAAAATAAGTATCATGAATGAAAACATCTAATATGGTCTTTTATTAAATGTTACTCCCGCTATTTTGCTCAAATTAATAACCCTGAATATTAATTTGGAAAGATTAATCTCGTGTATTTCTAGTGTGCCAAGATCCATATTTTACCTAATTTTGAGTTAGTTTTGGCTAATCACCCAAAATTCGGCTATTTAGGTAAACAACACTTGTCTATTGTTATATACAACTCTTGGACAATTGGGTGAGCAACTCTTGTTTTAGCTTATCTAATAAGCCAAGACCCAACTCTAGGCCTCTAGGTCTCAATCCTATTGAGTCTACCTAGTCAAGTCAAACCTAATGATTAATAGTTAGATATTACTATTATCCTGTTGCGTTTTACTAAGATGGATCATGACACTTTTCTTTGGCAAACCTACACATGATCAATCAAAGCCTTGACAAGTGCTAGGCATTAGAAGGCATCTTAGACTTAATATTTGTTTGAGGGAATTGTTAGAATCTAACCATTTTATTTTCTTTGTTATGGTAATTATTAGTTCAATTAATCATTGTGATTTACTAACTAATTATTACTTTCATGATCTCATCATGTAATTAACCAATAGCCATACATAGCATGCATTTCATACATCAACAATAAAATTAAAACGTGACATAGTAATAGCCCAAACTATGTTGGTTCTCTCAAGCCAATGAGAGAACCGAAAGGTCAACCTAAAGGTAATAACATCTTCTCCAAGTGCCTCTTTGGTCATTCTTGTATGGTCACGAACTCCTTGCCTCCATGATTCCTAGTCTAATCCTATTTCATATCTGACTATTACAAGTTTTGAGGAACCTGGAGTTATATTCGAGGGAGTTAGATGAGAAAAGAATGTACAACCAGAAAATAGAGCAAGGCATGACTCACAGTTCATATTTAGTTTCAACCAATACAAAACCACATCCAATCAGATTAGGCTAAGGGCTATAACTATGCACCTTGCTCAAACATCACATAATGTGCATGTCACATATCATTGTCATTCATATTTATCATTTAAATTTATTAATCTAATTAATTTATGACAATTATTATTAAATCAAATTATAGGGTTTCAAATAATATGCTACGCATGGAAAGTTCGGGTCAAGTTATAATTTTCTACCATACCTTGATCATAAGGAATTTGTGAAAAATATATCTTATATATATTTTCAGCCACAACATGAAATATCACATATCTCCATTTGGCCAACCCTTAATCATGAGGAATTTGTGAATAATATATCTTATATATTTTCAACCTCAACTTAATATATCATATATATTCAATTTCGGCCAAACACAAAATCTGAATTCATGTATATCATATATATATTATTTTCAGCCATACGAAAAAAATAAAAATAAAACCGAAGCTAGCCTAAAGATTAGGAAAAACCGAAGCTAGCCAAAATTAGAAAATTCGAAGCTAGGGTTTCATGCATAGTTATATATACATACATACATACATACATATATATATATATATATATATATATATATATATATATATATATATATCTTGTATTATTCGAATCCAGTAATAACTCATTAAAGCAAACCCTAAATTGATTTAATAACCATAAACATCATATATGTTTAATTCCAAATTCAAAATTCAATGAACATATTCATATAATCCATATTTAGCATTCTAGTTCGTAAACAATTTAACCAAATAAACATGCTTTCACACAAAAACCAATTTGAGTCTTCATAAGTAGTCCTAATACCACTGTAGGAAACCAAATACATCACACAGTAGAATTTAAAATTTTTGGTTTCCTCTAAAGATCCATACAAAGTGAAATCAAACTGGTGTTTAAAGTATATACCTTAGTAGTTTTGGTATAATTGTTTTGCGAAGATCGTTGCTTGTCGAATCACCAGCAAAACCAATTCAGCTTTGCCTCTTTGGTATCCACATGATCAATCCAAACCTCTAGCTATTTTTGCACAAATAATTACAAAAGGAGCAAGCAAAATCCGATTGTGCTAGCAGCAGAATTTTACTTTTGGTTTCTCAAGAATTTTGTTTCAAGAGTTGCAGTTTTTCTAGCAGCAGAATTTTACTTTTGGTTTCTGAAGAATTTTGTTTCAAGAGTTGCAGTTTTTCTTCTTGAAAATTCTTTCAAGAGGTTGGCTGTTTTTCTTCAAAAGAATAAGGAAAGAATTTATTTTCTTCAAGAAAAGAAGGCTACAGGTTCTTGTCTTTCACCTTAAGCTGCTGGCCGAATCCCAACATATATATAGATATAGATTATTGTAAAACCGCTTACCAAATTCTAATCTAGTTGGGATTTATAGATTCCATAAATCTATTTGCTGCCAAATACAAGAATCCAAATCAAAATCGGACTTCTAAATTCATATTTTAATTATTTAATAAATCAAAAACTGTTTCGGATTTATTAATAGTAAAATCCAAACCCTTTTAGTCTTTAATCTAAATACCATCTTAAACTGGAAACCCCTATAGAATCCTACTCACATTAGGATTCTCTAACTTAACCAAAATTCATTATATGAATTTTACACTCCTTTTGGATACGATCTAAGTGTGTGACCCAATAGGTTCTCATAATGTTGGCCTTGATATAAAATCTATTTTATGTCATAAGCAGTGAGCGGTGTTTTGCAACACATCAAAGCTACCCAAGTTATGAGAATGTTAGTAATTCGACATTACTTTTTGTATGATAGATATTATCGTGTAATTTAATCCTTTTGCCCTAGATACCTTGATTGAACATGAGTCATGGAGCGTGTCACGCTCGATAATTCAATCTTTGCGTTTCTTGATTCTCAAGTAGACTCATCCAAGCAAATGAGCCCGATATCACATATCGACTCATTTAAGCACGACCATACATTTTATGATCTCATTTAATCAAGGTGCCCAAAGATATCATTCACATTATAAAGGTGGGGCAAATCCTATCTTGATCACTCAACATCTCACTACATGATTCATTGCATGTCCAATTGCTACTTTTATAGTTCACCCTGTTACGGGTAACGTTCGGTAGTATCAAAACATGCAACTCCTCATGTTGACATCTCTGATGACCTCAAGTCTAAGGATCACATGCATCATCATCACTATGAGATTTTACTTTTTTACTAAAGCGTTAGTTGCATTTACTTTTCAAAAAAGTATATCATGTACAAAAAATCCTTAGTGCTCGTTTCGAGTTTGAGGTTCAAACAAAATAGTTTCCTCCTTCCTATCTCCCTAATTCCTTATATCCTTAACAAATCACCTAAGTGACAAAATGGATCAAAACAAAAAAGTGACTATGTTCAATTACAGTGGATATTGTCTTCAATCCCTTCACAGACTTGATACCCTACCCACTTTGGCTTCTGTTCCTCATTTTCTTCTCTATACAATAGACACAGCTAAGCTTAACCCTTTGCTCTTAGTCTCTATTTCATCCTTCATCATGAATTCGTGCTTTGGTTAAGGGTGTTTTCCTTTTCCTTAGCTGCCCAAAATTCCACCCATTCCGCCATGGCCATATCCATCACTTGCTTCTCTTCTCTCCATTCGTGCTGGAATACCTAGAGGTTCCTTGTTTTCTAGAGCATCCATAGTATGTATACAATCAGTTGTGCTCTATCCTTCTATTGACCCTTTTATGATATGCACAAATATCCTGCCACCAATTCTTGAAGCTCCCTTTATATTGCTCACCATCCCCCAATTTCACTGGAGCTATCTTCCACACCATCCTTGCTCTCTGGCAGTTTATAAGTATATGCTCCAATTTTTCTTCGTGCTCTCCACACATTTGGCATATTGAGTCTTCTTGAATGCCTCTCATCGCCAACTGATTCGTTGTCGGTAGGATACCAAGCCATCATCTCTAGAGAAAATGTTTTAGTTTTCCTTTAATTTCTTGTTTCCAAGTGGTCCTCTATACTTCTTTCAATATTCCTCTAGAAGTGCCACTTTTTGGTCTTTGGGTTTGCTGCCCTTGTTCGCTGATTACCTTCTTTTATGCCAACTGGATGGAGTAGTTTCCTTGTCTGCCAGGCTGCCATACTATTCTGTTTTCTTTACTACCCTTGTTAATTGAGATAGTCAGGATGGCCTCCGTATCAACTTGGGTGAAGATCTGCTCAATCAATTCCTTATTCCAACCTGTCCCTTCCCAATTCATAAGTTGGTTGACCCAAGTAACTTGGTCATGAGTAGAGGGTACAGAAGTGGGTTTTCCATTTGGCCTTCTCGGGATCTGGGGGTGCTTCTAAATCTAGATAGACTGCCCATCTCCGATGTGGAATCTTGCTTCTTTTTGAATAAAATATCTAGCTCCCATCCAACTCTTCCACAGCCATGAGGTATTGTTTTTTGGTTGAGCAGTCAAAATTCCCCCATTTGGAAAATACTTGGCCTTCATCACTTTACTCATGAGCAGATTCAATTGGGTTATTAATCTCCAAATTTGCTTAGCTAACAATGCGTCATTAAACACTTGGAAATTCTTGAAACGTAGTCCCCATTCTTCTTTGAGCTTGGTCATTTCCCTCCAAGCTTTCCAATGAATTCTTGGCCTACCTTCCTCTCTTTCCCCCCACCAAAAGTTGGCTGAGTTCTTGAAAATCGCTTGACATACATTGTTCGGCAACTTGAAGCAGGCCATTACACATGTTGGGAGAGCATCAATTACTGACTTGATGAGAACTTCTTTCCTTGCTAAGCTTAGGAACTTCTTTTGCCAATTTTTTTATTCTTTTTTGCACCCTTTCCACCACATAGGAGAACACTTTTCTCTGAGACCTCCCTATATGCATAGGGAGTCCAAAGTACTAAGCCTTTTGTTGCTCCTTGATCCCGTCCAGAGTTTGGCATATGACCTCCTTAGTTTCTGTTGTCATGTTTTTACCGAAGAAAATGGACAATTTGTCTAGGTTGACCAACTGCCCTGAATAGCTGCTAAACTTGTCCAGCAATGATTTCACTCTCTTTGCTTGATCAATATCTGCTTTAGAGAAAAGTAGAGAATCATCTGCAGATAAGAAATGAGTAATTAATGGTCCTTTTTTACACACTCTCATCCTCCTATATTCTCCTCTCATACTTTCTTGCTTAATCATGTTCGAGAAGACTTTCGAAATGATCAAGTACAAATACGGTGATATTGGGTCTCCCTGTCTCAATCCCTTGGATGGTTGGATATACCCACATGTCTCCCCATTGATGTTTATAGAGAAAATAGAGGAGCTAATGCACTATTTAATCCAAGAAATAAATATAACATCAAACACCATTTTCCTAAGCACCTCACAAAGAAAATTCCACTCTACTCTATCATAAGTCCTAACCATATCTAGCTTCAATGCCATAAATTCCTTTTTTCCTTTATGCCTAGAGTATAATGTGTGTATGCACTCATGAGCAACTACTACATTGTCTAAAATCTGTATCCCAAGAATAAACACTGCCTGGCAAGGGCTAAAGCATTTATGAAGGCAAATGTTTAGTCTTTCAGCCACAATCTTGGATATAATTTATACACAGCATTACACAGACTAACTGGTCTATAATGAGACATGGAGGTGAGATGTTTAACTTTAGGGATAAGAGTAATTAAGGTGTGATTCATTTGTTTAAGCAGTTTATTTTGACAGAAAAGTTTTTTAACGGCATTACAAATGTCCACTTTGACCACATCCCAATAAGACTGGAAGAAAAGAGGGATCATACCATTCGGACCAAGAGCTTTATTTGGCTGCATTTGAAAGAGAGCATTTTTTTTCTCACCTTCCTCCACTGGTCAGATCAATCTTTGGTTCATTATTGTGGGATAGATCGTGGAAGGCCATCTAACCCTTCATGAAAATGTTGTAGATTTGAGGAATGAAACAATTGATGATAAAACTCCACAATCTCCTCCTTTATCTCCTTAGGCTTCTCACATATCTAGCCATCCCCTCTCACTAAGTTCTTGACCAAATTCTATCTCTTTCTGCTCCCTGTGCATACATGAAAAAACTTTGTGTTTCTATCTCCTTCTCGCAACCATTGGACCTTAGATTTTGTTTCCAGTATATCTCTTCCTCCCAATAGGCAACATCCAGTTCAGTTTAGAATTGGCTCTACCTACTCCAGTCCCTATTCCCCTCCTGCTTCCTCAGCTCTTCCAACTATTCTTTAATCTCCAAAATCTTTTTAGTTGAATTGAAATCTTGCTTGCGCCTCCATTGTAGAAGCTCCACTTGACACTGTTTGATTTTGGAGTAGATTTGGTACATTGGGGTTCATGCTATTTCTTTACTCCACAGCTTTTCAATTATTTCCTTCACCTCCTCCTTCTTAGTCCATCTTCTATCAAAAACGAATCACTTCTGTACTTTTTAATTATTGGGTGCCGTATCTAAGAGTAGAAGAGAATGATCTGAAGATACTCTTTCCACATCGTACACTTTAGCTTTTTGGTTCTCCAAAATCTAGCTTGGGACTCCAAAATATCTAGTTAGTCTTTATTCAACAAATCCTTCCCTTTCCCTATTGTTGGCCCACATGAATTTTCTTCCAACAAACCCTTACTCCCCACATCTCCATTCTATTAATGAAAGTTTTGAAAGTCGCAAAATTGGACTCGGCTCTTGGCAGCCCTCCTTTTTTCTCCTCTTTGCTGACTATATCATTAAAGTCGCCTCCCATGAATCAGCTGTCTCTCCACTCTTGCTTTTGTTTTTCTAAATATGTCCATTGTTCCTCCCTCACTTTAGAGTCCGTGCTAGCATATAAAAATATTACCCATAACCTTTTGCTTTCTCCTGCCACTGTACACTCTAGCTGGATGCAGAAGCTTGTAGAAATTATTTTGGATACTATGACCTCTTCAGACCAACAAACTAAAAGCTCTCCCCTAACTTTTTCAAGTTCCACATTCTCCATCTATTGTGAAAATGGAGTCTTTTACATATTGTTGAAACAAAGCCTTTCTTTTTTCTTTTTTATTTTTCTATCTCAGAAAGAAAGACAATATCTGGGTGGTGAGATCTCATGATCTCCCGCAACTGGGAAACTGTAGAGGGTCCACCCAAATATCTACAATTCCACACACATACCTTCATGTTTATTTTTGGGACCATTCAAGGCTGGTCACCTCCATCTTTAGTTTGTTTTTGTCTTCAGTGATAAACCTTTCTCCCTTTCTGAACCTTTGCTCATTATCTTCATCCGAATCACCCTCCTCATCTATAAAGCCCTATCACCTTTTCTTTCCTTCATTTGGACTCCTTTGACTTATCTCCACTGAACTTCCTTCATCCACCATTTCCTTTCTTTCAGCTCTTGTCCATCTCATCACTAGTCGAGAATTCTTCACACATTCAGCTTCTTCTAGGAAAATTCTAGCTTTTGCCTTTCTTTTATCTATTTTAATTTGCCCCTTGTTCAGATGACCACATTCAATTGGTATGTAAACCAAATCCATCTTTTGTTCATTTTGATATAGCGGCTGAAATTCTTGTGCTTTTTCAACCTCCATGAGGTCCTGTCTCTTCTCTTCCCCTTACAACCTATTTGTTCATTGGCTTTGTTTTGAACAACCCTCTCAGAAGTGCACTTGATTTTCCAGCCTAAACGTTGCTTTCTCTTCCCCATCATGTTTTTGCCCACCTAACAACTCAACACCAATACCACTTTTCCTTACTCCTAAAGACTACCTATTCTTGGCCTCATCAGACTTCTCCTCCCTCATATACTCACTCAAAATTTCCTTCTCCAAATGGCTTTCTACCTTTCCCATGTTGTCTTTCTGGCTTGCCCGTATGTTATCTCTCACTCCTGTATCATTTGGTTCCTCCCCATTGTTTTGTTCAATTCTATTACTCAACACAATGGTTCCCTATTTTTTTTCTTTTTCTTTTTCATGTACCTTGGTTCCTACAGCCCACAGCCCACAGCCAATCCCCATATCCCTCTTCCTTTAAAACATCTTTGTTAGCATCCTCTATTCTTTATTTGCACAGCCTCTCCCCATGCCTGACCCGTTCACAATAATAGCAAAACGCAGCCAATTTTTCATATTTAAAGGAAATCCAACAACCTCTACTTTCCATTTTCAGTATTGTTCCTTTTAGCAAAGACTTACATAAATCAATTGTGGCCAAGATCCGCAACTGCCTTCCTTCCTTACTAGCCGTGAATGGAATCTATACATCACTCACCTTCGAGAACAATCTACCAATCTTGAAACCAGTCTCCCTTGTCAGCCATTGTATCAGGAGATTCCAAACCTCCAACCACAGCTCAATCAACTGAAAGTTTTTTTGTGTTTGCTGCAATTCATCCGTCCACTCTCTCAAAACAAGGAATTGATTTTCAAACATCTAGCCCCCTGCAAAACTTTTTGCTTGTCAGCTTCATTTTTTAAAACAAATTGAAATGTGTTTTCTCCCAACTTCCTTGTAAGAAATGGATCAGATGTAGCCAAATATTCTGTAAAGTGCTCCTTAACCCTAAAAAATTCAATCTTTTTTCCCCAAAAATTGTTCCAATCAAGCTATGGCTGCACTCCCCCTTGCTATTTTGAACATCTTTCTCCACCAATATCACACCTTCTTTTTCTTCCTTTGATAGCTGAATCTTTTGAAACAGACTCACTAACTCTGCATCACGTTCAAGGTTAGATGCTGCCCCTCAATCCATCCCGCAGCTCAACCCACCAAGATTTAATCCAGCCTGCAGAAGAAGAGAGCAGCAAAAATCAGAGGGCTGGGATTTCAAACAAGTAAGGTGACAACCTAGCTTTAGTAGGTCGGAATGACAAGGAGACAGCCGAAGCTATTGAAAACTTTCCAAAGTGCCACACCAATTGACACAGATATAGACTATACTACTACTCAGCAGCTCGACCTTAGCTCAAATTTACGTTTAGAAACTAAGCTTTGCTTGGTAGTTGAAAGAGAGGCAGCATCATCACAATGAGACATGCTTATGACACTTTATATAATAATCCATGTAGCATTTCTCATGGCTGGTCGATCAATTACATAGTTCTCTAATATGTACCCATGTGTTGACTTGATATGTCATATCATGACACATGTCATCAGTCACTACACATACTAGTCTTAATGCAATATCATAGTCCCATTAATGATAATACTTGACTAGGGATAATTTTAAAATAATTAAATTTGCAGATATAGAATTATAAAATAATTAAATTCTAGGGACATTATTATATTTATTCATAATATGCAGATATAGAATTAAACATAATAATAATAAATTGTCATAAATTATAAGCACAATGATACAATATATGCCTAAGCAATTATCATATGATATAGAGTAGGGGAGGATAATGTGGTGCCTAAACAAAATAGGCTATAGAGTTGGAAGAGCATGATATATATTATCAACCTCGAATAGCGATAAAGGCTCAAGCTTTGGCAAATTTCATAGCTGAGATACCTATCATAGAGACCTTGGATACTAACTCCCCACCATTGCCCCGAGTCCACAGAAAGGAAAATAGAACGCTCAGAAACCTGGGTCTTATATGTAGATGGTGCTTCGAACGAAGATGGCTGTGGAACGAGCCTATTACTTAAAAGTCCAGAGGGCACAAAGATTACGTATGCTTTGTGCTTTGGCTTCAAAGAAACTAACAATGAAGCTAAGTAGGAAGCCTTGATTATAGGCTAAAGCTGACTCAAAAAATGAAAGTGAGAAAGGTACACGCATACAACGATTTCCAAATAGTCGTCAATCAGGTACAAAGTTCATATGAAGCTAAGGAGCCGTAAATGAAGAAGTATCTTGATAAGGTATGCCATCTTGGTCATTCTTTTGATAGTTTTAAGATTTTACAAATCCCTAGATCAAAAAATAAAAGGGCTGATGCGCTAAGCAAGTTGGCGTCATCCACCTTTTCTCACTTAAACATAAAGGTCTTGGTGGAGGTACTTCCTTATAGGAGCACTAAAGAAAAGGTAATGATGACCATCGAAGAGGCGGGAGATAACTGGATGACTCCCATATGGAGATATTTGCAAAATGGGGAATTGCTAGATGACAAGAACGAAGCAAGGAAACTAAAGTTAAAGGCACCCCGGTATATAATACAACGCGTCATCATTTACAAACGATCTTACCTCCAACCTTTGCTTAGATGCATTGGATCTTAGTAGGTAGATTATATACTCCAAGAAGTGCACCTCGGATCTTGTGAAAGCCACGTAGGACCCCGCATGCTTGCTAAAAAAGTCATTCATTGGGGTTACTACTGGCCAACCATGTTTAAGGATGCCCATGACTTCATGCAAAAATGTGTCAAATGCTAGCTTCATGCTCCTAGAGTTGGAAGACCCAAATGGAGTAAATAAATATCCAAAGTTTGTGGCCTTTCACGCAATGGGGGATTGATATTCTTGGTTTTTTTCCCGAAGCACCGAGACGTTTGAAGTTCCTAATAGTTGCCATCAATTACTTCACTAAATGGGTCGAAGCTAAACATTTTGTCACTATCAGTAGAAAAAAATGTCTTGAAGTTTGTATGGAGCAAAATTGTTTGCAGATTTGGCATTCCTCATGTGATTATTTTAGACAATGGAAAACAGTTTAAAGATTATCCCTTTCATTCTTGGTGCGAAGAGTTTAAAATCAAACAAAGCTTCACTTTTGTTGCACATCCACAAGTCAATTGTCAAGTTGAAGTTACAAATCGCACGATATTACAAGGACTCAAGACTCAGCTGGACAAAGAAAAAGAAGATTGGGTGAAAACCTCCCAAATGTCCTGTGGCCTTATCACACCACACCTCAAAGGCAATGGAGAAAACCCCTTATAGACTAACATATGGCTCTAAAGATGTCATTCCGGTAGAGATTGGAGTTACAAGCACTAGGGTTGTAACCTTCAATGCCAAGGCTAACGAAGAAGAGGTTCGGTTGAACTTAGACTTATTGGAAGAACGCCGAGATCTAGCCTCAGTAAAGAAAGCACAATACAGATAGGTTATGGCCAAATATTATAATAGGCGACGAAAATCAATGAATTTTCCCTAGGGGATTTGGTCTTACGCAAAAATGAAGCAAGCCGAACTCAAAAGCTTGGAAAGCTAGAAGCCAATTGGGAAGGTCCCTATAGGGTAATTGATTCTTCTCAGTCCGGAATCTATCGCTTGGCCACAATAGAGGGGAACTTACTACCTCGAGTCTGGCATGCCAGCAATTTAAAATGTTTTTATGCTTAAAGTTTTGCTTGATGAATAAAATATCGCTCTTATATTAATTCTTTTTAAATTGAGTATGGAATGATAACTGCCCTGAACTCGGTTCAAGGTTGGTGAAACAGCCTTGCTAAATCATAAATTAAAGAAATCACTTGTAACCCGGGTTCAACTGAGTTTAGCTGTGAACTCTATACATTCCAAGCGGATGAAGAGAATGTGAACATCCATAAGGGTGATAAAATGGAACATCCTATGGGGTGAGAAAAAAAGTTTAAATACGTATCAAATTAAATCCCAAACATCCTAAGGGGTGGGAATCTTAGATTACTCAAATTAAATCCCAAACACCCAAATAGTGGGGACCTTGAGTCAATTACTTTATTTAAACAAACATATTACATACATGAGAAGTTTGCAATTTTCCTTTTCCTTTCCTCTTCTCCTCCTCGTACTTAAATTTATCTTAAAGATACATGTTAAACACTGCTTCTTTTTTCTTATTTACAGCAGTGTCTTTTTGACCTTGTTGGGCCAAGAGTTCCAACTCTTCCATTCATCATCATTTCAATAGGATTTCAATCCGCAGACGCCATCTTCAGACCCGCCTCCTTCAGGCAAGCTTTCATTTTCTCAATCTTCGATCTCCAAGTCTTGCATTCACATTGCAACTCAAAGATTTCTTATACATCCCAAACGCACCTTGGAGAACTTAAATCTCTCGATGCTTATTGTCCAACTTGGAAGTCACAGTATGGATTACTAAATCTGTGCCTTTTATTTTAGAAGAAATATCTTCAATTTTGGCAGATAGTGTAGCAACCATCTCCTTATTCTTTTCAACTTCTACCCTAGCTAATCTCTCCTTACGGATCAAATCCCCCATTGCCCATTGTTGTTTTACCTTGCCTTCGTTAAGACTATAGTTCAACTACTCAAGACGGGCAATTTGACCCTTGAGATCTTTATTTTCATTCCCTAATCTAAGTATAATGTCCCGAAGCTCAGTATGCGTAGTTTCAAGCATCCTAACTTTCTCAAGCAACATATTAACAGTAGCCCTTGGAGATAACAGGCGACCCCGATATAGTAGAAACCAAAGAAAAATTAGAACTTCATTAACCAAAATAATTGTCCTTAAAAAAACAAAACAACAATAAAAACAAAAAAGGCCTAAGAGCTAGCCTCTTTCTAGGCCTCCTCTCCCCGAAACGAGGTCTCAGCCTCTTGCTGGCCTCCCGGAGCTTCACCTTATGGAGTTTGGATGTCCGAATCTTCATCAACCACACAAGCATCAAGCTCTTCCAAGGTCATAGGAGAGCTCTGAGATGCCACGTGTTGCAATAATGTGAAGGAACCATCAAATCCCTTCATAATATCAACATAGGCCCTATCGGCCCTCGCCATAGTATCGGGATCATACCCAAATAGCTCTTCCAACTTTAAAGTTGGAAACTTCTCTTCAATCTCGATGGCTGTCTCATGCTGTCCTATTTCCTTAGCTTCTTGAGACAAATTTACCACAAAGTGCCCAAAGTCTTTGGTGTTAAAGACGTTCTATTTGCTTCTTACCCTCAAGATGTCACATCGGCACCCCTTGGTTGAGTCACCTCAACTTCATGTTTGGAGGCATCCACGACTAGGTGATTAGCCCTCTAGACGAATTCCGTCCATATAGCCTGCGGTTATGATCCAAATAGCCGGTTAATAACAACATTCCTCAGAACAAAACCATAAAAAAGATATAAGCTAACCAAAACTTTTATACCTGTGACACCGTAAAAGCCAAATTATTGTTAAGGTTGGCCATTGGCATCTCGGCCAACCTTTTCTAATGGTACTCCATGCCCTGGACTGTCACCCCCGGCGAGTCTCCAATAGGCATGAAGAAGTGGAATACAGTGTCTGAGGTCGCAACCTCGACTTCTCCCTAGCCAGCCGTTCGCTTGCTGCCAGAGACCTTTACTCTTTTTCTTTTGGCCGAGGTCCCAACCATTCTCTTCTCAGCTTTCCTCTTCGAAGGCTCCACCATCACCACCTTCACAGAGGAAGAAAAATCTTCAGCACTGGGGTGCACCTCCTTCGATGGGCCACCCTTGACTGAAGTGCTGAATTTGACCACCACAAAAAAAAACCATAAAGATTAGAGAACACAGAAGCAACATAAATTTATTCTAAAATATAAAAGCCTTACCCTTCGGCTCCTCTTTTCTAACTAATTACATAATTTGAGATTTGGATACTACAATGGCCGTGTTAGATTATGCCATAAAGGCCAATCATATGATAAGTGTATCATAACGATTATTTTTTGTGTCATTTTCATTATTATTGTGTTCAATTATACATTTGCGTAACATGAATGAATATAATAATGTCCTTAGAATTTGATAATTCTAAAACTATCACTAGTCAGGTATTATCATCAAATTGGACAATGATAATGCATTAAGACTAATATGTGTAATGACTGATGACATGTGTCATGATATGAGATATCAAGTCAACACATAGGTACATGTTAAAGAATTATGTACTAGATTGACCCACCATAAGAAGTGCTACATGGATTGTTGTATAAGTGTCATAAGCATTTTTCATAGTGATGATGATGTAGATGATCCTTAGACTTGAAATCATCAGAGATCCCAACATGAGGAGTTACATGTTTTGATGTTGCCAAATGTTACTCGTAACAGGGTGAACTATAAAAGCAGTAATTGGATATGCAATAAATCATGTAGTGGGATGTTGAGTGATCAAAATAGGATTTTCCACTCCCATATAACGGAAGTGATATCTTTGGGCCTCTTGATTGAGTGAGACCATAAAATGTATGGTTGCACTCAAATGAGTTGATATGTTATATCGGGATCATTTGCTTAGATGAGTCTACTTGGGAATCAAGAAATATATAGATTGAATTACACAAGCGTGACACATTCCATGGCTCATGTTTAATCAAGGTATTTAGAGAAAAATGATTGAATTACATGGTAACGTCTATCATAGGATAAGGTTATGTCGAGTTACTGACATTCTCATAACTTGGGTAGTTTTGATATGTTGCTAGACACCACTCATTGCTTATGGCATGAAATAGATTTTATGTCATAGCCAATGTTATGCGGACCTATTGGGTCACACACTTAGATTGAATCCAAAAAGAGTATAAAATTCATATGATGAATTTTGAGTAATCTCAAGAATCCTAATGTGACTATGGCTCTCTAGGGTTTTTCAGTTTAAGACGGTATTTGGATTTAAGACTGAAAATGTTTAGGTTTTAGTGCTAATAATTTCAATATAGTTTTGGACTTACAATAAAAAATCCAAAGCTTTAAAGTCCAAGTCCGAATGGGTTGGTAGCCAATAGATTTATTGAGTCTAGAAATCTTAAACAGACTAAGGTTTGGTAGTCTAAGCGAACTTTTTTAGAAGAGTTTTACCCTGAACTACAACCTAGGTCTATAAATAGAAGGATTTTTGGCAACCATAATATACATAGAAGAAACCCTTCAGCCATCTTTAGAAAGAAGACAACCGCCATTCTTGAAAGCAAAAGCCAAGGAAAAAAATTGAAAACCTTGAGAGCAAAAATCTGAGAAACCCGAGCTCAATTTTCGAAGTTAGCACTTTAATTTTTGAATGCTCCTATTCTAGTTGATTGTGTGACAATAACTAGAAACTTGGATCAATCGTGTGGATACCGTAGAGGTGAAGCCAAATTGGTTTTGCTAGTGATTCGACATACAATGCTCTTCGAAAGCCGACTCATCCAAAAACTACCAAGGTACAAATTCTAAACCCCGATTTGATCTCACTATGTATGGATTCTGGGGAAACCAATTTTAAAATTCTAATGCTTGATGTACATTGTTTCCAATAGTGGTATCAGAGCCACTTATGAAGATTCAAATCGGTTTGTGGTTGAAAGTATGTTATTTGCTTAAATCGATTTATGTGAATTTGATTGATATAATCCGAAATTGAAATTAGACATGTATGATATGTTTAGGTGCGAGCATGGTGCATAGTTATAGCCCTTAACCCAACATGATTGGATGCATTTTTCTATTGGTTAAAACTTAAATATGAGCTGCGAGTCATGTCTTTCTCTATTTTCTGGTTGTACATTCTTTTCTCATCTAACTCCCATTGAATATAACTCAAGGTTTCTCAAAACATGCAATTGTTATATGTGAAATAGGACTAGATTAGGAATCATGAAGGCAAGGAGATCGTGACCATACAAGAACGACCAAGGAGGCACTTGTAGAAGATGCTATTACCCTTAGGTTGACCTTACGGTTCTCTCATTGGCTTGAGAGATCCAATGTAGTTTGGGCTATAACTATGTCACGTTTAATTTTCTTATTGATGTATGAGATGAATGTTATGTATGGCTGTTAGTTAATCACATGATGAGATCATGAAGGTATTAATTAGTTAATAAATCACACGATTCAATGAACTAATAATTACCATAACCAATGCAAATAAAATAGTAAGATTGTATCAAATCCCTCAAATACATATTAAGTCTAATATGCCTTCCAATGCATAACACTCATCAAAGTCTCAATTGATCGTGTGTAGGTTTGCCAAAGCAAAGTGCCATGATCCATCTTGGTGAGACGTGACAGGATAATAGTAATATCTGACTGCTAATCATTGGGTTCGACTTAACTAGGTAAACTCAATATGATTGGGACCTAGAGGCATAGAGTTTGGGCCTTAGCTTATGAGATAAGCTAGATCAAGAGTTGTTCACCCAACTATTCAAGAGTTGCATAGCATGTAATTGACAAGTGTTATCTACCTAAATAGTCGAGTTTTGGGTGATTAGCCAAAGCTAACTCAAAATTAGGTGAAATATAGATCATGGCCCACTAGAAAGATATGAGATTAATCTTTCCAAATTAATATTGACAGTTATTAATTTGAGTAAAATAGTGAGAGTAACATTTAGTAAAAGACCTTATTAAATGTTTGCATTCATGATACTTATTTTTCATATTTCTGTTGTAGATAAGCATGGCATCCAACACTAATAACAATACACTATCACTGTTATCTATCCTTGAGAAGGACAAGTTGAATGGGACAAACTTCTTGGATTGGTATAGGAACTTGAGGAGAGTCCTTAAGCAAGAGAAAATGATGTATGTCCTATAGGAACCCTTGCCTGAAGAGGAATCTCCTGCTAACTCTCCTAGAGCTGAAAGAGATGCTTATAGGAAGAATCAAAATGACACTATAGATGTCACATGCCTCATGCTGGCCACCATGAGCTTTGAGCTTCAGAAACAACATGAGCAAATGGAGGCATACGATATGATTGAACATCTCAAATAGCTTTATCAAGAACAAGTTGGGCAAGAGAGGTTTGATGTCTCTAAAGTGTTATTGCAGTGTAGAATCGCAGATGGAACCCCTATTGGTGCTCATGTGCTCAAAATGATTGGGTACATTGAAAATCTTGACAAATTGGGATTCCAATTGGGTCGAGAATTGGCCACATATGTTATCTTGCAATCATTGCTTGATAGTTATGGTCAATTTATTCTTAATTACAACATGAATGAAATTGACAAAACTCTATCTCAGTTGTTGGGCATGTTAAGAACTGTTGAAGCAAACATGAAAAAGTCTAAGCCCAATAATGTCCTAATGATTAAAAATGGCAATAAGAAAGGTAAGGCTAAGGCAAAGGGCAAGGACAGGAAAGGCAATAATAAGTCCAAACTTTCTACAACTGCACTGAAACCTAAAAGAAGGGTAACTAAGGAAGGGAACTATTTCCATTGCGGTGCTACCAGACATTGGAAGAGAAATCGTAAGATTTACCTCGAGGATCTAAAGAAGAAGATGAAGGAAAATGATACTTCCGCTTCAGGTATTCATGTTATAGAAGTTAATTTATCTATTTCTTCATCATGGGTATTAGATACCTGATGTGGTTCTCACATTTGTATTAATGTGCAGGAACTGAAAAGAAGTAGGACTTTAGCTAAAGACGAGGTCAACCTACGAGTAGGAGATGGAGCAAGGATTGCTGCATTAGCTGTAGGAGGTTATGTTTTGACTTTGCCCACAGGGCTTGTTTGAGAACTAAGTAATTGCTATTTTGTGCCTTCCATTACTAAGAATATTATTTCGATTTCTTGTTTAGACAAGATTGGATATTCATTTATAATAAAGGATAATTGTTGCTCCATTTATTTGAATGAACTCTTTTATGGTAGTGCACAACTAGTTGATGGCCTTTATGTTGTAAATCTTGAAATGCCAATCTATAACGTAAATACCAAAAGGATTAAATTAGATAACTTTAATCCAACTTATCTCTAGTATTGTCGTCTAGGCCACATAAAAGAGAATCACATTTCCAAACTCCATAAAAATGGACTATTGGACTCATTCGATTTTGAATCGTATGAGACATGTGAATCGTATTTATTGGGCAAGATGAAAATAGCCCCTTTCATAGGACATAATGAAAGGGCAAGTGATTTATTGGAACTAATACATAGTGATGTATGTGGACTATTAAATACATAAGCTAGAGGTGTGGTTTTCAATACTTCATCACATTTGCTGATGACCATAGTAGATATAGCTGTGTGTATCTTATGAGACACAAGTCTGAATCTTTTGAAAATCTTCCAAATTCCTTCTGGGGACATGTTCTACTAACAGCTGCTTTTACACTACATCGCATTTCATCTAAATCAGTTCAAAGGACACCATATGAGATATGGATTGGGAAATGTCCTAGTATGTCTTTTATGAAGATATAGGGATGTGAGGCTTGCATTAAATGTCAAGTCTATCACAAACTTGGATCCAAATCTGATAAGTGCATTTTTGTGAGTATCCTAAAGAAACAAAAGGATATTATTTCTACAATCCCAATGAGGAAAAAATTATTGTTGCTTGAACAAGTGTCTTTCTAGAAAAAGAATTCATTTCTAAAAAATCCAATGAGAGACAAATAGAACTTGAAAAGTTTGAAAACCACAAAGTAGCTCTGAACTTGTTGAGATGGAATTTGAGTAGACACCACAAATAGTTGTGGATCAAGTACCAGCTCAAGAGACAAGCCCCACATAGGTCTACTAGGATTCATCGTGAGCCGCAGAGATATGGATTTCTGATGACTCAAAATGGTGATGTCTTGCTCATAGATCAAGATGAGCCTACCAATTATCAAGAAGCAATATTGGGGCCAGACTTTGAGAAATAGCTTGAGGCCATGAGATCTAAGATGGAATCCATGTATGCAAATCAGGTATGGACTCTAGTTGACTCATCTGAAGGGTTAAGACCTATAAGGTGTAAATGGGTTTTTAAGAAGAAGACCGACATGGATGGTAAAGCACATACGTTTAAGGGACAATTGGTTGCTAAAGGTTTCAAACAAGCTCTTGGTATAGACTATGATGAAACCTTTTCACCAGTTGCCATGCTTAAATCCATCAAGATCTTACTTGTAATAGTTGCATTCCATGATTATGAAATTTGGCAAATGGATGTCAAAACTGCTTTCCTTAATGGGAAATCTTCTTGAGGATGTGAACATGACACAACCTGAGGGTTTTGTCGATTCAGAAAATGCTGGAAAGGTTTGTAAGCTACAATGATCAATTTATGGGTTGAAGCATTCTTCTTGAAGTTGGAATCTATGATTTGATGGTGCAATCAAAAAGTTTGGTTTCATCAAGAACAAAGATGAAACTTGTGTCTACAAAAAGGTTAGTGGGACCATCGTATTTTCCTATTATTGTATGTAGATGACATACTACTTATTGGGAATGATATCCCTTCTTTACAATCTGTAAAGACCTCGTTAAGAAATTGCTTTTCCATGAAAGACCTGGGTGAAGCTACCTATATATTAGGTGTCAAGATCTATGGAGATAGATCAAAGAAATTGATTCGTCTAAGTCAAAGTACATACATAAATAAAGTACTAAAACAGTTTAGTATACAAGAATCTAAGAAAGGGTTCTTGCTAATGGGACATGGAGTTAGTCTCTCAAAGGAACATTGTTCTTCGACACAAGAAGAGAGACAACACATGAGTAAGTTTCCATATGTATCAACTATTGGATCTATCATGTATGCCATGCTATGTACTCGTCCCGATGTCTCGTACTCTTTAAGCATGACGAGCAGATATCAAGTTGATCTTGGTGAATGTCACTGGATTGCTATCAAGAATATCCTTAAGTACTTGAGAAGGACTAAGGATACATTCTTGATATATGGAGGTGAGGAAGAGCTCAATGTAACTGGTCACATTAATGCAAGCTTCCAAACTAACAAGGATGACTATTGATCGTAGTCAAGTTATGTGTTTTGTCTAATGGTGGTGTTATGAGCTAGAAAAGTTCAAAGCGGGTACTAGTAGCCGATTCTACGATAGAGGCTAAATATATCGCTACTTTCAACACAGTAAAAGAGGCCATTTGGATCAAAAAGTTCATCACCGAACTTCGTGTTGTACCTAGCATTACCGATCCAATTAAGCTCTATTGTGACAACAATAGAGCCATTACACAGATTAAAGAACCCAAATCTCACCAATAGTCCAAACATATAATTCAGCGCTTCCATCTCATCCGAGAGATTATTGAGAGAGGACATGTGAAGATATGCAAAATACCAACTAATGATAACATCGCCAATCCATTGACAAAGCCTCTGATGTAGTAGAGACATGATCATCACACTAGATCATCACACTAGATCATTAAACATTAGATATATGACTAATTAGTCTTAGTACAAGTGGGAGGTCATTGGATTATACACTAAGGACCAATTATATGATGATTGTTTGGGCATACATTGTATCATAACGTTTATTATTGATGGCATTTTCATTATTATTATGTTCAATTATACATTTGTGTAACATGAATGAATGTAATAATGTCCCTAGAATTTGATAATTCTAAAACTATCCCTAGTCAAGTATTATCATCAAATAGGACAATGATAATACACTAAAACTAGTATGTGTAATGACTAATGACATGTGTCACGATATGAGATATCAATTCAACACATTGGTATATGTTAGAGAACTATGTACTGGATCGACTTGCCATGAGAAGTGCAACCTTGGCTTCTCCCTAGCCAGTCGTTCCCTTGCTGCTAAGGACCTTTTTTCTTTCTCCTGACCTCGGCCATCCTCTTCTCAACCTTCCTCTTTGAAGGTTCCACCACCACCACCTTCCTAGAGAAAGGAGATTCTTTAGCACTGGGGTGCACTTCCTTTGATGGGCCACCCTTGACTAAAGTGCTAAATTTCACCATTGCAAAACAAAAAACAACCATAAAAGATTAGAAAACATAGAAGCAATAAAAATTTATTCTAAAATATAAAAGCCTCACCCTTTGGCTCCTCTTTTCTGATTGACTGTATAATCTGAGATTCGGCTTCTACAATGGCCGGGCTCAATTTGTACTTAACCAGCTCCTCCTCAGTATAACTGCCAATTCTTTCTTCCCGGAACTGTATGCAAGCATAGCCTAGAGGGTTCTATTTCTTGCGATTTGGATACGTATCATTCATATCTCCGTAGAACCACTCCGTATTCAACCCACAGACTTAAGGTTTTATAAAGAAAAATCTTTTTTTCCACTCATGGTGGGCTGAAGGTTTCACAGCCTTACTTCTGAATGTCGAAAAAAAAGGGTAAAATATCCCATTGAGTTCGTAGACCTTTTCATATAATAAAAATATCTAAACAAGTCCACGGAACTCTCTATCTTCTCTTCTCGGCATAACACCTCAAACCCAATAATAGTCCTCGCTGAGTTGGGGGCAAGCTGGGTCAACGCTATCCTATAGTACGCTAGAATGTCAACAACAACTTGACATATTAGAAATCTTATCCTTTCCTTCAAATTTCTTCATGCACCACCAGATACCCTACAGGGGGGCGACATGCCCTCCCCTCGGGAACTGCAAACCTAACCCCATATTCCTTAGGAATATGGAACATTTTCCTAAGTTCCCTAACAACGACTTCTCCAAAAACCATCGAAAGGGCATTAACAGTAGACGTAAATTTTTTAAGACACGCCATTGTCAGCTGAGTAACAAATTCCTCCTGCTCCTCCATTGATGAACTCACAGTCCTAGATGAAACAAGCCTATCCTCGGACACACTACCCCCCTTTTCAGAACTAGACACAACAAATATTTGCTTCTTCCTATTTATCCTTTTCTTACTAGACTCACCAACATCATAATCAAAAAAATTCCCTTGCTTGGACAAGCCAAAAGAACTACCTTCCTTGCCGGCCAGGGACACAGTTTTCTCTTCCTATTTGGAAGATCTAGAAGACATAGATTGAACAAAACATGAAAAATTCCCTTGCCCGGACAAGCCAAAAGAACTACCTTCCTTGCCGGCCAGGGACACAGTTTCTCTTTCTATTTGGAAGATCTAGAAGACATAGATTGAACAAAACATACTTACTTTCTCTTTTCTCTAAATCTCTTGGATCGACAGAAGTAGAAAGTGTTTCACCGGACACTTATCGGAAAAGGACAACTCATTGCTGAAAAAAAGCTGCAGACTTTGTGAGCAAGAAAAAAAGGGAAAGAAAGAGTCAACACACAGTGAAAAACTAAGAAGTGAGAAACGCAAAATTTTTATACGGAACCCTAGAACTTCCATATGCGTCTCAACCAAATCTTCTAAGGCCACATAGCATTAAATGTCGTTGCCTTAAAAGATGAGCATTATCTAATTACACAAGATACGATAAGTATTGATAGCTAATAAACACGTCCATTCAATTATCATGCCTATTTTTATTTCAAAAAAACCTAGAAACCCTAGGCATGACATGACTTTGGCCTAACATTGCCACACCAATGTTTGGGGGGTTTATGATGAATATAGAACCCAACCTCCAATCTTAAACCAAATCTTGAACCAAAGACTAGATCTCAATAGTACTAGAGATGGGTCCTTGTCTCGTCCGAGTTCCAGATCTTAGCAATATATAGTCTAGACCTCAGCAACATATGAAGGCCTAGGGGCCTAAACTTCAACCAATAGCATGTTCCCCACCTAGACCTTGAACTACAAGTCTAAGTATAAAGATTTAGAGTAGAAGTACACTGAAATCACACCAAGTGTATGAGACCTCGGGCTAAGGCAGAAAAGGTCTCAGACTACAATGTGGGAATTCAGTGAGGTCATGCTTATTCATAAATGTGTAAAATATGCTACAATCATGGGGAAATATGACATCGCAATTAGCCGTTACAGTTGTAACCAATGAGCTAAATCATGACAACGAATCCCACAAATTGAGGAAGAAGGTATATAAGCTCGAAGAACAACCAGGTATGAGGATGCTCTGGCAAATTAAGAATACACTACATTTATTGAGGACTGACTTTAGTAACGGAGGATTTACCCTAGAGAAGCACTCTAAGATTTGTTTGTCAGGAACATTTATCATCTAGGAAGACGAAATATTTCAAATCATAACCATCTTGTTAGATCTTAATTGGATTATAGATACGGCCTTCATCAGTGTCAATGAAGGTGGAGGCTATGGGGGCTTTGGGATCGAGAGTTTCAAATGAGAAATGGTAACTGATGTGCTGGGATGAGAGGACTATACAAAATTGGCATAGTTATAGTCATGTGCCGTGATGAAATCCCTAATGAGAGGGATTTGAAGAAAGTGATCGTTTGTAGTCCAATGCAGTTTGAATCTCAATTTCGGCTAACCTATATCATGATCCTACATCTACTTCGTGTTGAAAAATTGAAGGTACATACGTATCTACTTTATTGGTTTAAAGAGAAAGTAGTTTATGTTGGGGGCGATGATTGAGGATTACTGTAAATTGGGTTTGATTAATAATGTTCTGGACCATTGTGGTGAACTATTTCATTAATTTAACTGAGAAAAAGTTGAGGTCAAAGCCTACTTATTTAGTACTCCAAAGTCAAACTTTTGGTTTCTTGCTCCCTTTTTACTTATAAAAAATTAAGGACTTTTATTAATCAAATTGTAGGTTTAAAACTGTGATCCATTTTCAGCCTCAATTACAAAAAAGATTTCTTTTTTACATTCTTTTACTATTAGGATCTGCAACTATTGACTTATTGTACTATGGTTTCCGCATGGTTGAAATACCTCATTGCAGTTCAAGGGAACTTCTAACTGATAAATGTAAGGTTTTTCTATATGTGGGTTTATATTAATTAATGTTGTTTTGGGCCTAGTTTAATAAAGTTAGATATAAAGGCTTTTAATTAGTCTAATATGGGACTAACTAGTGTGGGCTGCAGTTAGCCTAGCCCGTGATGAGGGGGCTAGGGTTTAACTTTAAATATCAACTAGGTTCCCTCCTCTAACCCTAATCTTTAGAAACACTTTCTGCTCATAAAGTTTAAGAGAGAAAGAGGCCCACTCATCAAAGCCAGTTCATACAGAGGGTCCTAGAGGAGAAGAATCTAGTCTGGATTAATCCTAATTCCGCATACAGTTATGGATCAAAAGACTGGTACACGATTCTTTACTTCTGTCTTTATATTCTAGTCATGTATATGTTTGATCTTGGGTTTATGCTATTTATATGCTAACATATGGTATCAGAGCATAGACATAGATCATGATTAAAATATATTTGATTTTCTATGGTGTGTATGAAATTTTGTCATGGACCCCCGAAAAATTTCTTTGGAATTTGATCTTTGTGTGCCTTCGGCAGTGTTGACAAAATTTCTTTGGAATTGTTAAGCATGGGGACCGCTGGAGAAAAAAAAAAAAAGACAGCAGGTCGCTGAAGGCGTGCATCAATGGCTGACGCCATCGATGATGTCAGCACAAGGGTTTGCTGTGTACCTAGATGCTCATTAGAAGGCTGACGTTAGCGCACGTCAGCTTGCGTTAGTCGCGAGACCCACGCTAAATAATTTTTTGTAGAACTCTTTACGGGTTGTTTTCAAGCTCATCTGGAGTTTGTTTTGGACGATTTTGATATCATTGGATTCAGTTTTTCATGATCTACGTTTTGACATATGGTTTGCATATTTTTTGACACTGTTATACTTGTAAAAATCTGGATTAAATATAATTTTATGCTTTGAGTATAAAATTTAAATATTTTTACTTGTATTTTGAATTTTTTAATTATGTCAGCCATGTTAATATGCAAATATTCAGTTTATGTTGTGTAGAACATGATTGAATGCAATTAAAGGACGTATTGCCCTTGTCATTTATATATTTTAAAATTGCATATAAAGTTTTATGTAAGAAATTAAGTTTAATATCCTTAGTATGAGAGAGTTTCATAAATTCAATTGGCCAGTGACCACCAAAGTGGCACACTCATTTGGTTTTATGAAATATCGGTCTTATACTGTTGGGGATGTCTCTCTTTCTAATGTCTGGTCATACTCCATTTATTATAAGTCACCTTTTCTGTCAATAGCAACTCACTCACTATTAAGATTCTCACTTATTTCTTTTTAAGAAATAGAAAGCTGATATAATATTTGGAATGGTTCTAGCAGACATGTCTGATGCTCTTCATAAGGATAAGTTTGCAGATCTCACTGCATAAAGTACCAATGCTAAAATGAGAAATTTACAGGTTGGCAAAAGAGCAATCGAATTTGTTAATTGTCCATACAGTGATCCATTCAGGATCATCTTAAGGATACCTTAACGGTCAATTGCACTGCTAAGCAAAAAATAAAGTACCTGTTAGACATGTGTCGAGAGTCATCCAATACTGAGATAGGGGGTCCTTTTTTCAAACACTTTTCAACATAAGGTATGATAGTTCTAGTGAAATTAGGAATTATGTCTTAAAGATGGTAGAATTACAATGTAAACTTAAGCCACTTAAGATCATTATTTCTACTAATGTGATTGTCCATCAGGCTTTCAATACCCTTTTCACCTAAGTTCAGAATTATAAAAATAGATTACAATTCTTGAATGAGACCTGGTCCATTAGTAATCTAATAGCCAGGGTGGTGGCAGAGGAAGGGAAATTGAAAGATGAAAAAGGACATCAGGCCATGTATGTTTCTAGTGCTAGTGGTAAAAGGGGTAAGAAATCCAAAACTTTTGCCCATAAAGATACTCATAAGACCACTAACAGCACTCATGGGTAAGAAACATGATTGTTGCTTATTCTACAAAAGAAATGTAACATAAAGAAAAACTATGAAAAATATAAGGCTTGGTTAGCCAAGCATGAGGTTACAGGTAATGATTCTTTGGCTTTGGTTTGTGAATCCAGTCTATCTGAAGTCCTATCCAGTTCATGGTGGCTAAATAGTGGTTCAACGAATTATGTTGCATTCACTATATAGGGGTTCAAAAATCGAAAGAAGCCAAATCAGGATGAATAAAAATGATAGTTGTAAACAACAAAAAGGTTGACGTTGAGTTCGTGGGAGATGTCATCTTAACATTAGATTCTGGCTATCGTTTGATGTTAAGAAACACTTTCTATGCACATTCCTGTAAAAAGAATTTAATTTCTTTTTTCAAGTGTAGACTAATGTGGCTATTCTTTTGAAATAAAGAACAATATGGTTTCTTTGTTCTCTAGTTCAAATAAAGTTGTAGTTACATTATGTCTTATGGATTGAGTAGATTGTGTTTGTCTCCTAATGATAAATCGTCATGCAGTTGAAAAAGGGTTTCCAAAAGACCTCTAGGGGTAAAATGACTAAAACGAAGAAGAAGACAGCAGTCAGAAGTTTTGATCTCTTAGAGATCATTCATACTAACATTAGTGGTCCATATAAAGCGACTTTGTATAGAAATTTTTATTTCATCACATTTATTGATGACTATTCCTGATGTGGATATCTATACTTGATTAAGGATAAGTCTGAGTCTCTTCAGAAATTCAAGATATTTCGGACTAAAGTCGAGAAACAATTGGGAAAAGTTATCAAAGTCGTCAGGTCTAATAGGGGTGGTGAATATTATGGTAGGCATGGCGATGTGGGACAGCTTTAAGGGTCATTTGCCAAATACCTAGAAGATTCTGGGATTATAGCTCAATTCACCATGCTTGGCAGTCCTGAACTAAATGGTGTGATCGAAAGGCGAAATCGCACCCTTATGGACATGATGAGAAGTATGGTAAGTAGGAGTAATTTGCTTGAGTTTTTATAGGGAGAAGCCTTAAAAACGGCTCTTTACATTGTGAATAGAGTTCCTACCAAAGCCGTTCCATTAACACCATTTGAGTTATGGACGAGACGTAAACCTAGTTTAAACCATCTTAGAGTTTGGGGTGTCCTACAGAGGTAAGGTTGTAAAGTCCAACATTAAGTAAGTTGGAATCCAGAACAACCAGGTGTTATTTTGTATCCTATCTAGATCATTCAAAGGGATATAAGTTTTATAACCCAAATGGAGGTACAAGAACTGTAGAATCACAAACAGCTAAGTTTTTTGAACTAGATATAGCCAAAAAGAATGCTTGTTCTCAGACCATTAAGGATGGTAGTATGGTGGAGACCATTACGTCACATTCTCTACCTATACAGAATATTATGGAGCCTTACATATCATGCCCTAATTCAGTGGGAGTTGAGGATAATGTCATTGAGCCTATGCCTAATGATACTCCTCAACCTCATCAAGAATTGAATGAGACTGTGATAGCTCCACTCAGGAGGTCTACTAGAGAGAAACGGTCTGTCATACCACTAGACTACATGGTCTATCTTGGAGAGCATAATTATGAAATTGGTTGCGTGATAGATCCAGTGACTTATACAGAGGCTGTTTCTTGTCCTCAATCAAGTCTATAGATGGATACCATGAAGGATGGATGCAAATTATGAAAGATAAAGATGTCTAGGAGCTTGTTGAGTTACTTAAGGGTTGCAAGCTCATTAGCTTCAAATAGGTATATAAGACCAAAAAAGGACACTAAAGGAAAGATAGAAAAGTTTAAAACCAGATTGATAGCCATGGGCTTCACTCAGAAGAAATGAATAGACTATAAAGTGACCTTTTTTTTTTGTCTCTTCTAAAGATTCTTTCAGAATGATCATGGCATTAGTAGCTCATCTGGATTTGGAGCTACACTAAATGGATGCTAAAACAATTTTTCTAAATAGAGACCTTGATGAGGAGGTCTATATAGTTCAACCTGAAGTTTTTGCAGTTGATGATTCTAAAGAGCTTTTGTGTAGACTTAAAAAGTCTATCTATGGATTTAAATAGGCTTCTAGACAATGGTACTTAAAGTTTTATAGAATTGTAGCATCATCTAGTTTTGTTGAAAACAAGATAGGTCAATATGTATATAGCAAGGTTTCATTCTTCTCATATTATATGTCGATGATATTTTGCTTGTCAGTAATGATCTCAGCTTGTTGCATGAGATAAAGCAAATAATGTCATATATTTTTGATATGAAAAAACTTGGTGAGGCATCATTTGTCCTTGGCATAGAGATCCATAGGGATCATTTTCGGCTTTTGTTGGGCTTATCTCAAAGGGCTTACATAGACTGTGTTCTGAAAAAATTCAGTATGCATGAATGCAAACTGGGAATTGCTCCCGTCGTCAAGGGTGATAAACTGAATAAGTCCTGGTGCCCTCATACAGATGTTGAGAAAACCAATATGAAAGACATACGTTATGCTAGTACACTTGGGAGCATTATGTATGCCCAAGTATGTACTAGATCAGACGTTGCTTTTGCAACTGATCTTCGGGCAGATATCAGACAAACCCAGGACATGATCATTGGGTAGCTGCCAAAAAGGTTTTAAGGTACTTAAAGAGGACAAAAGACCACATGCTGACAAATAGACATGTTTAGGATCTTGAGCTAGTAGGGTATACGAATGCAAATTTTGCTAGCTGTAAGGATGATAGAAATTTGACATTTGGTTATGTCTTTAAATTAGCAAGTGTTGCAATGTCTTGGAAAGTGAGAAACAAAAGACAATTTCATTTTTCAGTATCCGGGCGAAGTAAATAGCATGCTTTACAGTTGCTACTCAAGTTGTTTAGCTTTCTAATATCATAAAGGAGTTAGTTGTATTTGATTTTATGGATAGAACCATACTGCATTATTGTGACAATAATTCAGCAGTATTATTCATTAATACTCATAAGGGTCTCAAGGGTTCTAAAAATATGGAGATCAAATACTTGACTATTAAAAAAATAGTATAGAATGGTGACATAGCCGTAGAGCATATCTTACAGATGATATGGTTGCAAACCCACTAACAAAAGGACTTCGCCCATGTGTGTTAGAAAGACATGTTGAAAGTATAGGCTTAGTTGCATCGTTAGATGCTATATTTTAGTGAGAGTTGCATGTTATGTATGCTCATAAAGTTTTCATCTGTGTTTTGTTGCGTACAGTGACATTTTTGATATGTGTATTGGCATTTGAATTCAATAAAGTTTGATCAATTTTCTAGTTATATGCTAAATACATGTATATAAAGTGAAAGTCTCTAGGAATTATGTAAACTTTGAGCACAGACTAAAAGAGCATACAGTTATTAGTCTAGGATATATGTCTTGTACGCATAAAGTTCTGTTAACAATAAAGATAAGACATATGGAAGTTCATTGGAACTATAAAGTTATTCTCTAGTGGCAAATAAAGGTTTTGTGAAACTGAAGGAGAGAGAATAGGAATTGACAAAATGGATAACACATAAAGTTTAACTCCATATGAGGTGTTATCAGGTTTGCCACACTTCCACATTGAATCCATATCAGTAGAGTTAACAGCATTTGTAATCATGGATGGCTCTGTGTGATTACATGTAGTTACTGCCATGGTTCAGTGTTGAAGGCTCTATGGGATAGGATTGACTATTAAAGTAATAATTAAACTAGCATAAAGGTGCACATTAAAGTACAACTTTAATTAATATTCGCCCAGGTGAGAGAATGTAAGGTTTTTCTATATGTGGGCTTATATTAATTAATCTTGTTTTGGGTCTGGTTTAATAAAGTTAGATATAAAGGCTTTTAATTAGTCTAATGTGAGACTGGCTGGTGTGGGCTACAATTAGCCTAGCCCGTGATGAGGGGCTAGGGTTTAACTTTAAATATCAACTAGGTTCCCTCCTTTAGCCCTAATCTTTAAAAACACTTTCTGCTCATAAAGTTTAAGAGAGAAAGAGGTATACTCATCAAAGCCAGTTCATACAGAAGATCATAGAGGAGAAGAATCAAGTCAGGATTAATCCTAATTCCGCATATAGTTATGGATCAAAAGACTGGTACACGATTCTTTACTCCTGTCTCTATATTCTAGTCATGTATATGTTTGATTTTGGGTTTATGCTATTTATGTGCTAAAAATAAATTTATAGATTTAATGTGATCTAGAGACTTTTCTTTTAGTTATTATTTCAACTTAAATGACACTAATCGAGAATTATTTGAGTCATTGTGCGAATCTTAAGCTTATCACCTTAAAGAAGATTCGAGCAGTCCTATAAGAAATAGATTTCTGTAATGGTCCATCATGTTTTAGGTAGAGAGATCAAGACGTAGGAAATATGTATGTTATGTCCTTGAAAAGTTGGTAGAGTTTATGTGATAATAAGATGATCTATTACATCTAATCATTGATGTGAATGATCAGATGAAGCCAAGAGTTCATGTCAATCCAATTGATTTTGATTAGGATGCATGCTTTGGTACATGGATTGAGCTTTTCAATTAGTAACCTTGCATTTTGGGAGATGGTTTTTTTGTTCAAAAAGTAATGAGTTTAAGGCTTGCTTTTATCTAATGTCGAGAAATTGCAGGTGGAGGACATGCTGAAAAGAAGTTTAGCTGAATTCATTCTCAGAAGAAACCCCCCAAACAACAGCAACTATTAATGCTAAAACGAGCTCAGCCTACAAGATCAATTGAGTGAGTATACCCAGAAGAATATCATGTTAAAAAAATTAAAAATAGGAGTGGTAGTATCCGTATTTTTCTTGCCATGTGTGCATACTTGTGCTTTCTTGCTCCATGACGAGAATATGCGTGTGTTATTTAAAAGAATACAAGTTGATCAAATATTAATTATTCTATCCTCTCCAGTTTTAAGTAATCAAAAGCCTATTATTACGTGAATTTACATGGAAATTTCATGTTTTCTACCACTGTTTATGAATAGGATAAATAACTTGTTGTCTATTGCATTTAGATGCGTTAAGGGTGATCAACCAGCGATAGAGGAATACTATGAGATGTACTCTGAAGCTGAAAAGTATAGCAACATGATAGTTGAGGCAGTCATACAGTCCCCAAGTTCCTAGCGATATCTTAGTCCCGGAAGAGTGGTGGTTGTAAAATCAGAGTCAGTGCGTTCTTGCCTATGTTATAACCTACACCTTGGTGGAAGTTGCTATGCTATCCTTTTGCTTTATTATTTAGAGTTTGCCATCTTTTTTTGGTTGATTCTTTTGTAGGTGGATATTGAAATGCAAGGCAATCTTTTAAAACTTGGATTATATGTGAACTGCAAAAATTGATTGTGAATGGTTTCTTTAGCTAGCTGCCTTCTAACCATGGTTGGATATTTGGGAACCAATTAATTAAATTATGATATCAAAGTAACACAAAAAAGGTGACAGAAATCAAATGTTTCTTTCACAGTACTAGATTAGCAACCATAAGCTTGTACACCATTTGGCATGCTAGATATGCTCTTAAGTTCAACTTAGGCGAATTTCCTCAGGGAATCACTAAATTCATCTCCGCAATAAAGTTGGACAAGCAATGGCAAATGTTGAAAAGTGAAATTTATATGACCAATGGCGCAAATGTCAAAAAGTATAAATTTATTTGACCAATGGTGATATTATTAATTTTTAGTTCCTAGAATAGAGTTCCCACCATTACTCGTAATGGGAAATATATATGCCAAAATAGAAGCACCATGCAGAATGGTTGTGTTAGATATATGGACTGGAATTTGGAAATAAGGCTTTAGGTTTCATTTTCTTTTGAAACTAGAAGAATTATTCTGTAGCTTTGTTTTGTAACCTGTAGGATGGTAGTTGAGACCTCCCATTTCTTTGTTGGATTCCTAAGATGTTGGCCTTGACAATTTCATAATGTTTATGGAGGCCTGCAGTTTATTAGTAGTGTTAACAACGTGAAGTTTCAATCTTTGACTTGGTTTTGTTCTATTTTTCACACCTCTTTCAACAAATCCGTAATTTTTTCCATGGGTATTCTTTTGATTAATTCTACAGTAATGAAATGGGTTTATCAATAGAATCAATATCTTCATTTTAATGGGCAATTGAAAGGTACTGGTTGAGATGAATTTGCTCAAGAGGTTAGCTTCCATCAAATTTCATAACAGAGGTGATTCCATTGGCAGAGGTAATAAATCCTCTTGTTCTTTTCATTTAATTCAACTCTGTATCTGTGTCAATAGGATGGCTTTAAGTTACAGGACTTCATATTTCTGTTATTAACTATATAACTCACCTGGGATTGATTTAGCGCTTTAAGAGATTTGTGTATTTTTCGTTATCCAATATACAACATTTTGTCATAAAATACGTAGAAGTTTCTGGGGCATGATCTTTATTTGCTTTTAACTTCTGTATTAGAGTGTTATTCTTTAAGGAGTGAGATTATGGAGGGTTTACCGATAAGTAACAATCATTCATATGGCAGCATGCCTTTCATATTTCCGTTCAATCCTTGATACCTTTGTGGAAGTTCATGCCCAAGAGCAGGAAGTTGTGATTGCTTTGGGAAGCAGTGTTGGTGATAGACTTAACAATTTTGATGAAGCTTTACATGCATTGAGAAAATCAGGAATAGAGATCAAGAGGCATGGTTGTTTTTATGAGACCGAGCCTACTTATGTGACTGATTAGCCTCGATTTCTCAACTCTGCTGTGAGAGGTGTCACAAAACGTTTGGGGAATCCATAATTTTGGCCCTAATTAATGACTATTGTCTTTTCTTTAGCTTTTATTTGTATGAGAAATTTGTTGTGTGTAATTGTTTTAGCTGCAAAGTTGCACTGAAGAGTATGCTAAGACTCCCAAAGTGTTGAAGCGCAGCCTAAGTGTTAGTGAAACCCTACATTTAGGGAAATCCATTATGCTTGCATTTCCGTGAACAGTTACTGAAATCCTACATCTAAGGCCTTTTATACTAAACTACCGTGTCTACTCTGGAGTCTCTGACACTAAAAGATTGAGGGTTTTTTAAAGAGATCCATGACATAAGAATCTATTGCTGCCTCTTTGATTTCTTGACTGCTTGAGTGCGTATTTAGTATGTAAAAATTAGATTTCTTTTATGTATCCATTCTGTAGAATTCTACTTTGCACCTTTCACTCCTGTAACAGTACAATATATGTTCTCTTAAACTTTTGCTGTCAAAATCTGTCAACATAATTGTAGTTGTCAAAATGATTGTTTATTATTGTTGGGCTTTTCTTTTCAAACAGCAATCTATAGAGACCACCTACTTTGGGAGCCAACAGTAAATTGAAAATGCTGTCTCTTCACATTGCTTTGCCACCTGAGCTTGTTGATCATGTCATGCGAGTTAGTACAATTTGCTTTTCTGATCTTATTGCAGTAAATTATGGTTCAGTATCATTTTGATTCTATATATATATATATATCCGTAGAATACAAAGCTGAAGTTTAGTTGACTCATACATAACTCAAGCTCTTTTTTGGTTTGAGGGTGTAGCTTTCTCGTGAATGCTTATGGTGAGCTAAATGTTGGGGTTAGGTTGTTTTCTGTATAGAGAAAATAGAGAGTGGTGCTTAAGGCATTACAACTAGGGTATCAGAATATGGAATATCATCACTGTTATCCCCAACTGACCTGTAGGCAGTTGTCTAAGGTTATATTTGTCAATAAGTTATTGCCCAATTAACTTATAATAAGTCTTCCCTTATTGTTAATTATATTAGAATATATATTAAAGATTTAATACAATTAATCCCAACAATCTCCTCCTATGTTCTATATATAATTCAACAATACAGTAGGCAGTGTAATGTCCAACCAAACATGGATAATCCACATTCCAATCAATAGCGTAATGTCTAATCAGACATAGATCATCCATATTCAAATCAATAGTGTAATGTCTAATCTGACATAGATCATCCACATTCAATCCAAGACAGTTGACCTAGATCAACAAACTTTAGCTATATATTACTAAGCTGAGTCATCATTTGCAATCTAAATAAGTGAACCATAAATGTCCAGAATTTGTTTTCAAATCAACATTCCAACATAACATTTGAAATAGATTCTCAAAGCAATTCAAAAATAACAAATGCATACTAGTCAAATATAAGTGAGCCAATCAAAAATAGTCCAAGGCCTCACAAGTACAATAGACAAGCCTAATAGATGTCCACAAATAAAAATAGCAAAATGTAAATCTCAAATAAATGAACTCCATCAAAATGGGCAATAGAGAACTGTCTCTTCCAGATCCAAAGAAAGACTAATCCCCCACAATCTATAGGTGACCTCACTCATCAAGTAAGTTATCTTGGTTTGGGTTCCAATCCATATTTGCTCCTCTTGCTCTGCCAACTCTTGTAAATCAACTAATATGAATTTCATATAGATGAATCCAACCATTTGTTTAATTTACAAATCAGTATCTAGTTCTACAAAAGAACTTAGTACTGAACTATAGGCTAGAAATCAGTATCAAGCATCATAGTTAAGTCTCAGTTGAGGACAAAACCTAAACAGTCTATTCTATAGAGGACCATATCTAGTTAAGTTTCAATTAAAAACAAAACTTGAAAAGTCTGTTCAATAGAGGACCATTTCCATGGTTTAATGTGGAATGTTCAGATCAAAATTCCTTCCAAAGTAAGTTGCAATCATCAAATGTGGAAGATGCAGTTGTCTCAAGAAGTCTATGTCATCAAATGTGAAATGACATTGCAATGATCAGAACATCGTAGAAACATATAAGCTAGTGCCTTTCTAGGTCGACAAAGGGAGATTCGGTATGTCAAACAACCCAAAATGTAGGTTAAGACAAGTCTACATAGTCTTTAACCCTATTTCCCTTACTGTTTGAAATATCTGATCTTTGGCTCAACCCTTTGTAATAGCATCGGCCACATTATGCTTTGATCTCACATCAACCAAAGTGATAACCCCACATTCTATAAGATAATGCAACATAGCATGTCTCAGTCTAACATGTCTCCTCTTACTATTAAAGAGTGAATTTTAAATGACGTGGACCACTGCCTGATTATCATAGAATAGACTTAAAGAATTTATCTTTAGCCAGGTCAAACGAATATCCATAATCAGATTCTTTATTCACTCTACTTCTTTCGTAGCAAAAGTTAGAGCATAAAGTTCTGATTCCATAGACAACAATGCTATACAAGTCTGTCTCTTGGATCTCCATGCAACAGCAGCTCCACCCAATGTAAAAACATAACCACTGGTAGACTTACCGTCTTCAATATCTGAACACCAAGAAGCATAAGAGAATCCTTCCACAGTAAGAGGAAAACCAGAATAGCATAGAGTATAATTTTGAGTATCTTTAGGATATCTCATCAGCCTCATTTGGGCATTCCAATGCTCTTTGCTAGGATTACTAATGAAATGACTCAGCATGCTAACTGCAAAGGCTATGTCAAGTCTAGTGCAACACATAGCACACATAAGACTACCAATCAATTTAGACTAATCTAACTGATCTATACTGACTCCATCATTAGGGCTCAGTCTCTTGTTGTAATCATATGGTGTCTTTATCGATTTGCACTCACTGTATCCCTAGGTAGAAAGTAGTCGCTCAATCTAATGAGTCTTGCTAAGGGAGATAACTTGCCAATCAAAACTTACTTTCATACTAAGAATGGTGTTTGCTACACCAAGATCTTTCATGTCAAATTCCTTTTCTAAGTTGGCTTTCACGTCCTTCATTACAAAAAGATCAGAACCAAGGATCAACATGTCATCTACAAACAAGCAAATAATCTCAACCTTATTTGACTCAAAACGGAAGTAAAGGCATTTATCTGAGTAACTGGTCTGAAAACTGTAGCTTTTTACAACATTGTCAAATTTTAGATGCCACAATTTAGGTGCTTGTTAAACCATACAAGGATTTGTTTCACTTTTAAACCTTGTTCTCTAGACCTTTCATGACAAACCCTTCAAGTTAGTTCATGTAGATCTCCTCAGTCAACTCTCCATTTAGAAAATCCATTTGATGCAATACAAGGTGCTCAATAGACGCTATGGCAAAAAGAATCCTAATAGTGAATAGATGACACACAGGTGAATAAACATCAATATAGTCCACTCCACTTTTTTGTGTAAAGCCCTTAATTACGAGACATGATTTAAACTAGCTGTGGGTGTCTAGTGTCAGAAGGGCCTACTTTAGATTCTACAGGAGATTATGTAATCATATATGTAGATCCAGAAACACTCAATCCTTGATCTTTGATAAACTTGTTCTCAAAGAATTCTGCATATCTAGATTCTATCACTGCATTAGTGGAGAGATCCAAAAATCTATCTGCAGCACTATCTTCTGCATTATCTAGATATGCACAGGTGATTGTTCTAGGTCCCACTTTAGGTCTTTTAGAGTCATGTATTCTCACATAAGCAATACATCCCCAAGTCTTTAGAGTATCGATCTTACACGAATGTCCGTACCATAACTCATAAGGAGTAGTGTTCAATTTAGAATGTGGCAATTTATTCAAGATTTGATTAACAGTTAAAATTGCTTCTCCCCAGTAACAAGAAGGCATGCCTGCAGTAAGTAACATGGAATTTAACATTTCAGTCAAAGTCCTGTTCTTCCTCTCAACTATACCATTTGACTGAGGCGAATGAGGAGCAGTAGTTTCAAGTATTATGCCCTCAGTGGCACAAAATTCTTGGAACTTTGTCAATGAATATTCTCCTTATCTGTCACTTCTAAACTTTTTAATTCTCAATTTCAATTGGTTTTTGACTTGAGACTTGAAAAGCTTAAAATTTTCAAAAAACTCATCTTTCGATTTCAACAAATAAACATGACAATGTCTAGAAAAATCATCTATGAATGTTACCAGATACTTCCGACCACTTCTAATTGTGAAATTTTTAAATCACACAGGTCAAAATGTATCAACTATAGAAGTTGTGTGCTTCTAGTTACCCGTGGGAAAGGTCTTCTAGTCATCTTAGTTTGAGCACACACTTCACATTTGTCAAAGCGAGTAGATGTATTTAATGAAATTTGATGAGTTTTGGCAACCTGAACCATTTTTTTATAGTTAACTGTTCTAATCGATTGTGTAACAATTTACGATCAATCATTTTGAACTTACATGACATATAGTTTCATTTGCCAAACTCAATCTATACATGTCATCTATCATAAATGCACATCCAAAATAATAAGAGTTAACAATCAAATTCACTCTACCAAATGAAAATGAAAAGCACATACCAGCAATGTCTAAAAGACTCATGGAAATTAAATTTTTAGAAGCTTCAGGAACTACTTTAATAGATTTTAAAGTTAGTGTCTTACCTGAAGAAAGGTTGAGCTCTGTAGTGTTAGAGTGAGTCACCGTAACTATAGCTCCACTAGCAACCAACAGAGTCTCATTTACATTATTAACATCAGTAAGCAAAGACTTGTCATTAGTGACATGACATGATGCTCAATTATCTAGCCACCACTCAATAGGAGTACTGGCCTTTCTAGCCCCGATCATACCAACAAAGGCTTAAGGCTCAGTCGGTACTGCAACCATATTGGTTTCATTCTGTGGTGTACCAATTTTCAACTTCTTAGAAAGCTAGCAATCAACAGCCCAATGGCCCCACTTCTAACAGTTGTGGCACTTTTTCCTATTCCTTTTGTTTGATATAGGCTTTTTAGCCTCCAACTTAGTAGGCTCACTATTTTTAGACTTGGATTTCTTTGTAAACCTTTTGGGTTGATAAGTAGAGTTAGCTACTACCTAAGTCACCCAAGACTCAACCTTAGACTGACTCTGAGGCTCCCCAACTAGCTCCCTTTTGTTCACAGGAAGTGTCTCATCCTCATTAACAATGAGTCACTTTAGCTCCTGTAGCTCAACTTTGTTCTTCTTTCTGAACACTTCTGTCCTGAAAGAATTCTAAGTAGTAAGTAGCTTATTTATGATGGCAGTTGCTAGAAGTGTAGCGGATATTCCGAAACTCTCTTTATTCAGCTTCTCCACTATATTCTTCAAGTTTGCAACTTGAGGAGTCATCTTCATATCACTCTTGAACTTCAAATTGAAGAACTTATACCCCAAATGAATTTTGGATAGCTCTTCACTTTTGTGGAACCAAGCATCTAGTGAGTCCCAAATCTCTTTAATTGTCTTCACCTTTGCATAAGAGTGCGCAGACAGTGCGAGCAATTCAATAGATAATGCCTATAGTAATCCTCATCTTTATCCCACTATGCCCTGTCGACCTCTTCAGTTGTCTCCTAAAAAGTGTCAAGTATAGTATAAAATATAAAAACATGTTTTAGCCTAAGTTGCACCACTCGGCGCCATCTAGTATATTCTATACCAGTAAATGATTCAAGCTTAAAAATCTCTAGTGTTTCACTCTTAGCCATCTCAAATATAGAAATAAAAGAGTATGAAAGAGTTGAAACAATTGCACCTGGTGTCCTACAAGCTCTCACAGTCAAACAAGACATTCAACCCCGGTCAATTGCTCTATAACTGACTCTACGCTCAAAATCAGTAGATGTAGATGTCAAAAATGAGTCCGAAACGGCCGAAAAAGTTAACGATCAGTTAACACCTGGTTAACACCGGTCAATGGTTACGGGTCAAACTAGTCCGATCCAGGTCCGGTCTGGTTTGATTGGCTTGGACTAGGCTGGTTCCTTGGGTTTTGGTTGATTTTGGTTAGGCCCAATGATTTGTCTTTAGCCCAAACTCAAAAAGCAGCCCAATGATTTTTTTTTTTGCCTAAAGAAATTTTCTGATCAGCCAAACACGCCCTTAGCTGGAATTTCGCCCCTAAACTTCTTTTCACCGAAACTTTGTTATCTGACCAACCTAGTGTCAAAAGTTTTGTGTATTTGCAAGGAACAAAACCCAACTTGTATCACCAGATTACACTACCTGAGGTGGCCGAAATCTGAGTTTAAAGTATGAAATTTTCGAACACCTTTTTGCAAATCATGACGAACTCTGACCTCTGATCAAGAAATCGATTGCATCATTGAACTCCTCTCGTTGAGAGCTACAAGATGGACTATTTACTCGCCCAAAACAACCAACAAATCAAAAAGTTAATATTTAATGCCTTGAGACTAAATACATTGGCCATAAGGTATATGTTTCAATGCATTCTGCTTTCACCTTGATACTTAAAATTGGTTCTGCTTTTCTGAAATTCATCATCTAAAGCTTTGTTCTTTTTCTAGAAGAACTTGTGATCGTGTAGTAGAAAGATACAATTTTCTAGTAGCAGGGAAAGACAAAAATAAAATTATTTCTCTGTTCTACTATTTTGTAGCAACACAACACCGAACTTCTTGTTGGCATGGTGCGACAGTAGTTCAAGAAACATATGCATGAGACAGATCCAAAGAAAATTCAGAAGTTGAAAGACGAGTGAGTTTAGTTAATACTTGTGTTTGTGCTAGATTTGATTTTCCATTAGTATAATATCATATAGATGGATCTGAAGAATATATTTATTGAAGAGAGGAATGTAGAATAGAAGAATCAAATCTTCCCAACCCAATTAAATTTTTTTTTTTCATGTGTGAAATTTCCTAAGCTGACGACTCAAAGTGAAGGTATATCCTGCTTACGATTGCATGCAGTTATAATGGTGTTCTGAACTTTTAAATATTCTACTTTTGCTTTTCAATGCTGCCTGGGGTCTTATAAATCACATAATATACGAAGCTGAAAAAATGACTGGTCACAAATTTAACTAGAGCTCTTGAAACAGCTCTGGGATTAGGCCAATTAGACTTCACTGCAACCATTGATCTTCTTGGTTTTTACTGAATAACAAACATGACTATCGTTATGGAACTTCATTCGATTCCCCTCTTAATTTTTTTCCAAGTATCCTATCTTATCTGATTGAATATTGGTTTTTTTTAGAAGTAGTTTCTTTGATGGGCGACACTGTTTACATATGTTAATAGAAATTTGGAGATCTTTGAGTCATCAGGTATTCCTGCTTGGAGGATTATTATTGGTCCTGGAATTGGATTCTAAGAAGACTGAACATAATTTGAAAATGCTCCTTGGTTTGGCAACCATTCAAACTGAGATTGCTCAAAGGAGCCTAGCTATATCACATGTTCCTATGCTAATTGGACCATCTAGAAAGAGATTCTTAGAAGAAGTCTATACTCGCTCTGCCGCATCTGAAAGAGATCCAGGAACTATTGCCTCTGTGACAGCTGGAATTTTAGGGGATGCAAATTTTGTTACAGCTCATAATGTAAAAAATAATTTAGATGCTTCTAAGCTCTATGATGCATTGCTTTAAATATGTGCTACAAAGCGCGGGGAGGATGACAAAAATAATACCCTTTGTGTTGGCCAATTTGGGGAGTGGCTACGTGCGGGGGTTGGGTTGTTGGGAGGGTTGGATTTTGTGGCAAAGGCTGTGATAACGAAGAGGAGTGGGTTGTATTTGGATAAGTAGGTTGGAAGGGATGATTTGGGTTGTTCTTCCTATCCTTTGCTTCCTCATGAGTTGACTGAGCTAGCGGGGCGAAAGGGGGACTTGAAGCAAATGGTTCAGGAAGATGATGCAGCTCTGGAAAGAGACGTTGGGACTGCACTGGATAGGGAGGTTGGAGGTAGCCTGCTACTGGATAATGAGTTTTCGGGTTTGTTGCAGCTGGGTGTGCCGTCGTGCATGAAGGCTACGGGAGTAATAAAACAGCATCCGCTAGGCAAGCTACTGAAGCAGCCTTCTCTCTCGGCGTTAGAGATTGAGCATGCAGCTTTGGAAAATCATGTGCAGGCTCATGATTGTGTCCCGATGTTGGACCAACAAATTCCACCATTTGGTTTGGCATCATTGGACCAGCATATCTAGCTACCTCCTTCGGCTGATTTGCTTGGATCGGGAGTTGCCACGCCAGCTCAAGTGGAGGTTTATGCTGGAATTTCTGGTTTGGCTTATACAAGGCCAACTTGGTGGAGGGTAGATGGCTGATTGAAGTCTATTTCACGTGATGAGTTGAGTATTGAGCCTTGTGTGGGTGAGAAGCGTGAGTGGCATTTGGCTAATGATATGCCTATTGTGTTAGGTGATGAGGTATGTTGTTACGCGGTGCAAGGTGGGAAGAAACCTAGGCAAGGAGCTCAAGTTTCCAGGGTGCAAGGGGCTGGCCCTCATTGGTCCCAAGCCTTTCCATGAAAATTGGGGTGTGGAATTGTAGAGGCTTGGGTGCAGCTTTTACAATTTCCCAATTGAGGGAGTCTATTATCTCCCAGCATCCAGAGGTTCTTTTTATTTCAAAAACTAAACAAAAAAATGCTTTTGCTGAGAAGATTGTTAGGCAGTTGAAGTTTGAAGACAGGTGGTGGTATGTTCCGCCTGACGGCACTCGTGGCGGATTTTTAATATGTTGGGCGCCTCAGGTTACGGTTATGAACGTCGTGACTACTTCATTTTGTGTACAAGTGCAATATCAACTTGAGGGTGATACAAGGATGGAGTGGGCTGTGTTTGTGTATGCGAGTACGGATGTGGGGTTGCGAGAGCTTCAATGGAGTTATTTAGAAAATGCGAAGCAAACTTGGGGAGATTGGTGGGTTGGGGGGGGACTTTAATGATATTGTACATCCTGTTGTGAAGAGGAGGGGACGAGTTCGGAGTGAGAAAAGTTGTGCTTTTTACAGGCTTTATACAAAGAATGGGGATGGTGAACCTTGGGTATGTGGGCAGCCCATATACTTGGAGAAATAATAGGGTTGGGGAGGGTTTTGTGAAGGAACGGTTGGATAGATTCTTTGCTTCACCTTTGTGGAGGTTGGATTTTCCGAATGCTAGAGTACTTCATTGTGCCAAGCAGGCTTCAGATCATTTGTTACTTCTTTTGGACAGGGATCCTACACGGCACAAAGTTCAGGGCCGTTTTGTGTTTGATAAGAGATGGGTTCAAAAGCGAATCTCTAGGATCTGATGGTGTAGGCATAGAATAGGGGCCAATGGGGGCGAGGCAATATATTTTAAGCTCTATGATTCTTTGAATGCCGATTAGAGCTCTTGAAGTGGAGCTTCAATTCGGAAATAATTACTTTCGAATCCGATCTTTTCAAGATCAAATGGACGCTTTGGGTGGGGATGGAGAAATGAGGGATTGGTGAATATAGAATGGTCTTATACATCAACTCCGAGATGCGTATCAGGAGGAGGAGAGATATTGGCAGCAGAAGTCAAGAAACCAATGGTTGAAGGAAGGGGATAGTATTCTAAGTTTTTTCATGCTTCTACCATTTAGAGGAGGAAGAGGAATAGTATTAAACGTTTGATCACCACTGAAGAGAGGGTGTGTGTCACTAAAAGGGAGTTAGAAGCAGAAATTGTGGGCTACTTTGACAAGTTATATACTTCTAGTCAACCCACTCCGTCTTCTTCTTTGCTGGCAGGGTTCCCTCAATCTATCACTCAAGCTATGAATCGAAGCATGATGAGATCGGTGGAGGAATCTGATGTGAAGGCGGCCCTATTCCACATGCACCCTAATAAAGCTCCTGGACCGGATGGTATGACTCCTTTATTTTTCCAAACTTATTGGAATGAGGTTAAATTTGATATTCTCAATGCTGTGAAGGAGTTTTTTCATAGTACAAAATTGCTTAGAAAACTCAATCATACTTTGATCACGTTGATACCAAAAGTCCAATCTCTTGCGTCGGCGGCACAATATAGGCCCATTAGTTTGTGTAATGTGGTCTATAAGCTTGTGTCTAAGATCTTGGCTGAAAGAATTAAGCTGTGCCTCCATAAGTGTATTAGTCCCAATCAGTCCGCATTTATTCCTGGCCGTCAAATTCTGGATAATGTAGTTGTAGCTCATGAGTGTGTTCATACTTTGAATTCGATGCGACAAGGCAAAACAGGGTATATGGCAGTGAAAATTGATATGACTAAAGCTTATGATAGGGTGGAGTGGCATTTCCTCGAGTAGGTTATAAAGAAGATCGGGTTTGCTAGAGGTGTGATTATGTGGATTAGGCAATGCCTTTGTACTAGCATGTTGTCCATTAATATTAATGGTGAGTCATGTGGGTACATTAAGCCAACTCGAGGTATAAGGCAAGGAGATCCTCTCTCACCTTATCTTTTTTCTTATTGTTTCAGAGGGGTTGTCTCATCTTATTTCACGGGCTAGTGCTCAGGGGGACTATAAAAGAATAAGGGCTAGTAGGAATGGGCCAATCATTACACATTTGCTTTTTGCTGATTATTCATTGCATTTTTGTGAGGCGGAGGTGGGTCAGGCACGAGTGGTGCAGGTGACTCAGAGTTTTCTAACCTCTAATTGCAAGTCATGCAATTATAGTATAATTACGAGTATCGTCCCACAGGGAGGTGAACAACTACCGGTTGAGCAATATTAGTACCTATTATCTAGATCAACATGTAAAGGAGAAGTGGATGTAATAATAAAACCAATTAAAAGCAGTATTAAAAACGTTCAACTAAAAGAATTCAGGTAAATAAACTTTAGGACTCGGGATTTCACCAACCATTACTATAAATTCCATTCACATAATTATTTTGTGATAACATCGTCACAACTATTCACATAATTAAACATTATCTCCTCTCAGAGTATAATATTACTATTCCAATAATAATTATGGGACTACTTTCGTGACTCCAAAATTACTATGAATGCATGATGAACAGAAGAATACTATGTTGCAGAAATTGAGAATCTACTATCGTGATTCACAATTAAAGTCTGAAAAATTCACGAACTAATATTGATGTCAGCTGTCGCCTCTTCACCAATACCTTAAACATGCAAATGGTGATCAAGCATTTACAAGAAGTAATACCGAATAAATCAGATATTGGATAATACCACAATTATATAAATGAAAATTACATAATGATAGTTACATCCCTGTCCTAAAGAAAATAACTTCAGCCACTAAACATGGCGTACAATAAAACTAAGTAAAACTATCTCTATTCTATTCTATCGTTGTCTATGGTTGTGTTCTGTTGTTGTTGGCCTCCTCCATTTATAGTTGTTCTGGTCCATGAAGATTAGAAGTCCAAGTTGAGTAGAAGTCATTTGTCTCATCCGAATAATCTGATTTGCGTATTCCTCTCTTTTCCGTAACTCCATTAACTTCCTCAATGCTATGGCATGAAAAGTTACATGCCAGGGCATCAGTATCCCCAGTCTTTCTTTTCTTCAACAAAATCGTGGCTTTTCAAGCAATCTTCGGTTTTATCTTTCTCCAGAAGTTTTCCTCCTACAAAATAGCAATTCAAGCTAGATAAGGCTAAATTCTCCCATAAATGGATAAGATAATAGAGATATCTTAACCTAGAAGTTATCATTTAATTCATTTATCAAAATACCCCCAACTTGAACACTTGCTTGTCCTCAAGCAAAAGAAATTAAATATCTGAAATCAGTTGTTATATTAAATCTCAGAGATTCCAACCAATACCCACAGGAAAATTAAAACACCACATTCATGAGTAAGACCAATCAAAAGAGCAACCTAAACCTGCTTAACATCACCAGAGTGTGTGTGTACTATGGATCACATCCCATCATTCCAGATTAAAGCTAGTTGCATAAAACAAATATCCACATCCTTTATATAAAAACAACCAACTCAATTTGGATCAGGTAGGACTTTTAGCTTGTAACGTTAGGCTCAGGATTGGCTATCAAAGAAGGGGAAAAGATATAAAATCAAAGAAAAGAGTTTAAATCTTGTAAGCACATTGGACAGATACTTGTTTAAATTGTAGCACCTTCCATCACAACCCCCAACTTATTGTACTCTAATCTCTTTTGACAATGTACACCAAACAAGCATTCTTTGAAATTTGAACAACGAATAAGTTAAGCTTCATCTTCTTTTCTCTTTCTTTTTCCTCCTTTTCTTCTGTTCTGTTCTTTTCTTCTTTTTTTTTTGCTCTTTTTTTTTTTGGATACAAAATAAATCAACAATAAACAGAACATTATTCATAACAGAATAAGAACTCTCCTTCAACCCTATGCATCAAGCAGACTTTATCTTTTAAACCCATAACCTATCCCTTCTTCTACCCATTTTTAACTTGTACCTCACATTAGACTCCATGGCTCCCTCTTTCCCTTGTATCATATATACCAAAGTGCAATTAAACTCTTTTTAAGGGACTTTAAAAGGATAAAAATTTAACAGGAATAAGGGCTATAAGGTAGTAAATGAGGTTATGAAAAAAATAATCTTGAATGGTGGTTCTTTCCATTCTATCATTTAGGCTCAAAATAGGTTCAATGGATAAGATACATAACCAGGTTAGCTCGAAAGGTTCAAACGGCCAAAGAACTGCCTATGACCTTCATCTCCAAATCAAATCAAATTGTGATATCAAAAGGATATAGACCTTTGGTTTATACAGACTTTTCACACAAAACAATGGACCGATCATAGTTGTGCTCAAAGAAATTCCAGTCATGTTAAACTAGGTAAAAGTCACATCAAACGATTGAGTTACTCATTCTCATAGCATTTTATATTCCCATGAGCTTGAGGTTTAAACCATTCTCATCATAGATCATAACAAAGAAATTCAGCATAAAGTACCTTGTTACTGTTTTGTTTTCATTCTTTTCATTCTGTTTTTTTTTTCATTTTTTTTTTCATGTTTTGTTGTCAAAAATTTTTTGTCAAAATTTTTTCAAATCCAAAACTAACAAAAAGTTTCAAAAACCAAAACTAACACAAGTGATTAAACGAAACTAATACCAACTTGAATCAAAGCAAACTTGAAAGCAAAAGCAAACACAAAAGTACCCCCCCAACTGAAATACACATTGTCCTCAATGTTTCAAAACAAGAAAAACAGGCAAATAAAAAGGAGGACTTCCCTGTTTCAAGCAGAATCATCATTTGAACTGCCTTCCTTGTGCGGAAATATTGGTAGCGGAGGTAATACCACAGGATTTTTTCCCCTTCTGGGCAAATTTGAACCAAAGATTGGTGGAGGATATCATTGGCTTTGCCTTTGATACTCAAACAGCTCCTCGATCCTGTTTTGATGGGCAAGAAAGTTAGATTGAGAGGTAGTAATATGATCATTTACCATCTTTTCTAATTGCTCCAATTTCTGCCCTATGCTTTGCCGTCGTGGAGGAGGAGAAGGTGGTTGTGCATAATCAGCAGCAGGTCCGAAACCACTCTGTGAATCCTTCATAGCATGGAAAGATTTAGCATCAAAAATTCCCTTTGCAGGCAGCAATGGTTCATCCGCGTTCCAAGGAACACCTGCTGCCTTACATAAACCAGTGATAAGATTGGGACAGACAAAAGCTAAACTTTCATCCTGAATGCAGTATGAAATAGCCTCGTGTATTACTCTACCAATGTTAATAGGAATATCATTAATAATAGCATTAATCAACGCTGCTCGATTCCTATGGACTGAAATTAAATGCGATGCAGGCATTAAAGTGGCAGAAATAAAATAAAACCATGCGCGTGGATAAGCGGCTAATTGTTTGGTAGGAAAAACAGAAACATCTCCTGATATTTTACAATATTTCCAGGTTGTGGCTTCTTTGCAAAGACCATGTATAATATCTGTCCAATCAAGAGGGCTATTTAAAAATTCATGGAAATCCTCAGTTTCATTTTCAGTTGGTTTCGGCAATTCATAGAATCTGTTAATGGCCAAACTACTAAAGCACACCTATTTTCCCCTAACAAAAATAGTGTCTGTTACCCCTTCTTCTTTAGCATTAGCATAAAATTCTATTACTATGGGTAAGCTAGCAGGGGCAGGATGGGCACATAATTTTTCCCAATGTCGTTTGTGGATTTCATCATTAATAGGTCCTGGAACATTCAACCCTCTTTCGGGTATAGCCATCCGCTTGTTATTATAAGCTCTGTACCTAATAGCAGCTTGACTACTTACAAATTTTGATGGGTGAATTTGTTGTCCTGCTTTAGTTCGTTTCTTTGGTGGCATCTTCAAATTTTGGGGATTATGGAATACACGGTCAGGGAATTAAAAATCGAACAAAATCAAGGAACCCAAATCTCAGACAGTTCACCAATACACAACAAAATCAAAACAACAGCCGCAGTCCAAGAACAATCCAAATAGGGTATTACCGTGGAGAAAGAAAGAAGAAATTCAAACCAAATTTGTGACAATCGACGTGGTCGTTGGGAACGGAGTGGAGAGTATTCAACGGCTGATAGTTGCTGGCGGCGATGTGGGATGGCAGTTGACAGAGCGAAGTCGGCAGTGAGGAGGTGCGACGGATGGAGCGGCAGTGGAGTGGAGCGGTGGTCGGCGGTTGGCAGAGAGAAAGGAAGAAAAATCAGGAGAAGAAAAGTTTTGAAAGTTTTTGAATTAGAAACCGGGCAAAGAACAATGATAATAGCTTATTATTATTATTATTATTATTATTATTATTTATATATATATATATATATGTATATATATATGTATATATATATATATATTTTATTATATGTGCATAATAAATGAACCGCCGCAGCGCTAAAATAAGCGCCGCGGTGGTTAAAACTTTCTGTCCAACGTTATTCTACCATGAAATTCGTAATGCCATGGCATTGGAAATTACATGCCATGGCATTGGAGAGAAATTTATAAACGAACCGCCGCTGCGCTGAAATAAGCGCCGCGGTGGTGAAAATCTTCTGTCCAATCCTCCTGTCGCCATGAAGTGTGTGATGCCGTGGCACTCAAACTTACATGCCATGGCATTGGAACGAAATTTTTCCCACATCTTCAGTTTACCTTTCTTTGTCCAGGTCTGTCTCCAGTTATCTAAAAACATGAAAAATACCAAGCAAACTTTAGTGAATTAAACTAAATATCTAATTAAAAGAAAATAAAGAAATAAGAAATATAACAACAATGTGCTTGTTTATAGTCAGCTTCGACTTTTCATTAGCTAGTTTGTTTGTGGGTGGCCAAGGAGCATGAAACTCCATTTGGTACCGATTGTCCTTCAAAATCTGCTTCAATCTTTGGCCACTAACCTTGAATACTCCAGTCCTCTCCTTTGTGGATTTCAAGCGCACCATAGGGAAGACTCTAGTGATTGTGAATGGTCGGACCATCTAGATCGTAGCTTACACAGGAACAATTTCAACCTTGAATTGAAAAGTAAAACCTTCCCACTTCAAGCGCTTTCCTCTTGATATGCTTATCATGCCACAACTTAATCTTTTCCTTATAGATTCGGGTATTCTCGTAAGCATCTAATCTAAACTCCTCAAGTTCACTAGTGCGACAACCGCATGTTTCAGTGACCTTCAAATCCATAGTTAACTCTTTATGACCCGATGCGATTTGTGTTCCACCTCAGCAGGCGGATGACAAGATTTCCATATACTAGCACTGTAAGGTGACATTCCCAAGTTGGTCTTGAATGCGATCCTATATGCCCGAGTGCATCATCGGTTTGGCTGCCCAATCCTTGCGTGAACTTCCTTGTTTTTCCAAAATCCTTTTGACTCACGGTTGGCGGCTCTACTTGCCCATTAGCTTGTGGATGATATGCCAAGGCAATTCTACGAGTGACACCATATTTCCTCAATGATCCCTCCAATGATTTGTTGCGAGAAATGGGTGCCTTCATCACTTATGATGGCCTAGGAATGCCAAATCTAGAGAAAATATTCTTCTTGATGAACTTCATTACCACCTTGGAATCATTAGTTTGAGTGGCTATTGCTTCCACCCATTTGGAAACATAATCTGCTGCAACTAAAATATAGTTATGACCATAAGAGGATGGAAATGGACCCATAAAATCTATGCCCCAGACGTCAAACAATTCTACTTCAAAGATATTATTCAAAGGCATTTCATCACGTTTGGAAATATTACCTCCCCTTTGGCATTTATCACAAGAGATAACATAATTCCTGGCATCCTTATACATTGAAGGCCAATAAAATCCAGATTGCCATACCTTAGCCACTGTTTTTGATGTGCTAAAATGTCCTCCACATTCCAAAGAATGACAGTGGCTTAGAATATCCGAGACATCCTCTTGAGGTACAAATCTCCGAATTATCCCATCTGCACAAAACTTAAACAATAATGGTTCCTCCCAGAAATAGTGTTTAGCCTCCCAAAAGAATTTCTTCCTTTGTTGATAGTTGAAATCTGCAGGCACAATTCCACTTACTAAATAATTGACTAAATCTGCATACCAAGGTAATATGGAATATGCTAACAGTTTTTCATCAGGAAAATTTTCATTAATAGGCAAATCTGGTTCCTTATTATTATCTTCTAATCTAGGCAATTGATCGTATTGTATTCTCTAACCCTTTTTATCTTTAATTTCTAGGTCGAACTCTTGTAACAATAAGATCCACGAATCAATCTAGGCTTAGCATCTTTCTTTAACAACAAGTATTTGATGGCGGAGTGATCTGTGAACACAATCACCTTGGAACCTACAAGATAAGAGCGGAATTTGTCAGCTGCAAAAACAATGGCAAGTAGTTCTTTTGGTGGTTGCATAATTTAGTTGTGCATCATTCAACATTCGACTAGCATAGTAGATCACATGCAACTTATTATCCTTCCTTTGTCCTATCTGCTCCTCTGACAAAATTGCTAGCATCACACATTACTTCAAAAGGTAAGTTCCAATCGGGTGCAGCCATAATAGGTGCAGAAATCAAAGCATGCTTCAATTTATTAAAAGACTCTAAACAGCTAGAATCAAAATAAAAATCCACATCTTTATTCAGCAAGTTACACAGTGGTTTTGCAATTTTTGAAAAATCTTTTATAAAGCGTCTGTAAAAACCAGCATGTCCTAGAAAACTGCTAACTCCCTTAACAGATGTGGGTGGAGGTAATTTCTCAATAATTCCAACTTTTGCACGATCCACCTCGATTCCCTTTGCTGACACTTTATGGCCAAGAACAATTCCTTCTGTTACCATAAAATGACATTTCTCGATTTAATACGATTTGTTTCTTCACATTGCAAAACTTGAGATAAGTTAGCTAGGCGGTTATCAAATGAAGAACCAAAAGCAGAGAAATCATCCATAAATACTTCGAGAATTTTTCAACATAATCGAGAATATAGCCATCATGCAGCGTTGAAAAGTAGCGGAGCATTACACAATCGAAAGGCATTCTACGAAAAGCAAATGTACCATATGGACATGTAAAGGTTGTTTTTCTTGGTCCTCGGTGCTATATGAATCGATTATATCGAATACCCATCTAAGAAACAATAAAATGCATAGCGACCAGTCTTTCTAAAATTTGCTCAAGAAGCGGTAAGGAAAATGATCCTTTCTAGTGGCTTTATTTAATTTTCGTAATCTATCTGAGACTCTCCATCCGATTCTTGTTCTTGTGGGTAGTAGTTCGTTATGTTCATTTAGCACTCTGTGATCCCTCCTTCTTTGGTACCACTTATGCTGGACTAATCCATAAAGCTATCGAAATGGGATAAATTATTCCAGCATCTAATAATTTTTAAATTTCTAATCTTACCACTTCTTTCATGTTTGGATTCAGTCTTCTTTGATTTTCCACAATGGGTTTATGATTTTCTTCCATTAAGATCTATGCATACAAAATGAAGGGCTAATTCCCTTAAGATCACTTATAGACCAACCTATAGCCTTTTTCTTGGATCTCAAGACACGCAATAATTTTTCTAATTGCAAGTCAGTTAAGTTTGCATTTACTATCACAGGTAACTTTTGATCATTATCTAAAAATACATACTTTAAATGAGAAGGTAAAGGTTTTAACTCCATACCTGTAAGTTGATTATTGGATGAAGACGATAATAACTTATCTTTCTTTAATTCTTCCACATGAATTTTACCTCGTTGATTGGGACTGAATTCAGCTCCTCCCAATGCACTGGCCATCAATGAAACTTCTTCATCCTCATCCTGTGGAGTTCCTGCATTAACCAAACATTCCTCCAACGGATCCCTTGACTTGTCAATTCTAGCAAACTCATCAGTAAGCTTAGTAAAAATATCCATACAATAAACATGATCGGTAAAAGACGGATATTTGCAAGATTTAAATACATTGAATTCTACCTGCTCATCACCGATACTAAATGTTAGTTTACCGTGCTTCACATCAATGACTGCCCCAGCTGTAGCTAAAAAGGGTCTTCCCAAAATGATTGGAATGTCAACGTCCTCATCTATTTCTAATACTACAAAATCTATAGGAATGAAGAAGTTGTTGACCTTGACAAGCACGTTTTCGAATTCCTCTTTGGGTGTGTTAAAGACACATCGACCAATTGTAAAGTCACGTTAGTAGGTTGCAACTCCTTTAATCCTAATTTTTCTGAAACAGATAAAGGCATTAAAGAAACACTAGCTCCTAAATCACATAATCCTTTAGAAAAGTTTATTTCACCAATGGTACAAGGGATAGAAAAACTCCCTGGATCTTTGAGCTTTTGAGGTAATTTATTCTGAATTAGAGCACTAGTTTCCTCAGTCAAGGGTATCGTCTCAAAATCTTCCAGCTTCCTCTTGTTAGACATGATTTCCTTCAAAAATTTAGGATATGCAGGGATTTGAGCAACAACATCAGCAAAAGGTATGTTGATGTGTAATTGCTTAAACACTTGAACAAATTTTTGAAATTGCTTGTCATCTCTAAATTTCTTCAATCTTTGAGGAAATGGTATTGGCGGAACATAAGGTTCCGGTTCCTTCACTACTTCAGGAGCTTCCTTCAAGGGTTCTCCTTCAATCTCAGGTTCTTCCTCCATAAATTTTTCATCTTTTCCCGGTGTCACCAATTCCTCTTCTTGTTCTTTCTTGTTCTCTTCACCCAACTGCTTTCCGCTGCGCAATGTTATTGCTTTGCACTGCTCCTTTGGATTTATTTCCGGCATGCTAGGTAGCTTTCCTTTGTCTCTAGCATTCACAGCATTGGCTATCTGGCCTATCTGAAATTCCAGATTCTTATTTACTGCCACAACTTGATCCAGTTTTTCTTCCAGTTTTTCAAATCTATCCGAAGTGGCACCGGTCAGCTTTTCTATCGCTACTTCCCATGATGGTTTTACCTCAGTTTGATGTGGCCTTTGCTGGTATCCTGTTGGGTTGAATTGTCTCACATTACTGCTTCCGGCATTATTCTGGTTTGCCCATGAAAAGTTCGGGTGATTCCTCCAACCTGGGTTATACGTGTTGGAATATGGGTTGTGCTGCTGTGGCCTGTTGAAATTCTGAGCAAACTGCACATTTTCTACCTGTACACACTCGACAGTGGTGTGAGATCCTCCACAATTTTCACAACATAAAATCGAATTGGAGATAACATTTGCACTGCTTAATTTTTCAAACATATTCGTCAATGAATCAATTTTAGCACTCAACAAATCTACTTTATCTACTCCATACATTCCAGGCACCTTTCTTTGTTGATTTTTCTCATTAGACCATTGAAAGTTATTTGAAGACATTTCCTCCAGCAAATTATATGCTTCCTCTAGTGATTTACCCATTAAAGTACCACCTGCGGCTGCATCTACAGAAGTTTTAATGGATTGATTCAATCCATTATAAAAGGTTTGTAAAATTAGCCACCCAGGAAGACCATGATGAGGACACATTCTTTGCAGTTCTTTATACCTTTCCCATGCCTCATATAATGATTCATTATCTAATTGTGTAAAACTAGCAATATCATTACGTAGCTTAGCAGTTTTACCAGGAGGAAAATATTTGTTTAAAAATGCTTGAGATAAACCCGCCCAAGTGGTAAAAGTACCAGACGGAAAAGAAGTGAGCCAAGCTTTAGCTTTATCTTTTAATGAAAAAGAAAACAACCTTAGTCTAATGGCATCATCGGTTACCCCATTCATTTTTATAGTATCACAGATTTCTAAAAAATTTGACAAATGAATATTTGGATCCTCAAACAACTCTCCTCCAAATTGAATTTGCTGAACCATATGAATAAGTGTAGGTTTTAACTCAAAATTGTTAGCGTTTACCACAGGTCTTGAGATACTTGCACGTGCTCCCTCAGGTGTAGGCATAGCAAAATCACGTAACAAAACTCTTGCAGGAATCGGATTATCTTCTGCCATTTTGAGAGCTTCCTTCCTTTGTTTGCTTTCTTTAGCTAATGCCCTGCAAGTCTTTTCAATCTCAGGTTTATATGGTAATAAATCACGTGTTCTCCTGGGCATAAAACACAACAATAAGTAATTAACAACAGTAAACAAAATACAATCTAAATTAATAGGAAAAATATTACTAATTCGATATTGTATACGCCTCCCCGGCAACGGCGCCAAAATTTGACTCAGAGTTTTCTAACCTCTAATTGCAAGTCATGCAATTATAGTAAAATCTGATATCGTCCACAGGTGAACAACTACCGGTTGAGCAATATTAGTACCTATTATCTAGATCAACATGTAAAGGAGAAGTGGATGTAATAATAAAACCAATTAAAAGCAGTATTAAAAACGTTCAACTAAAAGAATTCAGGTAAATAAACTTTAGGACTCGGGATTTCACCAACCATTACTATAAATTCCATTCACATAATTATTTTGTGATAACATCGTCACAACTATTCACATAATTAAACATTATCTCCTCTCAGAGTATAATATTACTATTCCAATAATAATTATGGGACTACTTTCGTGACTCCAAAATTACTATGAATGCATGATGAACAGAAGAATACTATGCTGCAAAAATTGAGAATCTACTATCGTGATTCACAATTAAAGTCTGAAGAATTCACGAACTAATATTGATGTCAGCTGTCGCCTCTTCACCAATACCTTAAACATGCAAATGGTGATCAAGCATTTACAAGAAGTAATACCATGGCATGAAAAGTTACATGCCATGGCATCAGTATCCCCAGTCCTTCTTTTCTTCAACAAAATCGTGGCTTTTCAAGCAATCTTCGGTCTTATCTTTCTCCAGAAGTTTTCCTCCTACAAAATAGCAATTCAAGCTAGATAAGGCTAAATTCTCCCATAAATGGATAAGATAATAGAGATATCTTAACCTAGAAGTTATCATTTAATTCATTTATCAGCAGGGTTTGCTACAGCAGTATAGTCAATGTTCGAGTCAAGCAATCAATTTTGACAAGTCGGCCGTGTTCTTTAGTCGCAATGTCTGCAGTGCAGTGAGATTTGCTAGATGATGGGGGGAGTGAAAGAACAATCTAATGCTCGCTATCTTGGATTGCCTATGAGGATTGGCCACTCGAAAAGGGAGGTGTTTAATTTTATCATTCAGAAAGTGCAGCACCGAATCCAAAATTGGAAGACTTAGTTCTTGACCTTGGCGGGCAAGGAAATACTCATTAAATCAGTGATCAATGCTTTACCAACATATGTGATGGGCTGTTTTAAGCTGCCGGTTGTAGTATGTAAGGAGATTTGTCGTCTTACGGCGAATTTTTGGTGAGCTGTGTATACGGATACAAGACCAAAAATCCATTGGAAAAGATGGCAAAAGCTTACTAAGGAAAAGGACGAAGGAGGATTGGGGTTTCAGGATCTTCAGATGTTCAATGATGCTTTGCTAGCTAAACAGCTTTTGAGGGTCATGTCACAACCTGATTTATTGATGAGTAGAGTAATGAAAGCCAAATATTTCCCCAATGATCAGTTACTGTCGGCTATGGCGAGGGCAAATGCGTCTTGGTTGTGGGGGAGGTGGATGGGAGCAAGAAAACTTTTGCAAGAATTGGAGCCGAATTCTCGTGAGAATGCGTATTCAGTTCGGTCCGCATATCACAGTTTGCAGCAAGAGAGATAATTCGCAGATCAGCAACCGGAATGCAGTACTGCCCGGAAGAGACGGCATGGTATGTGGAATGCCACCTGGAAGCTGAAGGTGAAAGGTAAAGTTAAGCATTTTATATGGCGATGTCACAATATTTTGCCATTAAATGCCAAGTTGTACCAAAGGAAAATGCAGGTGGAGCCTTCTTGTCCATTATGTTGGAGAAGAGGGTGAAACGCTTGAGCATATGGTGATCCATTGTCCTCGTGCTAAAACAATGTGGAGGCTGGCTCATATAGATTTGGCTAAACTGGGCCGGCATTAGGCTAATTTTCAGCACTGGTGGCAAGATCTATGCTCTGGACGAAAAGGGGAGGCTTGGAAGGAACGAGCTCAGTTTACAACCTACATTCTGTGGATGATATGGAAGAGTAGGAATGTGTGGGTTTTCCAGCAGGAATGGTTGGCGACGAGGGACATAGTAGAGATGGCGAGGCACACGTAGTTGGAGTTTTTGGAGGTAAATAGGAGTTAGCTAGGATCGGCTGGTTAATCAGTGGCTGACGTGTGCATAGTCTGCGAGGTGTATAGAAGGTGGAACATGACAGGGTTATAGTCGACACTCTAATCGGTGGTTTTACTCTTTTGCTTAGTGTTGATTTTTTTGCCTGTCCTGTATTTTTGTGGGATGCAGGGTAGTTTGTTGACAAGTCATCAATTAGTCTTAGCTGTACGGAGAGCTAAGAAGAGTCCAATTTGTGGTGGACATTGCTTGTAAAGTTTAACTTTCAAGAGTTAATAACATTATCGATCTTTTGAAAAAAAAAATGGAGAAGGTTCATTTTTTAGTTTGAGAAATATGACTAGTCATCTCTTGTTGGTGAAAAAGTTTATAGTATCTTCTATCTATCTTTTTTCACAACTCTTGTCTGCTGTGCTAGGAGATTCCATGCATAAACTTGTGTGTGTGAGAATAGTGGAGTTGCCTCGAATGTTTAGCAGTTCAAATAGGTGCTTCTTACCTTCTGGAGTTCATTTAATTTGTCTTCCTCCCAAGTATTCTCCATGTAGTTACAGAATTCAAGGACAGATTATGATGTTATGGACAATGTCTTTATCGATGCTAACAAATTATGAATAGCTTAATCATGATATATGTATCCTATTTGCTTTTGCATTCATCGTATTTATGCACAAACTTTTTTTTTTAAGCTTTTGTTCTGTTTTAGAGGATCATCAAATGAAGTGCATAATCATTAAGCTCTTTCTTCATCCAAACATTCAATTTTCCCTAATGTCATAGAAAATTTTAGATGTTTCTATTAAAATTTCGCTATAGCTATGAGATATAAAATTGTGAGTATATTTCATTATTTAAATTTTGCCATTAGTTATAATGTGTGTGTATATATATATATATATATTTTTTTTCTTTCATATTTTATTCATTCTATTTATATATAACTATTAATTTAATTATAAAAATTTAACAGTTCCTCCCAATTCATGCCAATTGGTACTTTCGAGAAGATAAAACACCAACCATCGAACTCGTGAGTGAAACAAAAGAACACTTCACAGCAATGACAAATTGCAATTTTCATAAGAATAGAAATCAATTTATTCAAGATCATAACCTACACGAACATTTTAAACTCATTTTTTTATCACAAAATTTTACATCTTTTGTAGCTATAGTGTATGATGAATTTGGTGTTGAGAAATTATATCTATGGTACTTTAAATTTATTTGTAAAACATAAACAAGTTATGTTTATTAAGAGATTTACTTTTCTCTTGTAGACATCTTCGCTTGTGCTTCTCAATTCATGGTTGATATAAATATAATTGAACTAAATTACTTATTATAATCATTCAAATGTTTTGTCTTAAATATCTTCCTTTCAAGTAATTTACACCGTGATTTTTCTTTTATTAATTAATACTGCAAAGAAACAAGTAACTCTTTAATTTGTTGCTTTAAAATATAATCTAACATTTAAAAAACAAATTCCTACATAAATTGATCATATACAATTAATTAATTAACAATAAATTGCTACTTCATATCATTTCGTAGGGGCCACTATGTTGATGCATTGTGTAATAGTTAACTAAAAAAAAATTGAACATGAGACAAAGAAAGTGGTTAGAGTTCATTAAAGACTATGATATAAAAATTACTCCATCCTATCTAAAAAAAGAGTTCACTTTGATTTAGTTACAATTTTTTATTAGTCATTAGCTACAACATATTTAATGCATTAACTAAATGTATAATTTTACATCCTTATCTTTACTTTTTAATTGTAAGGTACACAATTATTATTAGTAACTATATTTTTAAAATTTAATTTAAAATGAATAGTTTTTTTGGGATAAATTTTTTTTAAAGTAAATATTTTTTTAGAACAGAGAGAGTATAAATTATTATTTGGGAAAAGCAAACATATTAACTGATGCACCCACTTAGCTGAAATAATTATGGTGTTATTATTAATAAAAATAATATTGATTTTATTTTTGTCTAATGGAGACATGTAGGAACATGACTATATCCATTTTCTCATTTTAAATATACCTAAAAATGAAATACTGGGGACCAAAATGTAGCTGTGTCAAAATATAAAAGACCAAATATGATACTAGTGCAAAGATAAGGGATTAAAAATGAGATTTTTCCTTTCCAAATTTGACGTGGGTTTTGAATAATTGTTTGAAAATCAGAGAAAGATGGAGTTTCACAAAACTAGAGAATAACAATTCTAAAATATATCACTAGGAAATAGAGTTAAATACCTAGGGAGTAGAGTTAACGCTCTTCTATGAACTAAAGTTGTTTATACGCATATTTAATGTGATCTTCGGATGTAGGAACATTGAGGAGATAATACTTAAGGTGTGTGATTTGTACTTATTTGTCAAAGTTGTTTGTATGAAATAAACGTTTTTCTCTCAAATAGTACATAACACAATATAATATTATTTCTTCTTTTTTTAAAAAAATAAGTTCACTTTTAATTTGATATATATATTTTTTAAAATTATAATGTACAATATTTATATTTTTTAGGATAAATGACATTGGAGGCCACTTAACTTTTGAGATCGTATACTTTTGGCCACTCATCTAACAAAATTGTGTGAATAGCCATTCAACTCTTAAATTTGGCAACCCGTGGCCATTCCGTTACTTTTAGCCATTAAAACCAAAGGAAAATGATCATTTTACCCCTAAAAAATTGACGATTTTGCCCTTGAAAAATTGACTTCCGTTTGGTTTTAACGGCTGAAAGTAATAGAGTGGCCATTGGATGCCAAATTTACGAGTTGAATGGCTATTTGCGCAATTTTGTTAAATGAATGGCCAAAAGTATACGATCTCAAAAGTTGAGTGGCCTCCAATGTCATTTACCCTATTTTTTAATTCAAATTATAAATTGTCATTATTGGTAAAAATAGTATAAAAAATTTCACACTCAAAATAATTTTTTTTTAGGACGAATGAATTTTTAAAATTAAACTCTTTTTTCTTTAAAAAAAAATATAATACTTTGAAATTAAAATATTATACGTACCATAATTGGAAAAATAAAATCAATATATTTAAGTTAAAGTTGACCGATGGTCAATAAAGTCATATTTTCTTAATATTTTATACGTTAATTACCTCAATTTCACTAATGAATTTAATTCACTCACCATGAAGGCATCTTTTTCACCAATATCCATCACATGAAAGTCTCTTAGGCTTATTGTCCTACTCCGACAACATATATTGACCCCAAAAAGCATATACCTCTGAAATTTTCTAAACTGCAAATTAAACCATACTTTCAAGTGTCTGATTCATCACTTGTGCTAACTTCATGATGAGTTAATTTATTTTCAATAAATGTTCAAATTTTACTGAATTATTTGTACAATGAGGGTGTAGGTATAGCTGATGAAAACAATTTAACGAGTTTTCGTCTATTCAGTTTCAAACTTCTTGGTGAAGTCATAGAAAGACTTCTGAATTACTGAAACAAAGTTCAGGGGAAATTACATCATATCACTTTTGTGTTGCCACTTGTGATTGGATGCTCAATCATTAATAAAAATACTCAGAAAAGGTAATTTAAAATGTGATTAGAAAAGGCAGTTTTATTCACTTGTTCTCTCATCCCTAGCTCTAAAGTAATTGATCAATTTCTATAGCTTTTCGTTTTCTAAGACTGTTTAGGAACCAATCAATATCTCCATACTTGAAAGCAAATAAGTAGGTACTTATTTTGGGGGACCAAATGATTTGGACGTTAGATTTCTAAAGAAAGTACAAAATTAATTCAATGGTTCCTCTAGCTACAAGAAAAGTATATCACTTTATGGATTAATTGAAACTATGTAAATTGTTGATGAGTTGGAATCTTTCTTAGAAATGATTTGTTCCGCACGTTGCATGACAAATATTCAATAAAGGAAGAAAGTGTAAATAACAAGGTATGAAAATTGGAATATCTTAGCACACCTTTTCTAAAAGCAAAATAAATTGTAAGTAACCCTATACTTTAGTGCATGGCTTGCATTTGATTATTTCGTTCACGAAAGGGTAGTACACGCCTAATGCTTTCTGTCTGGACATGCAATTACGAGCACGCCTTAATTCTTCTTAATTGGCTGGGGCTTTGCTAAATGTGAAGTACGCACAAACCGAGAATTTAACTCTTAGAATCAATTTTTTTATTTCTTTTGTTGGTCTTTATTATATCGGCCCATGACCCAGCTGCACGGGAACACGAATCATCCAAACATTAAGGTAAAGAGCCCCAGTCCAAGAAAAATCATAGCGGTTAACGGCAAGCGATGTTTTAGAGTTCCATTATAATAAGCGGCTAATGGCAAGCGATGTTTTAGAGTTCCACTATAATGGGTTCTGTGGATTTCAGAGATAACGTATATATTCACAATTACGCCGCCAAGTAAAGGGAAAATAAATACACACTCACTCTTTAAGGAAAGTCTACTTTCTTGTCCGATCACTGACTTTGGCATCAGAGTTTCTTTCTCGGAGATTCACTCCGGAATCTATTTTGCAGGTGATTCTTTGAGGTAGATTGTTTGTAGAATCACATATTGCAGGTATTGGATCTAGTTGCAGATTTCACCTTCATCATTAGGCACCATATGTGGGAAACTTTGTTTCCTAGTAGATATATCCGTGTACTTATCCTTCAATGTTGCCTGGTAATATTAAAACTCAAATTATGGTGGATACTCGTACCTGTGGCTGCAAGCAAGCCGAAAGCGCAGGCCAAAGAAAAAAAATACCCAATCGTTCTGGTTCAACTGGGAGTGGTCATTCACGCTTACATAGTATACCAAAAAGGTCTAAGTGATCGCCAACTTGTGAAGGTGGCTGCTCACGTCATTCCGCCTCGGATCATGACAATTGGAGGATGGATAGATACTATGATGATGATAGTGAGCAAGCCTTTCTAGAGCAAGGTATGCACCGTTCGAAGAATTCAAGAAAGCAATGCATAACAAAAGGCCTTCAGAAAATGATCCGAGGTACGGAGAAAAAGACCATGTGTGAAGGCAAAGGAACGGTGACTAGTAGGAGCCTTCTGTATCATATGTTGACAATAACTATCGAAATAGTCACTCTGGTGCTAGAAACCGAGATGACGTCAAGAAGCCCCATGCCAATGACCTTCCTCTAATTAGTAAGAGAGTGGAGGATGATATTCAAAATTTGCTAAGATCAAATGATGAGAGAGATGCCTCATCTCCATTCAAGTTGCACATCCTCTAATACCCTATTCCCACGGGCTTCAAATTGCTAGATGGAATCCCAACTTATGATGGAGATTTAGATCCCTTAGACTTTTTATCTCGCTTCAAATACGCCATGAAATTAAAAATGCTCCAATGGAGGTAATATGTAAAGCATTCCCATTTATTTTAGTGGCAAGGCGTACGTGTGGATAAATGGTCTCCCCCAAGGCAGCATCTCATCCTTTAGACAGTTGGCACAACTTTTCCACATGCTTTTTCCAGAGGAAGAAGTTCCCCAAAATTACTTTTGACTTGATGAACCTCAAATAAGGGAAAGATGAATCACTGAAATCATAGGTGGAGAGATTCAATGATGAGAGCTTGCAAGTAGCAAATCACACGGATTAGTCAGTAATCTTGGCCTCAGCAACCAATCCATAAGCACTTTAAGCTGTCTAAGGTTATTGCCTTTTTTGAAGAGGATGCAGTCCCACATATTAGCCATCATAATGCTGCTCTGGTGATTAAAACTATAATTGCCAACAAAGAGGTGTATAGGGTATATATAGATGACGACAATGTAGTAGAAATCATGTACATTGATTGCTTCTTCAAGTTGGGAATTGACTTCAACGCCTTCAGACTCACAAGTATGCCATTAGTAACTTTCGCTCAAGAGATGGTGCATCCTTTAAGAATAATCACGCTGGCTATGACGATGGGGAATTACCCTCAAAATATAACAAAAATGATGGATTTCTATGTGGTTGATGCACCTTCACCTTTTAATACCATTATTGGAAGGTTTTGAATGAATAAGGCCAAGGCCATATGGTCATCTTACCACTTGTTTTAAAATTTCTTATAGAGCATGGGGTGGCATCTATACAAGGCGATCAGTACACTGCACGGGAGAGCATGCATATAGCATTGAATGGCAAAGGGACCATGATGAAGGGAGTCCATGCCATCCAAACACCAATTGAATTGGAACTAGGTCTAGAGGTCACATCTCGGAGAACACATCTGGTGAAAAGTGCGAAAGGACTCACAATCCCTAGGAAATCCCTAGGTAACACCTTAGAAAAATCGAAACCCCACCATTTCGGAACAATAAGTTGTCGCATTAGAGATAACAGAAGAGTTACAAGAGGTTTGATCGATGGTGACCATCTAGATAGGGTGGTTAAAGTCGAAGCATCTTTACTTGCTAAAGTGAGGATAAAATCATTAGCCTCTTACGGCAATACAAGGAGATATTTGCTTGGAGCCTAGAAGACATGCCTGGGATCTTATCTTCTTTGGCGACTCATAAGCTAAACATTGATCCAAGGATAAAGCCAGTCCAACAGAAGAAAAGGAATCTAGCCCATAAGAGGAACCAATTTGTTAACGAAGAAGTGGAGAAGTTATTACAATCAGGGATACTAAAAGAAGTTTTTTATCTAATATGGTTGGCCAATCTAGTGTTAGTGAAAAAACTTGATGGTAGTTGGTGAATGTGTTCTAATTAGATTAATATCAATTGATCATCTATCAGTCATTCATTGAATGATAAATAACTACAAGTGAAGGAGCTACATGATTTAATAATGAACCAATATTTAAAAAGTTTATCCAGAATGATTGGAAAAGTGGAAACTAGCCTAGATATAATTTCATCATTATAAACAAATCAAAAAATGCATGTAGATGGAGCGAACCATTAGTTCCCAACCATGGGGTGAGTGGAAATCGATACATAAATCCATTAATAAAAGAGTAGAAAAAGCTTTGACTGTGTCGCTTAAGTTATATAGGAATTTTTAGGCCTAAGAGTTAAGAATAACAAGTTCTTTATGTTGGATTATGCCCTAAGGACCAATCATGTGATGATGGTTCGGGCATATATTGTATCATAACGCTTATAATTTATGTCAATTTATTATTATTATGTTTAATTCTACATCTGTGTTTTATAAATAAATATAATAATGTCCAAAGAATTTAATTATTCTAAAATTATCCATAGTCAATATTATCATTAAATGGGACAATGATAATGCATTAAGACTAGTATGTGTAGTGACTGATGAAATGTGTTATGATATGAGATATCAAGTCAACACATGGGTACATTTTAGAGAACTATGTACTGGATTGACCCGCCATGAGAAATGCCACATGAATTATTATATAAGTCTCATAAGCATATCTCATAGTGATGATGATGTATGTGATCCTTAGACTTGAGGTCATCAGAGATCTCAACATGAGGAGTTGCATGTTTTGATAATACCAAATGTTACATGCAGGCGAACTATAAAAGTAGCAATTGGATATACAATGAATCATGTAATGGGATGTTGAGTGATCAAGATAGGATTTGCCCCTCCTATATAATGGGAGTGATATCTTTGGGCCCCTTGATTGAGTGAGGCCATAAAATACATTGCCGTGCTCAAATGAGTCAATATGTGATATTGGGCTCATTTGTTTAGATAAATTTACTCAGAAATCAAGAAATGCAAAGATTGAACTATGCGAGCATGACACGTTCCATGGCCGTGTTCAATCAAGATATCTAGGGCAAAAGGATTGAATTACATGGTAACATTTATCACACTATAAGTAATGTCGAATTACTAACATTCTCATAACTTGAATAACTTTGATATGCTGCTAGACACCACTCACTGCTTATGGCATAAAATATATTTTATGTCATGGCCAATGTTATGAGAACCTATTGAGTCGCACACTTAGATCATATTCAAAAGGAGTGTAAAATTCATATGATGAATTTTGATTAAATTAAAAAATCCTAATGTGAATAGTATTCTATAGGGTTTTCAGTTTAAGACAGTATTTGGATTAAAGACTAAAAGGATTTAGATTTTAGTATTAATGAATTTGAAACAGTTTTGAATTTATTAATTAATTAAAATCTGAATTTAGAAGTCCAATTTAGAATGGGATTCTTGTATTTGGTAGCAAATAGATTTATAGAATCTATAAATCTAAAACCAATTAAATTTGGTAGTCAAAGTAAAATTCTTTAGAAGAATCTTACCTAGTTCTATAAATATGGGATTTCATGCATCCATCAAGATCACGTGAAACACAATAAAAACCTGAAGTCTTCCTTTTCTTTTGAAGAAAAATAGCCGCCACTTCTTGAAGAAAAATCAAGAAGAAAAACCCAAAGTCTTGAGAACAAAAGTTGGTGTGAAAAACCAAACACAAGCTTTGAAGCTAGCAATTCAGATCTTATGTGCTCCTTTTTCTAGTTATTTGTGTGACAATAACTAGAAGCTTGGAATGATTGTGTGGATACCATAGAGGCAAGGCTAAATTATATAGGAATTTCTGGGCCCAAGAGTTAAGAATAACAAGTTCTTTATTACCCAAAATAGAAGAACCACTTAGAACAAAAACACAGATTATATTTTTTGAGAAGTGAAAAATTATATGGATCTACTCCTCATTGTATCTTGATTAATTGAATTATTTCTCTTTGGATTCCTACACGAAGTTTTTGTAGGTGTGTCTCCAAGTATTCTTTGATCATTTCGTCCAAGGACTATACTAGTTTCAACAAGTATTGCCCTAAAGATTGCTACCCTCTACCACTGATCGATTAGAAGGTCCAAGCCATATCGAGATACGAGGTCCTGATGTTCTTAGATGCTTATAAAGGATATCATCAAATCTTGATAGAAGAAGAAGATGTTGAGAAGACTGCTTTTATCACCAAGATAGGGATCTTTTGCTACAAGAACATGCCATTCGGGTTAAAGAATCTTTGGAGCAACATACCAATGATTGGTCAATTATCTTTTCCAAATAGATTTGCAGGAATATAGAGATTATGTATATGACATGGCGATAATGTGCAAAAAGGTCAAGGATGCCCTAGCAGACCTAGAAAAACAGACAGGTATACATTTGAATCCTAAAACATGTACTTTTGGAGTAGTCTCTAAGCGGGGCATTAAGGTTAACCCAAAAAAGTGAGGGCTATTTTCGAGATAGCACTTTCTCGGATAGTTATAAAAGTTCAAAAGTTGGTAGGATTGCTAACAACCTTGAATAGATTTCTTTCTCAGACAACAAACCACCACCTCCCATTTTTTTAGGTACTACAAGAAGCCAAGAGCTTCGAATGGACTGAGGAATGCCAAAAAGCTTTTGAAGAGCTAAAGGGAAACTTGGTCAGTTTACCATCACTACTAGTATCGAAACTAGTAGTGCCGTGTTAGTCTGAGATGAGAACCATGTCCAAAAGCCGGTATATTATATCAGCCGCTCCTTTCAAGGGGCTTAAACAGGGTACCTTCCTATGGAAAAGTTGATATTGGCTCTAGTTCATGGTGTTAAAAGGCTTCAGGCTTATTTTCAGATTCATTCCATATGCGTCCTAACTGATCAACCCATTAAATAGATATTATACAAGCCTGAAGCCTTAAGATGGCTGGCAAAATGGGCTATCAAACTTGAGAAACATGATATACAATATCAACCCCATGAAGCTATCCAAGCATAAGCCTTGACAAATTTCATAGCTAAGATGCCTACTAAAGGGACATACGATGTTAACAATTCCATTTTACCCGAACCTTAGTTGGCAAAAGTTGACGACCCTGAAGTATGGACTTTGTATGTTGATGGACCTTTCAATGAAGAGGGTAGCTAAGTAAGCTTGTTGCTCCAAAGCTAAGAGGGCATAGAAGTCACTTACGCCTTGTGATTCGACTTTAAAGCAACCTACAATGAGGAAAAATATGAGACCTTGATTATGGGGCTTAAGTTGATAGAGAGTATGAAGGCACGTAGTGCCAAAGTGTACAGTGACTCTCAAGTGGTGGTGAATAAAATCCGAGGTGCCTACGAAGTCAAAAAGCCCTAAATGAAAAGGTACCTCAACAAGGTATGACAACTCAGTCACCACTTTAATAATTTTGACTTCGAGCAAATACTGAGATCTAAAAACAAGAGAACCGATGCCTTGAGTAAGTTGGCATCCTTAGCATTTTCTCATTTGGACAAAAAGGTCTTCGTTGAGGTGCTCCCTTGTCGAAGCACTGAACATGGTTATTGAAGAGGGGGGAGATAACTGGAAGACTTCTATATGGTAGTTTACAAAATGGGGAATTACCAGAGGATAAGAGTGAGATACAAAAAGTAAAGTTGAAGGCACTTTGGTATGTCTTGCAAGAAGGCATACTGTAGAAACATTTCTAACTTCAACCGTTACTAAGATGTGTAAGACGCCAACAAGTGGATTGTACACTCAAGGAAGTTCATCTCAGATCTTGTGAAAGCTATGTAGGATCTCATATCTTTGGCTAAAAAGATTATCAGGTGGGGTTACTACTCGCCAACCATGTTTCGAGATACCCACAATGTCGTATAAAAGTGCATGAAATGTCAAATCCGTGGCCAAATAATCAAATGATCTCAAATGGAGTTGATTAACATTCAAAACTTGTGGCTTTTCATGCAGTGGGGTATCAACATTCTTGGCCCTTTTCCTGAAGCACCTAGTCGCCTGAAGTTCCTCATAGTGACAATTGACTACTTCACCAAATGGGTAGAAGATGAGCCCATAGCCATCATCTCGGGAAAGAATGTACTGAAATTTTTGTGGAGCAAAATCATCTACAAATTTGGCATCTCGCATGTTATTGTCTCAGATAATGGGAAGTAATTTACAAATGACCTATTTTGAACCTGGTGTGAAGAACTTTTGATCAAGCAAAACTTCACCTCGGTCACACACCCACAAGCCAATGGTTAGGTTGAGGTCACAAATCGTACATTGTTGTGAGGACTAAAAGGTCGGCTAGATAAAGCTAAGGAAGACTGGGTGGAGCACTTTCCGAATGTCCTCTAGACCTATCAAACTACACCTCGGATAGCCACAGAGAAGACTCCGTACCACCTTGTGTATGGATTCGAGGCAGTCATCTCAGCAGAGATTGGAATCTCGAGTCTTAGGCTCATAACCTTCAATTCAACAACTAACGATGAATAGATGCGATTGAATCTAGATTTGCTAGAAGAGTGCCGAAATCTAGCCTCAATCAAAGAAGCACAAATTCACAGTATACCATGGCAAAGTATTACAACGAAAGGGTGAAGGTTAATGAATTCAAGTTGAGGGATCTTGTCCTTCGAAAAAATGAGGCTAGTAGGGCTTAAAAGCTTGACAAGTTTGAGGACAATTGGAAGGGTTCCTACAGAGTCATTAATGCATCCAAGATAGAAAGTTACAGATTAGTAACTATGGAAAGGGATTTATTACCCCATGTATGGCCTGTCAGTAACTTAAAAAGATTTTATGTTTGAACATGCATCGAGTCAATCCTGACACGATGGCTTGAACTTATAGTGATTCAATGAAATAAATTTATTTGCTTATGTTTATTCTTACAATGTAAACCTATTATAAATTGAGCAAAGAGATGCCAACTGCCCTGGATTTGGTTCAAGATGACTAAGTCATCTTGCTATTTAATAAATTGAGGAGATTTGTGTAACCTCAGTTCAGCTAATTAAAGTTGCACATTCTCAAACATCTTAAGGGGTGACAGATCACAACTTGTTCCAATGAATCCTAAACACCTTAGAGGGCGGGGAACCCTTATTATAACTCATTACAATGAATCCCAAACACCCCAAGGGGTGAGGACCTCTTAGTACAACTTATTTTTTAATAACGAATGTTACACATGAGAAATTTACAATTTTCCTTTTTGTTCTTCGTATTTGACCCTATCTTGTACGTATATATCTAGCAGGGCTTCTTTCTTCCAATATCGGTCGCCGTTCTTTTGACCTTGCTGGGCTAGTAACTCTAATTCAACTAATATTGTCTCGATAGGGTCTTCATTGTCCGAAGCTATTTTTAGACCCTTGTCTTTCAAATGAGCCTTCATTTTCTCAATTATTTGCCTCTAGTTTTACACTCAAATTGTAACTCATAAATTTGCTTCCTGTGTGAACCTGCTAACTCCGGATCTATCCTTGCTTTCTTTCTAACTTCGAAGTAAAGGTATGGATTATTTCATCCCACCCCTTAACCTCAAAGTCTAGTAAAGAGATCTCAGAGGAAATTTCTGAGATCCTCTTTCTATATGTTCTGCTATGTGGAGCCACTGCCCTCTGTCAATTGATGAGGTCGCCCATCACAGTTAATTCTTTTCTTTATCTTTATCAAGTGCACAAGTTAGTTTTCCAAGATGAGTGACTTGAACTCTTAGTTGGTTATTCTCATGCCTTCATCTATTTACCGTTTTGCGGAGGTCGTCTATCTTAGCCTTGAGAGATTTCACTTTCTCACTCGTGATGTTATGTTTAGATCTTGTGGTAAAAAATTGATTCTGACAGTATAGACACAAAATGAAATTGCAGTCTCGTTAGTAAGTGAATTGTTGTTACAACCAAAAAAAAAAAATTAACTAGACAACAAAATACAGTAAGAGCCTAGGAACTAGTCTCTCTGTGCATTCCCTCAACACATGATGAGGCTTCAGCTTCAGGCTCTTGACCTCCTGTCCCTCCAACTTCTGGGGTCCGAAGGTCCATATTCTCATCCATCTGGCATGCTTTTAATTCTTCTAGTGTCATAGGTGTGTCCTGAGATGTCAAGTGAGTTAGTAGCAATCGTGCCCCTTCTCGACCTAAACGTAGGCTCGGTCGGCCTTGGTTGAGACCCTAGGATCATACCCAAGCAGCTTATCAAATTTTAGATCCGAAAACTTTCCCTGGATCTCTACGGCTGCGTTGTGCCTCCCTAAATCCCTAGCTACTTGAGAAAGGTTCATCGCAAAATCACCAAAATCGTTAGTGCAAAAATGATTCTTCATTAACAACTGAGCAAACTTTTCTTCATTAATCCCCTTCAACATCTAGACCTCTCTCTGGCTAGATGTTAGTTAGTGGCGCAATGTTGAATTCTCAGTTTCTTCCCTTTTCTGTGCCCTAAATGCCTCTGCCTCAGAGTGGCGAGATGTCGCCTCATACTCCTATAGGCATATCTCTGAACTTTCTTTGTTGCTCCTCCATGCTTGAATTGTCACCCTGGGAGAATACTCTCTTGGGAGACAAAAGTGGAAACTCATATCTGAGGTGCTTGCCTTGGTAGCCTTCTGGATAGCTTTCTCTTTGGTGTTGGCCACTTTAGTTTTTTTACGCTTGGTGGAGGTCTCCATCTCTGCGCTTCTTTTCTTAGCCTTCTTTTTGGCAGGCTCAACAACTAATGGCCTCCCAGATGAAGAGGCTTCCTTCGTGACCTTTGCATCTCTTGCATCCTTCCGAGAGGTAGCCTCTTTCCTGTTCAGTAACGTGGCAAACTTTACCACCGCAAAATACAGTACCAGTTAGCTTCAAATCACAAGTAGCTACGAATAAGTGACTCTTAGGCACAACAATCCTACCCTTTGCTTGTTTCTTTTGAAGAGATCTCGAGGTCCGAGGTCCAGTATCTATGATAGTCGGACTCAACTTGTATCTCATCAGCTCCTTTTCAGTATATTTTCCAATTCTCTTTTCCTAGAGCTCTATGTATTTTAGGCATTGGGGGCTATGATTCTTTCAGTTCTTACAGGTATCATTAGTATCCCCTTAGAACCACTCCATCTCTACCCCACAAGGCTTCGACTTCACAAAGAAAAACATTTGCTTCCAATTGTGGTGATTAGTAGGTTTTTCTATTTTGCTCCTGGACCTCGGAAAGAAGGCAAAATATCCCATAGAGTTTGCTGACTTCTTTATACAATAAAAATACCGAAATAAATTGACCGAACTTGCAAGTTTGCCCTCTTGACATAAAACCTAAAACCCAATTATGGTCCTAACCTAGTTGGGTGCTAGTTGAGCTAAAGCTATTCTATAATATTTTAGGATCTCGGTCATTAGGCTACATAAGTGAAATCTCAATCCTGCCTTCAGCTGTTCTTTATAAACTGAACAATACCCCATTGGAGGTTAGCAGACCCTCCATTCTAACCCTGCGGCTCTAGCCCTATACTCCTTGGGGATATAGTACTTTTTCCTAAGGTTCTTTACCTCGGCTTCTCCTAAGGCTGAAACCAAGGCCTCGGTTGTTGGCGTAAATTTTTCAAGATAAGCTTCTAGGGATCTAGGCTTCAAATCCTCTTTATCACCTCCAAAAGAGCTTGTCATTCCCAGTGAGTTTAACCTGCTTTCAACAAATAATGACTCATTCACCGGACTATCAATTTCTACCCTTCACCTTTTCTTTCCACCCTTCCTAAAACTTTCCTAACCAAATCCCCATATCTCACTACCCCCTTGGTTGGATGATCTCATCCCACTCTCTTCCTCTACGTTGCCAGCCAAGGACACAAATCTACCCCCTAACTGTAGAGACCCTTTGGATAAAGAACCAAAAAGAGACATACTTGTGGTTTTTCTTGCGCCTAAGATTTTTGCTGGAGAGGAAGCCTTCACTGGAAATGCAACTTTTTTTTAAGGATGTGAGGATGAATGGAAATCGTTTTTGCGAAGGAGTAATTGCAAATGGAATGCAAAAAGACAACTACAAATGAGGGTTTTACCGCTTTTATAATGGCCCTTTCGTATCCAACTCATCTTTTCAAATGTCCCTTGATTAACATTCATGCTTTGGAAGTTGAGTGGACTTAGTCATTATTAATGCTAATAGGGACCCTTGGGCGGCGGACATGACTTTCATCATTATTAAACCTAAGCTTTGTTGGATTATGCCCTTTGGACCAATCATGTGATGATGGTTTAGGCATATATTGTATCATAATGTTTATAATTAATAATAATGATTATTATGTTTATGTCCATATCTGCGTTTTATGAATGAATATAATAATGTCCCCAGAATTTAATTATTCTTAAATTATCCCTAGTCGAGTATTATCATTAAATTGGACAATGATAATCATTAAAACTAGTATGTGTAGTGACTGATGAAGTGTGTCATGATATCAGATATCAAGTCAACACATAGGTACATGTTAGAGAACTATGTCTTGGATAGACCCGCCGTGAGAAATGCTACATGGGTTATCATATAAAGTGTCATAAACATTTCTCATAGTGATGATAGTGTAAGTGATCCTTAGACTTGAGGTCACTAGAGACCCCAACATGAGTAGTTGCATATTTTGATACTACTAAATGTTACCCATGACAGGGTGAACTATAAAAGGGGCAATTGGATATGTAATGAATCATGTAGCGGGATATTGAGTGATCAAGATAGAAGTTGCCCCTCATGTATAATGGGAGTGATATTTTCGGGCCCCTTGATCAAGTGCGACCATAAAATGCATGGCCGTACTCAAATGAGTCAATATGTGATATCGAGCTCATTTGCTTAGCTGTGTCTAGTTGGGAATCAAGAAATGCAAAGATTGCACTATGTGAGTGTGACACGCTCCATGGCTCATGTTCAATCAAGATATCCAGGGCAAAGGGATTGAATTACATGGTAGCATTTATCACAAGAAAAGTAATGTCGAATTACTAATATTCTTATAACTTGGGTAGCATTGATGTGTTGCTAAACACCACTCAATGTTTATGGCATAAAATAGATTATGTCATTGCCAACGTTATAAGAATCTATTGGGTCACACACTTAAATTGTATCCAAAAGAAGTGTAAAATTCATGTGATGAATTTTGATTAATTTAAGAATCCTATTATGAATAGGACCTATATGGTTTCCGGTTTAAATCGGTATTTGGTTTTGGTTTCTAAATGGTTTTATTTTGTGTTAATAGATCCGAAATAGTTTTGAATTTATTAATTCATGTAATGACAAAAATTAGAAGAAAAATAAGAATGGGATTCTTGTTTTAGCAACTAATGAAATTTGGAAAGCTGAAATTTAGAAAGTTCCAAAATAGATTAGAACTTAGGGTTCAAGTAAAACTCTTTAGAAGAAGTTTTGCCCTAATCTTTTCTATATATTTATACATAAACTTTCAATAGCCTCCAACCCAACATGAGCATAAAGAAACACGTTATTTCTTACTGTTTGAGACCAAAAACAGAATTCTTCTTGGAGAAGAAAAATTCTGCAGCAAATCCAAACCAGAAAACTAAACCTTGTTCTTGTTTAAGCAAATCTTTTCGGCCCCTTTTTCTTGAGAAGAATAACCACCGAATTTACAAAAACATAAGGAGAATTTTTGCGGTTCTTTAGAATAAAAACATCAGCTTCTTGTGTGGGAAAAAAGAAAGAAAACCGAAGCTTGGAGAAGCTTAAAAAAAACCTGAAAACTAAAAGCAAAGTTCTAGGCTAGCACTAATGGTTCTTTTGCTGCTTCTTCCTTGATTAATTGTGTGAAAATTAATTTGATAATTGGAAATGATCATGTAGATACCATAGAGGCAAAACTCTGCTGGGTTTTGCTGTGATTCAATGAGCAAAGTCTTCACAAGAAAGAACAACCGCAACCGATAAAGGTAAATCTCTTCACGACCGATTTGAAATCACTTCGTAAGGATCCTTGGAGGAAATCAAAAATTTTAAAATTCCATTGAATGTCGTATTTGATTTCATTGGAAATGAACTTTTGCTTAAGGATGTGTGGATGAATGAAAATGGTTTTTGCGAAGGAGTAATTGCAAATGGAATGCAAAAGGGCAATTGCAAATTGAGGATTTTACCGCTTTTAGAATGGCCCTTTCATATCCAACTCATCTTTTCAAATGACCCTTGATTAACATTGATGCCTTGGAAGTTGAGTGGACTAAGTCATAAATAATGTTGATAGGGACTTTGGGCGGCGGACATGACTTTCATCATTATTAAACCTAAGCCCTACGTTCTAATCTCTGAACCCTAACAAAGATGAGACCTATGGCCCAGCTGCGTAGGAACTCTGACCACCCAAACATTATGGCAAAGAGGCCCAACCCAAGAAGAATCAAAAGCGGCTAATGGCAAGCGATGTTTTAGAGGCCCACTACATCACGTTCCATGGATCTCAGAGATATGGTATATATTTACAATTACACTGCTAGGTAAAGGGAAAAAACCCTAACACACATTCACTCTCTAAGGAAAGTCTACTTTCTTGTCCGATCACTAACTTTTACATTGAAGTTTCTTCCCTAGAAAACCACTCCAGGCTCTGTTTTGCAGGTGATTCTTTGAGGTAGATTGTTCGTGCAATCATAGATTGTAGTTATTGGATCAAATTTCGGATTTCACCTTCATCAATGTTAATGAACACTATGTAATTGTATATTTAACGAATCTTCGAATTGTTTTGTACAAATATATTTGATCTCGATAAATTAACTCCAAAGTCAATCTTTTATCAAAAAACATATGAAAATTATATTTTTGAAGGTGGAAATAGGAAATGATATAGCAGGACATTACGAATAAAAAAGGAAAAATAGAAAAAAATTAGATAAATTCACCATGAAAAAACATTCTAGTAATCTTTATGCTGAATGTAGGAACAATTCCATAAATTAAAACAAGAAGTAAATAAAAAAAAAGTGCCAAATTTAAGAAAACTTCATCAACAGTGTAATTTTCAAGAAGATAGTGTCTAAATGGGTAAATGAGCAGCAAGTGGCTACATTTCAACAGAGTATCTACTTTTCTACAAGGCCAAATGTGGAGATAATTGATGCTATGGTAAGTTTTTTTTTATGTACGTTAATGTTGACATTTTAGTCTCTCTTAATCAGTCCTCATCTAGGCAAAATTAAAGATGAAATGACAATATGACTCAACTAGCTAATAGTGGACATATTTTGGGAAAATGGCCCTATTTGGAGCTATAGAACTCCAAATTCTGTGACTCTTAAACCATTGGAAATCTTGGAAAAGAACCAAGAACAAAGAGTGCAAAAAAGAGAGAGTTAAGGTTGGTTGTATTGTCAGTGGGACTAGGTTGCATGGGTTGTGCAACCTTGTCCGACTCTTGTAGCCCATTTAAATCAATTTTTACCCATTGACCCCTCTTTGCCCTTTTATTTGGTCTTTGACCACTTATAATAAGCCTAATGGGTCTAACTTTAATAAAAACTGATCCTCAAGTCATTAGAATGGGGGCTAGACTCTTAAAAATCTTGGAACCCTAAGGCCTAGCCTTCACAAGGACCCTAAGGTTTTGCATAGAAATTTATCTTTTGCATAGGTTTCTTGTGTGTTTTAAAGAGAAAAGGAGTCCATTCTAGAATATATTGGATTTTGGGTTGAAAATTAAGAATAGTGCTATGCTTTTTTTGGTAAAATGAAGACTTCTTAAGTCCAAAATTTAATCTTATGTTTCATTTATTCAATTAGGTATTTCTTTTTATCACTATGTGTGGCTAACCTCTTATAATCTTCAAGAATTGATTATGGATTATTGATATTTCTTCTTATTATGTTGATTTGTGTTATGGGCAATGCATATTAAATTATTAATATCTAATAGTAAGTTTTCATTTAAAAATCATGTAATTTATGCAGGCCTCATGAGTTGTATGTTACGGTGCTTGTGTTTGATGATTTCATCTTCACTAACTTCAAAGCTTTGTTATTTGAATCATAGTACTCCTAGCACAAGAATATGTAGAGGGAATTGATAGGTTTTATATTATTAACATGCCTCATTACATGGTGTGGAAGAGTAGGAATGAGAGTCTACCATTCTATTCTAGTGACTTGGAATAAAAGCTAGAATAAGAAAAGACAATTGTCTCTTTAAATGCTTGATCCCATAGCCAAATCACACAATTAGGGAGAAATTGAGGCAACCATAATCACTTTTTAGGGATTAATCGATCATTATTGGTTCCAAAATCTAATTTTAGTTGATAAATTAAGTTTTTCTCCTATTTTTATATCTTATTTATTTTACTAATTTTCTTATATTTTAGTATAGCATAGTTGTAACTCTTAGCTTTAAAATATGGCTTTTAACTTTTAGGTAAAGAATAAGTCTCTCAAAGTAACAACATTCTTGAGAGATGGACCCCACATCCACACAACAATGACAAGCATATACTTGTACTTAATTGCATGCATTAAGCTTTATTACTTAACTAATTGTGGTATTTGTATTTCATTTTATATGCTAAGATGCACCAAATTATACAACTTAACTCAAACAGACCTTAGTAATTAATCTTTATGTCTAGGAATTTTAATGTCTTTATGCCAACTCCCTCTCTTGCATTACCACTCTTTCCTACCTAACATGTCACTTCACCTCATAGACACGAAAGGCACAGGTTATTGTGTTGACATCCAATTACTTAGCAAGTCATATTGTTTGAAGTACGCTGTCACTTTATTCATTGGACTTGGATTTTCTGGATCCTTTTTGTTTTCCTATTCCTACTCGTATGAGTTTACTTAGCTTCATGTCTACAAGAAATAAGCATAAGAGTCCCATAGAGGAGTAACAACTTATTTAAAAAATAAAAATACAAACAATTACAGAAGTCATAACAAAATTATGGTGTACCACTAACAATTGTTGTAAAAATAGGTTAACTGTCGGGTCACCTTCAAAGCATTAAAATTTAGATAGAAGAATCACATTTTCCCCTAAATTTTAGTTTCAATAGTGTTATTTTTTGTGCCACTAACTTGAGGAATTGGCCATTTACTTCATTAGTTACGTGATTGCTTCCTTTAATTTGTCCACCTCTAATCCAAGAAAGACTATCTTATTACTTCAATATACAATAATTATCTTTTTTCTTGCTTATTTAATACAAAAAAGAAAAAATGATATATATATATATATACATATATTTTTCTTGCATATGTATATAATTTTCACTACTACTACAAGTGCTACTTATACTAATAACATTTTGACTAAGATGTCACTTAAAATGCAAGCATGTAAAAGAGCATAATTTAATAAAGAGAGTTAGAGTTTTAACACTAGACTCATTGATGGGAATTCAGGCGCTATTCAACCTACTCACCAAGCATTCGATCCATCGTGACATATTACGGGGCCTGTCAAGCATGTGGCCAAAACTTGCAAATCATTAATCTACTACAAGTCCAATTTGAAGAACACTTGTCTTGCCCTGACCTAATTCTAGTGTGATAATAGGCCAAGTTGCTTAGTGATTTTTTGTAACTTTAATTTTAATTCTTGAAGGGCCAAACTTAGGGAATTAAAAGGCCTTGCTAGATTTTTATTGTTGGCTGAACGTTGTGTTTTCTTGTGGCTAAAGCTTAAGTGTTTTAGTTAGGGTTTTTATTTCTTTTTTTATTTGAAGGGCTGCCTTAATCTTTAAAGGAAACCAACCACCCCTCCTTAAGTATTAGAGTAGGATTAGGATTTTAGTTGTTATCTTTTCAATACATCTTTGCACTCTATTTAAAGAGGCCATTCGGCCATAACCATATATGCAAGTTGAGAATTATTTTGTGACATTACGTACTTGAGAGTTTGAGAGAATTAATCTGTTCATTCTTTCAAAGAACAATGGGCCTATCACACTTGACCAGTTTGTGGTGCCTATGAGTCTTATCAATCTAGTAGAACCCTAGATTGTGGTGACACTTCATTCGTCGGTCCAAAATTCCACCAACTCTAATGATTTCGCAAGTTAAGTCTTAGGTCCTATTTGCTTGTTGTGTATTTCTGGCTCTTTATAGCCATGAGGTGCACATCAGTTTGGTATCAAAGCTCTAGGTAATTTCAAAATTTTGTATTTCAGAATTCTATTTATATTGCCGAAATTCTGTTTATAAGTTTCTTTCTTAAAGTCAAAAATTTTGTTTTCTTGTGGTGGTCAAATTAGTTGTTTAACCTAGTGTTTAGGACACGATTAAAATTTTTCTTGCTGCGTACTTTTTGTGTTGATAATTTGGGTTTTTGTTGATTCCTTGAAGAGAACAAAAAAATAGCCGCATAATTGGTTATTCTTGAAATTTTCGAACCCTTGTTGCCTACTATTTTTGTTCCTCTTCGTGTTGATATTTTTTTCCCTATGAATTGTACTTCTTTTGGTGAAAAAAAAAAGAAGAAGAAAAAGAAGAAAGAACCATGAAGAAAAAAAAAAAACAGCCTCATAATTGGTTATTCTTGAAATTTCCGAACCCTTACTGCCTACTGTTTTTGCTCCTCTTCGTGTTGATATTTTTTTTTTCTATGAATTGTTCTTTCTCTTGTGGAAAAAAAAATAGCAAGAACAAAATTGAAAGAAAAGAAAGAAAGAAAAAAGAAGAAGAAGAGAAGAACAATTCTTATTTCTTGAATTGCATCCTTGTTTCTTGAAATCTTGCTTCTTGAATTCTTGTTCTTGAATCATTGTTTCTTAAATTATAGTCGACAAAATTGCTTCAAGAAGTAGCTCCAAGATTCTGAATTCTTGAACCGTACTGAATTTTTGACTTTCTAAATTTTTTATCTTCAACCACCATCCTTGAGATATTGTCTTGAATTCTTGTTGAAGAGTTGTTTTAGTGCTTCAAGAATTGTGATAAAAGTCTACATACCAAAACCGTGCTACATAGTAGACCTCTTTTTTTCTTGAAATTCTTGTTGCAATCCCACACAACTGTACTTCCTTTTTTTTTTTTTTTGTCCAGAATTCTTGTTAAATTGTTCCTAAAACCGTGTTACTTTTTGTGCTTGAATCATAGCAGAATTTTGCTTGAATAAACGTGTGCCTTGCTTAAAAGAATCCAAGTGTCATTAACTTTTCTCATCACAATTGGATTTAGAATTAGATAACACCGCTATTGGCAATTTCTTGTGACTGAAATTCTGCAATCTTTGGCAATTATTTGGATGAAAATTCAGAAACTTTTTGCCAATTTCTTTTGACCAAAATTCTGCATTCTTTTGGCAATTTCTCGTGACTGAAATTTTGTTGCTTTTGGCAATTTATGTTGGCCAAAAATTCTACAACTTGGTAACCTTTCTTGACTGAAATTTCTATACAAAAAGGTCAGTAAGAATTGTTTCCTAATTTGATTTTACTTGGCTGCACGTATTGATTCCTATTTGCATTTGTTTTCCTCTTAGAGTTACCTGCCTTAGTAAGTTTTCATAGTTGTTTCCTTTTAAGTTTCATATTTGTTTCCACTTCCTATTTATTTTAAGATTTGTTTAGTTTCCTATTTTATAGCTTTCCTTATTCAAGTCCACTTTGCAGTTGGATTTGCTTTGTTTCCTAATTTGCACCCAATTCAACTTTGTTTTCAGATTTTTGTAGTTTTCTAATTTATTAACCTTCCTTAAGTCTTTATTTCCTCAATTCACAAATTCTTGTTCGAGCTATCTCTTGGCCGAAATTTCCTAAAGGTTTGGTAAAGTATATTGTTCTAAGCATGAACTTAGAGAAAGATTGATTGAGTAAGGTGTGAGACATTAAAAAAAAAAAAAAAACCGGAAGTATACTCATACACACCCTTACTACAAACCCATATTTTTGTTGTTTCTTTCGTTTGTAATAACCTTTTGTAGGAATAATGTCAAAAGGAGTAGCTCCAATTGACCAAAAGACTCACATAGATTGGGTGGAACACATGAGCCAAAGATATTCCAATTTGGATTATCAACTTGAGGTTTTACAATTAAAGCTCCAATCCAATGACAATAAAATGGAGTAATTGGCAAACACTTTTCGTGATGTTATGAAGTCCATCACTGAGTCATTATCAAGGAGGTTGAAATCTTGAAAGAAAAGTCACTCAAGTTCTGACAGTAGTGAAGAGTCCAATGGGGCTTCTACTTCCCATAGGGGTTGAAACCAAGTTGATAAAATTGACAAAATTTTGGGAAGTATAAAAATGAAAATTCCAGCCATCCAAGGTGAGGGAGAGACACTTACTACATTGAAGTCTATGAAATCAATGGTAAGTGATGAAGAGTCTTCAAATGGAGAAGAAGCATTAGTGACCATGAGATCACTTAGTGCTCAAGTCATGGAAAATGATGAGCAAAAGGAGAACATCTACCATATACAAGTGTTCTAGGGTGGTTCAAGAAAGAGAGATATTAGAGATAGGTTTGTGCAACTTGTGGCCCTAAGTTGGAATTTCGGTAGATATTCAAGATTTTAGTACAAATTTATGATTTCAATGGTTAAATGGTGAATAATTTGGGTGCCCAAAGGTTTGGGAAGGGTTTGTGTGGTGAGAGAAGAAGGCGAGAACGATGAAAAAGAAGAAGGGAATTTTTTTTGTTTTAATAAAGGGGGGAGATGGGAGAACATGGTGTGGGCAGCGCAACCACACATGAAAGAGGAAATTTTAGATAGCACGACTTGGGATGCACAACTAGCCTTACCCCACCTAAAGGCCCTCATGAAGTGGCGCATGTTGCTTTGCTTGCACAACTTGTGTCATGCAGCTGCTAGTGTGACCCTTGAGTGCCCTTTTAGTGCCTGATGGACTATTTTTACTATTGCTTTGTCATTTAGCCTCATTTTTCACTTCCAACCTTTCCTTACATGCACTTCATTCTAAGAATATCCAACAATTATCCAAATTTGCTGAAAACAACATTAATTATCCCATAAAAATTTATTTTGATCAATGATGTAAGCATTTTAAGATACAAATGTAATCAATTGATCCAAAACCATATAATTAATTATGGAATGAGTTTCATACTTAAAAATGTTGCATATGGTCATTGTAGCATGTTTTGCTAAGGCTAAACTCATATTATCACAAGTGTTTCTAAACCAAATAGGCCATGTCATACATTCCCTTACTCATGCTCATAAACCTAAATTGAAGAAAATGAAATTACGCATAAACAAATTGAACAAGATACTAGTTAGAATATTCTTTAGTTGGGTCGCGTCCCAAGAAGTGCTTGGTTTTAATATTTTTGGCTCAACATAAGGCCTCTATAAAATCATCATGGGGGATCCATAGGATCAAGTATGCCTTTCTATCACTTCCACTTTCCAAGTTAAGTTTAAATATTTTTTCTATCCACTTTGATCTACTTGCCACTTTGATTAAATGAATTAGTTCACAATGTAGTCACAATTACTTATTTATTTCTTCTCACACTTGGGAGAATGATAAGAGTGTAAAAGCACTCCTCAAATGAACTCTAAAACAAGGAGTTTACATCATATATTGAGATAAATGGCAACTAATCTAATGTTTTCATGTGTTTCATTGGAAAACAATTCTAGAGGTGTACTGAAATTAGGAAAAAAAATGTCAAATTTGAGAAAACTCAATCAATGGTACAACTTTAAGTGAGATAGCACTTTGAACAAATAAATGGATAGTGAAAGGCTAAATTTCAGTAGAGTGTATCTCAACTTTAACATGACCAAATGTTGAGATCTTATATGTTCTGGAAAGACCATTTGATGCGCTTTATGTTGAAGTTTAGAGTTTCTCCCAACTGAGCTAGCACTCATATCAAAATTGAGGTTAAGTTAACAATGAGATTTAATCAATTGATAGATGACACATTCTAGGGAAATGACCAAATCTAGAGCTACAAATGTCAAAATGTAATGATTTTGCAACCATTCGAAAGTTAAGGAAAAGAGTTACAAATTCTATGCAGAAATTAAAGCCTAATATGTCAATAAAAGTCTCAAAATATCAGTCAAAATCAGTATTTGTTAACAAAACTGAGGACAAAGAGGCAAAAAGAGAGTTGGGTTTGGTCTCTTTCAACCCACGTGACCTTACCCAACTATTGTGGCCCATTTTAGTCAGTTTTTATCCTTTGATATCTTTGGAGCCTTTTCTTGGTCTTTGACCACATGTAATGAGCAATAGGTCTAACTGTAATAAAAACTCATATTTAGGTCATTAGAAAGGGGGCTTGACTTTAGAAAAACTTGGGACCCTTGCCTTCGCATGAGATATAGGGCTTTATATAGAAATTCATCTTTAGTATAAGATTCTTGTGAGTTTGGAAGAGAAAAGAAACCATTTTGGAAGAAATAGGATTTTATGATTCTAACCCAAGTCCATGGTGGCTATCATTTTTGCCACATCGTTGTGAATTTGGATTTGTGTTCAAAGATCCATCCACTTCATGGTGTTTATGGCAATAGCAAAAGTGTTTAAAGATCCATCCACTATGTAATTTAATAGCAATATTTTACATTAGAAGACTTAAAATGCCTTAGGATTTATATTAGAGTTTCTAAGGTTTCCTAGGGTTTAGGGTTTTATCTATCCTAACTCAACAACCCTAAATTTATTTTAATTATTTTAGTATTTTATTTTTCATAATTTTAATAGACTTTTAATAGGTTTAGCTACCCTAGTTGCTAGATTTTAGGATAGCACAAATTATATTATTGTTAGGATTTTTATGTTTTTCAATTCTAGTCTAAGAATGTTAGGGTTTAGTTGCCAAATCCTTGTGGTCTAGTCCAATTGGAAGACCTAAAGAGGCTGCTACTACTACTATAAATACACCCCTTTATGACTGAAATTTACAAGATATTAGATTAATAAAATTTTGTGAGGTTTTTTCACATTGTAAGTTCTTGTGTTGAACTTCATTTTGAGCTTATCAAAGTTTACCAAGTGATACTCTTTGACTTATCGACTTGTTAATTGATTCTAACAAGTTGTGGGGTCTTTTACCCTATCAATTATGACATTGTACGATTGATTATAGTCTAAAGGGCTAGGTATCTACAATTGTGCCTAGTTTGCTAGCCTTAACCAACCCGTGCTTGTGGTTCCATTGGATCACATCTAGTTCAATTCTTGGTAAGTTATGGGCTTGTGGAACTTGGTTGTTTTGGGAGGTCCTTGTTGGCCTTCAAGTGCGTACCAATTTTCATATCAGAACAATTGGGTTTACCTTGAATTGTTCACATTCTTTCTTTTTTTTTCATATTGTCGTTGCTAGTTTTTGTGTTTTTCTCGTGCAATCTTTCCTTTCTTTCCTTGAATACTTTTTGTGATACTTGTATTTTATTCTCTTGTCCTTAATTTTATGTTTAAAAAAAAACAAAGAAATTCAGCACTATTCATGGGTGGTGTTCATAGTTACTATTCACAATTATTGTAACAGGTACTATTCATGTTTTGTAACTTTTTTGTTTTTCTTGTATTCTGCCATCACACTTAAAAAAAAAAATTTAAAAAGAAAGAGGAAAAAAAGAAGAAGAGAAAAAGCGCACAACTAAGGTGTAATAGTCCAATCAAGTATTGCCTAGCCCTTTCTTTCTTGATTATTCTTGAAATTCTTTTATCCCTATCTTGAGTTGGACAAAATTTCAGCCACCACATCTTATTTTTCTGCAAAGGGAATTTTTATCCCTATTCCAATTTTGGTTTTTAATTCAACCTTTAATTACAATTAAGTTCCCAGTACTAACTAAACTCCAATTAGTCTCAAATTTGATTTCTTTAATCCAATTTAGAAAAGTATTGGAACTAATTAATTTTCCAGCAGCCATAACCATCAAGTTTGGTCTTTAAGCTTCAAAAGTAATTGGCCAACTTGTGTATTTACTTGCTGGAATTTTTTTTCCATAAATTTTTGCCAATCCCCCACAAAAATATAATAATAATAAAAAAAAAATGAAAACCATAACTCCCCAAAGTCCTTGTTGAAGTTTTTCATTGAGTCTTGTTTGTTCACTTTGGCCTCTTGTACATAATTTTTTTGTGCTTAATTTTCGTCGGCATCCTATAACTTAATTAGTGTCATTTGGTCTAACCAAGTGTTGCTCTTGAACAGTGTTTGAATAAGAACTTTTGGTTGTGATTGTGAGAGGAAACAGGCAAGAGTGATATTTATCATTAAAAAAGCCAATTTTGAGTGACACACTGGTGAGAGTAGAGTAGGTTTGGGATATTGGGGGAATGGAATTGTAAGGATATTTTATCTACTTTTGTACTTCCACAATTAATCCACTATGGCTGAAGCACCCAAAGAAACTCCTGAGCAATAGACCTTAAGAGAACACATAGCAGGAATGAGTTTCATGATGGAAACCATCAATGAAAGACTTACTACTTTACAATCAAGCTTGAAAGGAGGCCCAAAGGGAGCTTCTCAAGCTCAATGAACACACCAAAACCCTATGTTCAAAGAGAAGGAAGAAAAGTCCGATGCTCAAATAGGGCAAATCCAATTTGAGTGGGTTATCAAAACCAAGAGTCTGACCATGCTGTGGTCATCATTTGAGCCTTAAACATGCAAGTCAAAGATGACGACAAGCAACAAAGGAGCAACATATTTCACACTACATCTCAAGTGAATGATATAGTGTGTGTTCTTATTCATTGATAAAGGATCTTGTACTAACATTGCAAGCACTTATCTTGTCGAAAGATTGAATTTTCCTATGATCAAACACCTTTTACCTTACTGATTGCAATGGTTGAATAATAGTGTGGAGGTAAAAGTGAATCAACAAGTAAGAGTTCCATTCTCCATTGGTAAATACAAGGATGAGGTTCTTTGTAATGTGGTTCCAATAAAAGCATGTCATCTGTTTCTAGGAAGGCCATGGCAATTTGGCTGGAAGACAAGCCACGATGGCTTTACAAACAAGTACTCATTTGTAATGAATAATTAACCTGTTGTACTTGTTCCTCTTTTGCCACAAGAAGTTCATAGTGAACAAAAAAGAATAAAGGGTGAGTTTGATAAAAGGCAAAGAGAGTTAAAGAGCTTGAGAAAAACCAAAGAGAGTGAGAATAAAAGAGAGATAGTTGAAGTAACAACCGAGTGTGAGAGAGAGGTAAAAACCAAGGAAAAAGAAATAATGCTAGTGAAAAAAGTGAAAGAAAATTCAAGACAAAAGCCATTATTAAGAGAGAGCGAAAAAGGTAATTAGTTGATAGGGAGAGGTTTGTTTACTAACCTTATTTTGTCAGATTTATCCTTTTTGCAGATTTTTTGGTTGGAATTTCCCATAATTATTCAACTTCCTAAAGTTCCGGAAGTTCCACACCTTGACTTGTGTTTGAAGAAAGATAATTTCACCATACTCTGATACAAACTTGGAGCCTTTAGATTTGTGGTAAAAAGCTATTACAAGAGTGGCTCAAGAAGAGCTAAAAAGAAAAGACATCATTTTCCTTGGCCAAACTATTCTTTCTACTCCCTAAGGTGGTCAAAGTATGTTGATTTCATCCCAAGGGTGTTGTTGAAGATTCAAGGACGAATCTTTTCGAGGAAAGGGGGAATGACGCGAACCCAAGTCCATGGTGGTCATCATTTTTGGCACATTGTTATGAATTTGTATTTGGGTTTAAAAAATGTTCAAAGATCCATCCACTTCATGGTGATATGGGCCAACAAAGTCTTCTACATAATTTAATATCAATATTTTACATTAGAAGACTTAAACTACCCTAGGATTTATATTAGAATTTCCTAGGGTTTGGAGTTTTACCTATCCTAACTCAAAAACCCTAAATTTATTTTATTATTTTATTTGTCATAATTTTAATAGACTTTTAATAGGTTCAGCTACCCTAGTTGCTAGATTTTAGGATAGTGCAAATTATATTAGTGTTAGGATTTTTGTGTCTTTCAATTCTAGTCCAAGAATGTTAGGGTTTAGTTGCCAAATCCTTGTGGCATCAAAACACTTATTCTAGTCCAATTGTAAGACCTAAAGGGGCTACTACCACTACTATAAATACACCCCTTTATGAATGAAATTTACGAGATATTAGATCAATAAAATTTTGTGAGGTTTTTTTTTCACAAGGTAAGTTCTAGTGTTGAACTTGATTTTGAGCTTATCAAGGTTTACCATGTGGCATCTTCTACCCCACCAATAACCACCTTGTACTATTGTTTATAGTCTAGAGGTTTAGGTATCTACAATTGTGGCTAGTTTGCTACCCTTAACCAATCCGTGTTTGTAGTTCCACCGGGTCACGTCTAGTTTAATTCTTGGTATGTTTTGGACTCGTGGAACTTGGTTGTATTGGGAGGTCCTTGCTGGCCTTCAGGTGCGTATCATTTTAGGTTGAAGATTAAGTGTGGAGCTAGGGTTTTTCTTGTGAAGGGAATCCTTTTCACTTTAAACTTTAATCTTGTGATAGATTTATTTAATTTGGTATTTCTTCTCCTTTCTTTGTGTGGCTAAACTATATAAATCTCTAAGAACTGATGATGTGTTATTGATAATCTTTTCATATTGTGTTGATGTTATGATTAATGCATATTAATGTACAATAGAAAGTTTTCAATTAAGCATCACTGTTTGCATATATTGTTACTTGTGCTTGATCATTTGATCTTTACTAAGCACAAACTTTTTCTATTGGAACCATAGTACTCTTTGCATAGCATATGTAGGGGAAATTGGCATTCTCTATATTGTCAATGTGCGTCATTAAATAGTGTGGTAGATTAGGAATATAACCCATATCATTTCATTCTAGTGACTAGAAATAGAAGTTAGAGTGCAAAAAACAATTGCCTCATTAAATGAAAGATCGCATAAATAAATCACGCCATCTGTGACTAGCCTAATCACTTCTTAGGGATTAATACATCATATTTAGTTCCCAATTTTAGGCTTTAAATTTTTTATTATTTTTGTATTGTTGATTTTACTCACTTTCTTTTACTTTTAATATAGCATAATTGTTGCTTTAACTATTTAAGTTGTTGTTTAGCTTATAGGTAAAAGAGTAAACCCCTTAAAGTAACAACTCTCTTGAGGGATCAACCCTACTTCTACGACAAGCGTATACTTGGGCTTAGTTGTGCTAATTTATGTTTTTTCTAAATTGCTTAATTGTGATATTTGTATTGCATTTTATATTCCAACCCACACCACATCAAGTTGCTAGTGCCATTAACGTGTATGCTTAATTACTTCGGTATTAATTTGCATGAATTGAAGTATTTTAGTTTTAAGATTTTTTTATTTTTCTTTATTTTTAGGTACTTTACTAATCCATTAACTTTTCTATTGTGTTTCTTGATTTATGGATGGATGGATGCCAACGAGAATGGAAGGATACAATAATTAGCTTATGTTATTTAACTTTCCTACTCAAGTAGCTTATGAAAGTGTTGATTCTCATTGGGACTATGTGCCTCGACTTCATACCAAGTGTTCAAATTGTGGGGTGGTTGGTCATAAGAAAGGATGTTGTCTGGTAAAACTAGGAACTTTTGGGAAATTCATAATTTATTTTGAAACCATTATAACTCTCATTTTTAAGATTATTGTCATAGATGGGGTGTACATTTTCTATTGTGTTTCTTGATTTATGGATGGATGGATAACAAGGAGAATGGAAGGATACAATAATACGCCTATGTTGTTTAACTTGCCTACTCAAGTAGCTTATGAAAGTGATGATTTTCATTAGGACTATGTGCCTCGATTTGATACCAAGTGTTCAAATGGTGGGGTGGTTGGTCATAAGAGAGGATGGTATCTAGTAAAACTAAGAACTTTTTGAAAATTCACAATTTTTTTTGAAGCCACTATAACCCTCATTTTTTAGATTATTGTCCCAAATAGGATGTACATTTGCCCCAACCCTTGTACGATCATTGTTCATCGCAAACTCCATTCTCGATGGCATATGAGTTTTGTGGGTCATACGAATCTTAAACCAAGAGAATAAAATCTGAACCTATATCAGAGTGTTAGTCCTAGTATCGTCCTCTAGGTTGAACTAAGTCTTCCTTTAGCAAGACACCAACTCCAACTTGTGAAGAAGGACCTTACTTTTGTCCACTTGACACCCGAAGGCATTATTCAAACTCAAAGTTGAGAATTGAACTATCCTTGGAACCAAGAAGCATGCTCAAATTGTTGAGGGAAAGAAATTCAACAAGATAACTTAAAAATGAACCTAAGAGGCTATCCTCAAAGACTCAAAGCAAGTTCTAAACTAGAACTCAAAGAAAAGCTACAAAGCTCTCAAGTTTGTATTGTCAAAATTCTGTATTGTATTGTGGCTGAATCCTGAATGCCTCTATTTATAGTTTACAAGTTGTAAGAATTAAGAAAGCCATTCCCTAGTTGGATTAGCTTTTTAGGAAACTAACTAAAGAAGCTAGTACTTAAGCATAAACAAGGAAAAAAAATTAAAGAAGCCATAAAATATATATAAAAGAAACAAAAAGACTAAAAATAAGCTAAACTAATCACTTCTATTATGGAAAAATAGAAACCACCCTAATCACTTCTTGTTTTAGCTGAAAAATGAAGTTTCTTTCCTACTTTTCCATCTTATTGATTTTACTACATCTCTTTTACTATAATATGGCATAGTTTTTTACTTCAATTATTGAAGTTGCCTTTTAGCTTATAAGGACGGGATTAAATACCAAAATAACAACATCCTTGGGGGAACGACTTGACTTCTAGGAATATAATAACAAGAATATACTTGCACTTAGTTGTGTGAGTTAACACTTATTAATATTACATTTATGGATTTGTTCTGCATTTCAATCCTACTGCCTCACCTATCAAATTTTTGATGCCATTACCATGGTTGATTGCTTTGCTTTGAGTATTTAGTATTTCGCCTATTTAATTGGCTTTGCTAAATTTTCTTTTCTAGTGGATATTTGGTTAGTGTTAGCTTAGTTTTATTCTCTTTGTTTCTTTTGTCAGTACACTTTGGTTTGCTTTTCTTCTTGTTTATGCCAAAAACCAGATCTCAAAATCAAATGGACTTTGACTTGATCCAAAGTTTGAAAGAAATTCAAGGCAAGCAAAAAGGTGATTGGTGGTGCAAAGAATGGTAGGTGGTGCAAAGAATGGTAGGTGATGGACAGCCATAGTTGAGGTTATTTGGTGAATTCTTCAAGCCAAGGTTTAATAATTTCATTGATAATGTGAAATGGATGTGGAAAGTTATCGAATTCATCTCCAACTCATTAACCTCATTCAACAAGAGGCCTCTTTCAAGAGTTTGACAATGAAGAACCAAATGCTCATATTAAGGCCTTTCTTGTACTTCACAACACTTTCAAATTGAATGGGGTACCATGAGATGTGATTAGAAGGACTTTGTTCTCTTTTTTCTTAAGGAGCTAAACTATGTCATGGTATAAATCCATTTTGGGGCTTCTATCCCTACTTTCAATGAACCAAGAAAGAAGTTTTTCACGAAATACTATCTAGCTTCTAAAATGGACATTTGTCAATTTAGAAAATATGATGGAAAGTCCTTCGGGAAAGCTTAGGAGAGATTCTGAAAATTGATGAGCAACTACCAAATCATGGCATAGAAAATGGTCTTGATATGCAAATATTCTACAATATTCACATGAGGAAATCAAGAAGCATAGTCAAGGTAGTGCCAAGGGTATTATGAAGAACAAACCTGTAGAAAATGTAGAAAAGGTTCAAAAGTTTTTCACTAGAATAGTAGAGAATGGGTGTTATTGACCCAATGATAAGATGCTACCATCTAAGAATTTAGCTTTTTTTTAGTATTAACAATTTTGAATATTAAGTTGCCGCTTAGTGAGCAATATGAAATCAAGAATGGGGAACTAATTGGCACTTTGTTGTTGAGTATACCAAGGAGATCACTATATTGACCAATGCCATCTAACAGTAGAATCCATCTAATTTGTCAACGACTAAAATCTTCAAGAGAACTTCAATGTAAATTGGTGGGGACAAGGCAACAATTTGTAAAATGATAATCAATGAGGCCCTTAGTATTCTGAAAATTACTACGAGACCTAATCTTCTATTTGGATTTGGAGGCCAATAACTGAGGCAAGAAGAAAGAAAATTGCCCATGGAGAACACTTTTCTCAAGTTCATGGATGAAATAAAACAACAAAATGATAAACAAGAAAGGAACACCAACAAATTCTTTGAAGGTCATAGTGCAACAATCAATCTCCAAGATGCCACTTTAAAGAATACACAAGTCTAAATTGGAGAATCAGTACAAGTATTACATCATCATCCACAAGGTCCCCTTTGCACATCCTTGTCATCCTCGTAATCCAAAATTAGAAAATATACTTATGGAATGAATTTTTTTCAATTTTATTAGAATATCATCTAGAATACACTTTGGATATGTTAAAAACCAATCTGCTTATTGAAGAGTAATGTTGGTGGATTTGAAAGCATTATTTAATTATAGACTTTGAATGATTAAAGTAGAATGAGGTTAATATGAGCACCTAAATCACAAAGCACCAGCACAAAAGCTGTAGTCTCAATAGTACATTAAATAGTGGAAGTCCTAGTATCCTTTGACTTTGGAGGCAACTTCCTTTGAATAATCACACTGAATTCCTTCTTGGGTGCTAAGGCTTGCCAATTGTCCAACTGTTACTTATTAAACAACAAATCCTTCAAGAACTTGGCACATTTGGGTATTTGATTCAATGCTTCAAGAAAGGATACCTTAATGTGAAGCATATTTAAATTTTCATTGAATTTAACCATTATCTTGTCTACCTTCTCCTTTTCTAATATTGGAGGTTACAGTGGTGTTGGTATATATTGAGGAAGATTAACATCTTTCCCTTGAGTCTTCTCTTCAAAAGTTTCCACATATAAATCCTTCTTCTTTTCTTGTGAAGACGCTTTAACAAACTAATCTTCTTCTTTATCAACCTCTTACTTTCTTCCATTGCTATCTTGGCCTTCTCATCAATAGTAACCTTATTGTTATGGGTCTTGCCACTCCTCAAAATCAGTACCTACACTTGCTCATTAGTTTTATCACTGGAATTGACCATGGTGTCACTTAGTAAGGCTCCTAAAGGTCTTTCTCCAGTAGCTTTTGCAAACTAACCTACCTAAATCTCCAAATTCCGAACAAAACCTTGTTAGGTTGCTACCCCATTTGTAGGTGACTTTATCACATCTTTGAGCTCCCAATTAGAATCATCTCGATATGCATTTTGTGAGAAAATTTTTGGATAAGTAGATCTAGAAAGACCACCTTGCTAAGCATTAGTAGCATAAGAAATATTAGGATGATTTCTCGAGCAAGGGTTAGATAAATTAGAAGAATTTCTTTGCTTCAAAAATCATCAATCATTGGGTTGAGGAAACAAGAATTTGTGGTAAGATCTCTTTTGCACATCTCACATAATAACATAAGATTAGACTTGGACATTATTGCTTTAAAGCCTCCATTCTTTGTTTATCATTATGTCAGTTGATTGATCAATGAAACAATATAGGTTGTGAGATAGGTGTTCAAAATAGCTTCATTAACTCTAACCTTTCTAGGCACCACTCTCTAATGGCCACTAATAGTTGTTAAATGCTACATCGCTTCTATCAATTTATAAGAATTATTCATAGCTTTAATCATTGAAGCTTCACTAGATGTAGCATCAATCATACTTCTAACCAGTCTAAGAAGCTCATTATAGAGTGGGGTAACTTGAATCCAATTTGAAATTCCTCACTAAGGACATTTTTTCAATAACCCCTCACAATACTCCCATGCTTCATAGAGAGTTTATGAATCATATTATTGGAACGTCAAAATATGATTTACTATTTTAACAGTTTCCAATATAGGAAATACAAAGTCAAAGACACACTAAGAAATTTGCACCTGAGTAGTGATAAAATTGGCTGCCAATATAGATTGCTAGGATCAAGCCCTATCCCTTAATAAGAATAGAAATAACCTTAAACGAATAGCATTAGGTGACAAATCATTCATCTTAAATGTTTTACACACCTCCAAAAATATCCGAATGTGCTCATTGGGATCTTTGTTGCATAAGCCACTTGATTAACATTCTATTTGTAGCCACTCAATGAGTGATGGCTTAACTTCAAACTATTAGACTTCCATAGCTAGATGAAAATACTATTTTGAGCAACTTGTGGGATAATGTAATCTTTGAGAAATTTTGGTTGTTTATACCTATTTGAAAAGAAACCGAGTACATCAAGCAGCGGAAATTTAAATTCGGTTTCCCCAAGATCCATATGAAGTGATATCAAATCGAGGTTTAGGGATTATACCTTAGTAGTTTTTCAAGAAAGTTGGTTTTTGAAAGGTGTTGTATGCTGAATCACTAGCAAAATTAGTTCAATTTTGCATCTATGGTATCCACACGATCGAACCAAACTTCTAGGTGTTGTCGTACAAGCGACTAGAATAGGAGCACTCAATAGCCAAAGTGTTAGCTTCAAAAAACTAAGGTTGGAAGAACTAGCTTTTGATCCTAGGGTTTCAGTATTTCTCTAGGGTTAGTAGAACTAGCCTTTTTTTCTAGTTTATTTTTTCCATCACTTATTTGGTTTCCGAATCCCTTTATTTAGAGTGCTAGGGTAAAACTCTTTTAAAGAGTTTTAATTGGACTACTAAACCCTAGTCTAATTGGGGTGTCTAGATTCACTAAATTGGTTGCTGCCAAGTACAAAACTTCTAACCCATTCCGAATTGGGCTTTAAAGTTTTGGATCTTTTCATTGCTAAGTCCAAAGCTATTTTGGGCCAACTAGCATTAAAACCCAAACCCTAAAGAGTCCTAGTCACGTTAGGATTCCTGAAATTGGTCAAAACTCATCTTATGAATTTTATACTCCTTTTGGATTCGATCTAAGTATGCGACCCAATAGGTCCTCATAACATTGGCCATGACATAAAACCTATTTCATGCCATAAGTAGTGAGCGGTATCTAGCAAAAAATATCAAAAAATATCGTAACATTGGAAGCTTGCTTCAGAGCTCGTTTCTTACAAAGGAAAAAATATCAGAAAATTCATGCTAAACTCGTGGCTATTCAGCAGGGCGAGAATGAGACCTTACGCCAATTTATTGACCGATTCAATGATGAAAGCCTTTAGTTGGGAGAGCAGTCAGATGACTTTGTTATTATAACATTTATCAATGGATTATGCTAGGAAAGTTTTACTGAGATCTCATAGCTGACCCCTCACACCCCCCCCCCCCCCCCCCAACCATTTGGACAGTTGATTGGGCTTGAGAAAGGAAATCAAGATGTATGTTTGGGATGGTCATCTTCGGCAATTCGCTAAAGAAGCTAGGAGTTCAAATTAGAGGGTGGAGGTTCTCATTCGTTCAAAAAAGATTATGAATATCAGTCCAAGCCTGATTCTTATACGCAACCCACTTGGAAGAGTGCAAATACCAGTGCTGAGAAAAGGTTGGCCATGGAATCAGACTTGATTGAGCCAGCAGGAGGTCCCTCGGAGATTTTTGCTATGATAGGAGGACCAATAGGGGGTGCCAGAAATTCTACATGAAAAGCCCGTTGCCAAATTGCTCCATATTTGCAAGAGAAAGATCGGTGTCTAGCTTTTCACGAGATTATTTTCTTCTCTACGGAATACCTGATGTTGCTGCTATGATCATTCGAGCAATAATTGCAAACACTATTTTTCATCGGATTTGTGTTGATGGGAGGAGCTCAGCTAAAATAAATTACTGGCCTTGGTTTGAGAGGATGCCAGCTGATGTCAAAGCCCAGCTGCAACTAGTATGAATTCCCCTAGTCAACTTCGCAAACCACGTCGTTTGTTCTTGAGGAATTCTCAATCTCCCAGTCACAATAGAAGACTCCCCAAATGAGAAAACCATATATGTTCAGTCTTCCATGACAAAGCCTTTTCACCTTATAATGCGATACTAGGAAAACCCACCTTAAAAAGATTGAAGGGGATTGTATCTACTTTGTATTTAGTATTGAAATTTCCTATTGTTAGAGGGATACCAGCAGTTTGGAGGGACTAATAGATGGCACGGGAGAGTTTCCATATTACACTAAAAGGCATAGCCCGAAACTCAGGTCAACCAAAGCACCCCTTTGAGTGGTTAAAGCCCAACCAACGCCTAAGGATAGTGTACCTTATGCAAGCACTTAATGCTGAGTAGCAGCAGAATGTGAAGCCAAGCAAAGTAGAAGAAGTGGTCCTTAATCTTTCCAGGTTGGATGATTGTGTTTATATTGGAAATGAGATGCCTCGCTCTTTTAAGAAAGATCTGATTCACTTGTTAAAGGAATTTCTTGATGTCTTTGCTTGGGAAGTGCTAACATGACAGGAATCCCTACCTCTATAGTTACACACAAGCTCAACGTTCAGTAAGTACTAAGCTCATTCAACAGCAAAGGTGTCCTTTTGTGCCAGAACACAATCGAATCATCAACACTAAAGTGAATAACCTTCTCAATCCCGACATCCTTGGTGAGATAAAGTACCCCACTTGGCTCTCTAATCCTATATTTGTTAAAAAATTTGATGCTTCTTGACAAATGTGTGTGGACTACATTGATTTAAATAAGGCACGCCCAAAAGATTTTCACCCTTTGCCAATTATTGATTTAAAAGTAGATGTGTTGATGGGTTTTCGTGTTAGATGGTTTTCAGATGCTTACGAAGGCTATCACCAGGTTTTGATGGACCCAAATGATCCCGAAAAAACTGATTTCATCACAAAAAGGGGTGTGTTTTACTATACGAAGATGCCCTTTGGATTGAAAAATGTAGGAGCCACTTATCAATGGCTAGTCGACCAAGTCTTTCAAAGGCAAATAGGGCAAAATATGGAAGTCTATGTAGATGACATGATGATCAAGAGTCAGACTGAGCAAAGGCTGTTGGCTGACATCATAAAAACTTTCCTTACACTCAGAAGTCGGAAGTGTAGAACCCGAAGAAGTGCACTTTCGATGTGCAAATTGGAAACTTTTTTAGACACTTGGTGTCTGACATGAGGATTGATCCAAGCCCCAAAAAATTTCAAAACATTCTGGACATGGTGTCCCCTAAGACGCTCAAAGAAGTCTAGTCACTTAAATGTAAGCTAGTTGCATTCCACCGTTTCCTGTCTTGGGCAGTAAAATAGTCGTTGTCTTTTTTTTAGTCACTTAAGAAATGGACCAAAGTAAAAAATTCCTTTCAGTGGATTGATGCAGCAAAAAATGGCTGCAGCGAGTGAGGTAGTTAGTGTAGTGCTTTTTTGAGAGGAGAGAGCGGTACAAAGGCCAAATTATTATGTGAGTAGAGCTTTGCAAGGAGCTAAACAAAGGTATTCTAATATGGAGAAGTTAATCCTTGCCCTAGTTTATGTAGTTAGATGACTCTGGTGTTATTTTCTAGCCCATCCCATCATAGTGTGGACTGATCAACCACTACGGCAACTTCTCCATTGGCTAGAAGCTATAGGAAGGATAACCAAAAGGGCCATCGAGTTGGGGAAGCATGACATCTCTTTCATGCCAAGAAAAGCTATTAAGTGCTAGGTGATAGCTGATTTCATTGCAGAAATGCCTCCATCCCAAAACAGCAACAATGAAGTAGAGAAGTGGCCTTCTCTGCAATAGACCTTGTATATAAATAGGGCACCCAATATGGCTGGGGCTGGTTTGCTCCTAGTAGACCCACATGGCAATGAGTTGTCTTATGCCCTTAAGTTTGCCTTCCCGACCTCTAATAATGAGGCAGAATACGAGACCCTCATTGCCTATTGTAACTGGCAAAAAAGATGAGGTGAAGAGGTTAAGTATATATGAGGACTCGCAATTAGTTCTTAGTCAAGTCAATGGGCGATATGAGGCCAAAAACATAATTATGGCAAGGTATTTGGAAAAAGATCGTGAATTGTTCCTATTGTTTGAATCCTGCCAGCTCGAAAAGATTTCGAGAGGAAAGAATCAACGTGTAGATGCACTCAGCAAGTTGGCATCCACATTGGATACTTCTTCATCTCGCAAAGTTATTGTAGAAAGACTTGAACAAATGAGCATTCATACACAAGCGGTGCTGGCAGTTGTGAGTGATGTTGGATATACTTGGATGACTCTCCTAGTGAAGTACTTGGAATTAGGAGAATTACCAAAGAATAATGCATTGGCCTAGTCTACTTGTATCCGAGCTGCCAAATATTTTGATGAAGTTCTGTACAAAATGTCATATTTGATGCCTTGGCTACAGTGTTTGGGTCCAGCATAGGCAAAATATGTGTCGAAAGAAATGCATCAAGAGGCTCACTCTGGCCATATGGGACCCCAAGCTCTTACACCATTAGCAATGCAACAAGGCTCTTACAGGCCTACATTCCACAGAGATGCAAATGCTCTGATTCAGTCCTGTGATTAGTGTCAGTGCCATTTTGCAGTTCGAAAGCTCCCTTAGATGGATATGATCTTAGTAATCAGTCTATGGCCGTTCTACTAGTGGGGGATAGATATCATGGGGTCATTTCCTAAAGCGCCAGGTAGGTTAAATTTTTTGATAGTGTCTATAGATTATTTTACAAAACGGGTAGAGGTTGAGACGTTGTCAACAATCACTGGCCGAAATATCTTGAAATTCATTTCTTGGAATGTGATATGCCGTTTTGGCATCCCCTAGGTTCTCACCAATGACAAAAGGAAACAGTTTGCGAACGAGCCCGTGCGAAGTTAGTGTGCTATGCTCAACATACAACAAAAGTTTACTATGGTGCTCACCCCTAGAAAATGATCAAGTGGAGGTTAAAAATAGAATTTTAGTGCAAGGGTTACGTACCCCACCTAAGGAAAGCAAAAAGGGATTGGGTGGAGGAACTACCCAACATCTTTTGGGCATACCGAACTTCACATAGGACAGCAACAGGAGAGACCCCTTTTAGCTTAATCTATGGCATGAAGGCTATTATACCAATTGAGATCGGTTGCCTACCAAAAGGGTAGCAGACTTTAAAGAAGGTGGCAACGAGGATGAAATATAGTAATTTGAATATGCTTGAAGAAAGAAGGGAGATTGCTTCTCTTTGAAAAGCAAAATATAAGCATTTGGTGACCTAATATTACAATGCCAAAGTCTACCATGCATGTATCTAGCTAGGAGATTATGTCCTTTGTAATAATGAAGTGAGCCATGTTAAAGGGCAACAAAAGCTAGACCCGCAATTGGAAGTGCCGTACAAAGTCGTTGAAGTTTTTGGATCTGGAGCTTGTCAACTAGAAACTATAAAAGGCCAAGCCATCCCATGGACCTAACATGTGTCTAACTTGAGATGTTTTTAAGTTTAGTCATGTTTGAAGTGTACCATCTTTGTAAAGAATTACAAAGATTGGTGGTCTTTTCCTAGGAAAATAACCCTCTATAGGGCCAAATTGACTGGGTTTTTGTGTTTATTGTGGATGAAATGAAATCCCAATCTTTTTCCTAGTTTGAGAACTGATCATCAAAATAATTTATATTTGGTAATGCATCCAGACATGAAACCCTTTCTAAAGGTGTAACTTTTGTTTTCCTATTAATGAAGCAAGTTGCCCAAATGGCCAATGTGTTGAAGAAACAAAAGGGAATACCATTGTTTAATTTGAAAACTGGCTAAGTATTCGCATATTTTTATTTAAGGATGAAATGAAATCCTATTATATCATTCTTAATTCAACATCCAACTTAAAGCAATAACAGGCTGTCTAAATTGCAGTGGTAATCCGAATTGCTAATAAAGGAACAATGCATTGATGCCAAAAAGGGATGAAGTGACATTCCTTACATTGGCCAAAAAGAAAAAAAAAAGAAGGAAGAGAAGAAAATAGAAAGCAAGATAGCTTCTTAAAGCTGTGGTGGCTCGAAGTGTTGAATTATGCCCTAAAGACCAATCATATGATGATACTTTAGGCATATATTGTATCATAATGTTTATAATTAATGGCAATGATTATTATGTTTATTTCTATATCTGCATTTTATGAAATAAATATAATAGCAATGTTCCAAGAATTTAATTATTCTAAAATTATCCCTACTTGAGTATTATCATAAAATGGGACAATGATAATGCATTAAGACTAGTATGTGGAGTGACTGATGAAATTGTTCATGATATGCGATATCAAGTCAACACATGGGTACATGTAAGAGAAAAATGTACTGGATTGACCCGCCATGAGAAATATTACATGGATTATTATATGAAGTATCATAACTATTTCTCATTGTGATGATGGTGTAAATAATCCTTAGACTTGAGATCCTCAGAGATCCCAACATGAGGAGTTGAATGTTTTGATGTTACTAAACGTTAACCGTAAAAGGGTGAACTATAAAAGTAGTAATTGGACATGTAATAAATCATGTGGTGAAATGTTGAGTGATCAAGAAAGGATTTGCCCCTCTTATATAATGGGAGTGATATCTTTGGACCCCTTGGTTGAGTAAGACCATAAAATGCATGGCCATGTTCAAATGAGTCGATATGTGATATCAGACTCATTTGCTTAGATATGTCTACTCGGCAATCAAGAAATGTAAAGATTGAACTATACGAGCATGACACGCTCCATGGCTCGTGTTCAATCATGATATCTAGGGCAAAGGGATTTAATTACACGGTAATACCTATCACAAGAAATGTAATCACGAATTACTAATATTCTCATGACTTGGGTAGTATTGATGTGTTGCTCGACACCTGTCATTACTTTTGGCATAAAATATATTTTATGTCAATGCAAACGTTATGAGAACCTATTGGGTAGCACACTTAGATCGTGTCCAAAAGAAATGCAAAATTCATGTGATGAAATTTTGGTTAATTTAAGAATCCTATTGAGAATAGGAATCTATTGGGTTTTGTTTTAAAACGGTTTTGGATTTAAAGCCACAAGATTTTGGTTCTATTAATATTAATAAATCCAAAATGAGTTTTAGATTTATTAATTAAATAATAATCAAAATGGATATTGGAAAATGAAAAGGTAGCCATGAATGTATATGTAATACATTGTAATTCATTTTATGGGAAATGAAAAGGCAGCCATTTATTGGAAAATGAAAAGACAACCATGTGTAACATATTGCAATTCAATTTCTGGAATATGAAATGTGCAAAGGCAGCTGTTCACATGGATGAGCAAATGAAGAAAACCGATGGTACACTTTCATTTTGAAAGTCTTCTATTTAAGCTTTCTTTGTTGAAAAAAAAATTGAGCTATTCTTTAGTTCATGAATTGTTATTCTTTAGTCTTTTCTTATTCAGTAAAACCACCAATCCTTATTTGAGAAATAAGAACAAAACAATTTAAGTTGAGAGCTTGAAAGAAAAACCAATCCTTGGGTTGAGAACTTGAGGGAATACCCGAGTAACAAAATCTTAGCTAGCACTAAAAGATTTTGTTATTTCTTTCTTTAGTTAATTGTTTGAAAATTAACTTGAGACTTGGAGACGATCGTGTGGATACCATAGAGGCAAGGCTAGACTGATTTTGCTTGTGATTCGACATTCGACATACGATCTTCTACCGCTACTAGAAAAGGTATGAATTCCACCTACCGGTTTGACTCCACTTCGTATGGATCCTTGGAGGAAACCAACAAAATTTTAAAATTTCTGCTGTGTTCTTTGATTTGGTTTCCTTCAGTGGTATCAGAGCCACTTACGAAGGCTCAAATTGGTTTTAAGTGAGAAGCATGCTTGTTTGATTAAATTGTTTATGAACTTGTATGCTGAAATTTGGATCTTATTAATGTGTTCATTAAATCTGGATTTTAATGAAACATATATGATATGTTTATGTCTATTAAATCAGTTTAGGGTATGCTTTAAAGTGTTATTGTTGGATATGAATAATATGAGATATATATATATATATATATATATAGATATATGAATAAGCGTGGAAGAACAAAGTTTCAGCTTTTTTGGAATTTTAAGGCTTAATTTCAGGTTTGTCATTTTGCCACCAATTTTCGGTTTTAATAAAATTTATTAAAATTGAAAAAAATATATTTTGAATCATATTGAGTCTAAATATGTATATGATGCATAATATTGGCTTTGGATTTTTTCTAGAAAATTTGATAAACTTCGGTTATGTGCTTTGTGCTATTTTCGATTGGACAGAAAATCTTAGTTTTGGTTGTTACAATTTTGGGAGGCCTTTTCGGTTTCAATTTTAATTTGAGGCTGAAATTAATATGTTAGATATATATTTGTGATATATATAATATTAAGGCCAAATTATAAATGTGATATATAATAATTCCAATTTAAAAGCTTACCAAAACTTTGGAAGGTTTGGATTTCTGAAAATTTTGAATGGTTCAAATTTACAATTTCTGTTTTTGAATTGCATATTATTGGAACTAGTTTGTGACTGGTCAAGATCTAATATATATGATATATTAAGTTGAGGCCTAAAATATTTGATATATTATTCACAAAATTTTCAATGATTATGTTTAGCCTAAATTGGATATATATGATATATCAAGTTAAGACTAAAAGTTAATTTTTGCCAATTTTGGTACTGTTTTTATTTTAATTAATTTGTGTTGAACCTGAAACATGTGTATGTTGTGCATATTGAGCCGAAAATATATTTGTGAAATATATTGGTTTCAAAATTTTGACGTTGTGAACGAAAAATTATTTTGGCTATATACATGTGTTCGGGTTTTAGGGTTTGACCAAAATATGTATATGATATAATTTCACAAATTAATTATGATCAAAGGTTGGCTGAATGGAATATGTAATATTTCATGTTGTGGCTCGAAAAAATATATAAGATATATTTTTGACAAATTTCTCATAATCAAAGTGTGGCGTAAAGGAATACATATGGCGTGTTTCATTCTTGGCCAAATTGAACATAGCTTTGGAATTTTATGATGGCTGAAATTTGGTATTTGTATCATGTTAAGGCCAGAAATATATGAGATATATTTTTCATAAATTTCTAATAAGCTAGTATAGTCGAAATTTGCATATTAAACTCGAACCTTCCATGCATAATATATTATTCAAAACCCTAATATTTGATTTAAAGTTAATTGTTCATTATGAATGACAATTGTATATGATATGCGAATTATGTGATATTTGAGCATGGTGCATAGTTATAGCCCTTGGCCCAATGTGATTGGAAATGGTTTTGTAATGGTTGTAACTAAATATGACCTGCGTGTTATGCCTTGTTAAATTTCTAGTTGTACATTCTTTTCTCATCTAACTCCCCTCGAATGTAAATCGAGGTTTCTCGAAAGATGTAATAGTTAGATTAGAGATAGGATTAGTCTAGAAATCAAGGAGTTCGTGACCATATGAAGACGACCAAAGGAGGCACTTGGAGAAGATGCTAATACCCTTAGGTTGACCTTTTGGTTCTCTCATTGGCTTGAGAGAATCAACTTAGTTTGGGCTATAACTATGTCACGTTTATTTTCTTGTTCATGTATGAGATGCATGTTGTGTATGGTTATTGGTTAAATATATGATGAGATCATGTATGTAATAATTAGTTAGAAAATTATGCAATTAATTGGACTAATAATTACAAAAACCAATTCAAACAAAATGGTGAGATTTTAACAAATCCCTCAAACCAAATATTAAGTCTAAGATACCTTCCAATGCCTAGCACTCGTCAAGGCTTCAATTGATCATGTGTAGGCTTGCCAAAGCAAGGTGCTATGATCCATCTTAGTGAGACGCGACAGGATAATAGTAATACCCAACTGTTAACCATTGGGTTAGACTTAACTACGTAGCCTCAACAGGATTGAAACCTAGAGGCCTAGAGTTGGGCTGCTTATTAGATAAGTTACAACAAAAAGTTGTTCAACCAACTATCCAAGAGTTGTATAAGATACAATTGATAGGTGTTGTCTACCTAAATAGCTGAGTTTTGGCGATTAGCCAAAGCTAACCCAAAATTAGGTCAAATATGGATCTTGGCCCATTAGTAAGTTAATTAAATTAAACTTTCCAAATTAATATTGAGGGTTATTAATTTGAAAAAAATAGTGGGAGTAACATTTAATAAAAGACCATATTAAATGTTTACATTCACGATACTTATTTTGCATATTTCTATTGTTAATAACCATGGCAAATAACACTAATAACAACACGTTATCATTGCGATTAGTCCTTGAGAAGGACAAGATAAATGAGACAGACTTCCTGGATGGGTAAAGAAACTTGAGGATAGTCCTCAAATAAAAGAAAAATTGATCCTAGAGGAACTCTTACTTAAAGAACCTAAAGAAAGGAACTAATTCCATTGTGGTAAGACCGAACATTGGAAGAGAAAATATAAAGTTTACCTGGAGGATCTTAGAAAATGATGAAGGAAACTTCCATTTTGGGTATTAATGTTATAGAAGTTAATTTATCTACTTCTTCATCATGGGTATTAGATACCGCATGTAGTTCACACATTTGTGTAAATGTGCACGAACTAAAAAAAAGTAGGATTTTAGCTAAAAGAGAAGTCAACCTACAAGTGGGAAATGGAGCAAGGGTTGCTACATTAGCTGTAGGGACTTATGTCTTGAATTTGCCCTCCGGGCTTATATTAGAACAAAATAAATGTTATTGTGTGCCTTTCATTGCGAAGAATCTTATTTCAATTTCTTTTTAGACAAAAGTAGATTTTCGTTTATAATAAAAGACAAATGTTGTTCATTTTATTTAAATGATATCTTCTATGGAAATGCACAAATGGCTAAAGGCCTCTATGTTCTAAATCTTGACAAGTCTATCTATAACATAAGTACCAAAAGGATTAAAGCAGATAATTTTAATCCGACTTATCTCTGGCATTGTCATCTAGGCCATATAAATAAAAATTGCATTTCCAAACTCCATAAAGATGGATTATTGGACTCATTTGATTTTGAATCATATGAGAATTGTGAATCATGTATATTGGGCAAGATCACTAAATCTCCTTTTCAAAACATAGTGAAGGGGCAAGCGATTTATTGGAACTAATACATACTGATGTATGTGAACCATTAAATACACAAGCTAGAGGTGGTTTTAAATAATTCATTAAATTTAAATTTACTGATGACTGCAGTAGATACGGCTATGTGTATCTTATGAAACACAAGTCAAAATCATTTGAAAAGTTCAAAGAATTCAAGAATGAAGTACAAAACCAACTTGGTAAGAGTATTAAAATATTTCGATCTGATCGAGGAGGTGAATACTTAAGCCAAGAGTTCAATGACTATCTAAAGGAGTGTGGGATAGTCTCACAACTTACTCCTCCTGGAACACCACAATGGAATGATGTGTCTAAAAGGAGAAATCAAACTTTGTTAGACATGGTTCGGTCCATGATAAGTCATGCAGATCTTCCAAATTCTTTTTGAGGACATGCTTTACTTACAGTCAATTTTACACTAAATCGAGTTCCATCTAAATCGATTTGTTCGGTGAATTGCAAGCGTACAATATCAACAAGTAAAAAAGTGATAAGTAGAGTATCGTTCCCACGAGGATTGTTTTCAATTTAACCAATTACTTACCAATATGATTAATTCAACAACAAGCTAGCCAATTAAAAAGCTTTCATGCAATTTAACTAAACTTAGCAAAGAATGAAAATTTATAACAATAAACAAATACTAAAAATTTACCAATTTAATAAAGATGTTAGAGATTTCGATTTCACTTAATCAATCCTAATTAACTCTCTTGACTTGTCATGCAATTAAATTAAATTCCAAATTATGATGGTGAAATTTCCCTAATGTAAATTAATAGCCGACATCGGTCTAATAACCCTATTTAGATTAAAATTAACTCACACTTGGTCTAGGTGAATTTAGATTTCTAAATGCATTAAGAACTATGGAAATTCCTGGATTCAATCTAAGTAGCCACGACTTAGTTCTACTACCGAAACCACATGAACAACCTAGATTATTACGGTCTAAATTGAATTCACGGTTTAATATCACATGAGCACATGCATGTCATCTCCACACGGTATCAAACAAGCATAAAAAATCAATTAAGTGGTGATTAATCACCTAAAAGCATTAAGAACATGATATTAAACTCATAATTGAAATATAAATTGCATGAACAAGTCTTAAGAATTAATTATTCATGATTAAGATCCATCTAATCTCTAACAAAAGAATTTAGAACATAATGAAATTTAAACTAACAACAAAAATAAGAATAGACATAATTAAAATTGAAACAAATTCTGAAAATTAAACTAACTATTATTCAATAAACAAGAACTATAAAATAGTTAACTTGAAAATTAATCACAACTAGAAGTTCATAACAAAAGAAAAAAAAAATAAAACTACTATAATTAAAGACAAGAAAAGAAAACTAAAATTACTAAACTTTAACTAAGTAAAGAAAAACAAGAAAAGACAAAATTGAAGACTTGAAGTCAATGAATCAAAATAAAATTCTGTTTCTGGATTGTTTCACCCGTAGCTTCCAAAGAGACCAAAAAAAAATGAATTGCTGCTTTCAACTCAAGTCAAGCTTGGCGGCTGTTTCTATTTGCTTACTAAACTACTGAAGACAACAAGAAGAACAAAACGAGGGGAAATCAAGAGGAACAACACAAAAGACAACCGAAGTTCTGAAGCAAGGAAAAACCGAAAGCAGCTACTGGAATTTGCTGAAGGAAACCGATACAAAACATCAAAAAAAACTGGCAGAAAACCGAGAAGGATAGGAAAACAAACAACAAACTGTGGCTGTGCTTCTGCTGAGAAAAACCGAGATCTACTACTGCAAGGTTCAGAAGAAAACCGAGGAGAAGACTGAATGTTCTCAAGAAACCCGAGAGCAACTACTGAAATCTTACTAAAGTACTGAAAAGAAAACAAAACAAAGGAAAAGAAACTGGCAGCTATAATTCTCTAAACTAATGAAAGAAAGGTCGGCTACTGCTAAATCTAAACTAAAGGAAGACAATAAAACTGAATGGAAGTGCTACTACTACTCCTAAACTAACGAGAAGAAGAGAGAAACAAAGGACCGAAGAGTGGGTTGCTGTCTTTTGTGCTCCTCTCGAATGTGTGCTTTATATAGAGCAAAAGATTGGTTGTTTCTTCCTAAATTTTTCAGACCCAAATCCTTCTTTGTTTTGTTATTTGTCTTCAACTTGAAATCGGTCCTTTTTGTTTCCAAATCCCAGCCAACTTTTGTTTCCAAATTTCAGTCCCGCTCTATGTCATTCTTGCTGCCCGATTCCTTTGTCTTGCAAGTGTCTTCTATTTCCTAATTTGCAGCTTAGCTTGTAATCTTTTTGGTCAGCTCAACTCTTCTTCTTGTTGCTTGTTTCCTGATTTGTTTCTGCCCAAAGTTTTTGTTTTCTTCTCCTTTCTCTTTGTGTGCTGTTCGGTTGTTTTGTATTCTCTTCTCTCTTTCTACTGTGTGTTTCCTTCTTGCAACTCAGCTCTTTTATTTCCAATTTGCAATTAACTTCCTTTCTCTTTTGACTGAAGAATGCTTTTTGTCTTCTTCCTTGTATTTCCTTTTTGTAGCATTTTTGGAGCCTTTTCTTCCAACTGAATAAGTTTCCTTTTTTTTTTCAGCTCAGCTCTTGTTTGTTGTTCAGCTTTTCTTTTCTTCTTTTGCAGCACGGCTTCTTGTTCTTGCAGCTAGAGTATTCTTTTTCTGTTGAAGCAATTTGGTCAAGCTTTGATAAGCTTTATAGGCTATAAAGTAACAAAATAATGCCTAGATAATTGGTTAGTCCTTTGATCTTCAAATTAGAAGAAAAATTCAAGATTAAACTCAAAAGTTCTAAAAATATTTGAAAACTTAGAAATCATAAAATCAAAGGATAAATTGGCCAAAATATGTAAAAACAAATTAAAACACAAGCCAATTTCTAACCAAAATTAATAAGAAAACCCTATATAAAATAGAGTTATCAATTCAAAAGACACCATATGAGATATGGACTAGGAAGCGTCCTAGTATGTCTTTTATGAAGATTTGAGGATGTGAGACTTACGTCAAATGTCAAGTCTCCAGAAAACTTGGACCCAAATCTGATAAATGTAATTTTGTGGGGTATCCTAAATAAACAAAAGGATACTATTTTCTATTATCCCAATGAGAACAAAATGTTTGTTGCTCGGCTAGTGTTTTTCTAGAAAAGAAATTTATTTCTAGAAAATCTAGTGGGAGACAAATAGAACTTGAAGAAATTCGAGAACCACAAAATATTATTGAACTTGATGAGATGAAAATTGAGCAAACACCACAAAAATTTGTGGAACAAGTACCTGCTCAAGAGACACAAGCCCTACGTAGGTCTACTAGGATTTATCATAAGCCACAGAGATATGGATTTCTTGTGACTAAAAGTGGTGACATCTTGCTAATAGATCAAGATGAACCTACGACCTATTAAGAAGCTATATCGGGGCCAGACTTTGAGAAATGGCTTGAAGCCATGAGATCTGAGATGGAATCCATGTATACAAACCAAGTCTGGACTTTGGTTGATCCACCTGAAGGGATAAAACCCACAGGGTGCAAATATGTCTTCAAAAGGAAGATCGACATGGATGGTGAAGTACATACCTTTAAAGGACGGTTGGTTGCTAAAGGTTTCAAACAATTTCATGGTATAGACTATGACGAAATATTTTCACCAATTGTGACGCTAAAATCCATTAGGATCTTGCTTGCGATAGCTGCATTCCATGATTATGAAATCTAGCAAATGGATGTCAAAACTGCTTTCCTTAATGAAAATCTTCTCGAGGATGTGTACATGACACAACCTGAGGGTTTTGTCGATCCGAAAAATGCTGGAAAGGTTTGTAAGCTACAATGATCCATTTATGGGTTGAAACAAGCTTCTTGAAGTTGGAATCTTCAGTTTGATGATGCAATCAAAGAGTTTGGTTTCATCAAGAATGAAGATGAACCTTGTATCTACAAGAGGTTAGTGAGAGCACTGTTGTCTTCCTAGTTTGTATGTAGATGACGTACTACTTATTGGGAATGACATTCCTTCTTTACAGTCTGTAAAGAAATGGCTAGGAAGTTGTTTTTCAATAAAAGGCTTAGGTGAGGCAACCTATATATTAGGTATCAAAATCTATAAAGATAGATCAAAGAGATTGATTGGACATAGATAAAGTGCTAAAGCGGTTTAGCACGCAAGAATCTAAGAAAGGATTCTTACCTATGGGGTAGGGAATTACTCTCTCAAAGGAACATTGTCCTTCGGCACAAGAAGAGAGACAACGCATGAGTAGGATTTCATATGCATCAGCTATTGGATCTATTATGTACGCCATGCTATGTACTCGCCCCGATGTCTCATATGTTTTGAACTTAACGAGTAGATATCAAGTAGATCTCGGTGAACGTTACTGGATCGCTGTTAAAAATATCCTTAATTACTTTAGAAGGACTAGGATACATTCTTGATATCAAGTGAAGAAGAGCTCAATGTAATTGGTTACACTGACGCCAATTCCAAACCGACAATGATGACTATCGATCACAATCGGGTAATGTGTTTTGCCTAAATGGTGGTGCTGTGAGCTGGAAGAGTTCCAAGCAATTGACAATAGCCAACTTTACAATAGAGGCCAAGTATATTGCTGCTTATGACACAGCAAAAGAGGCCATTTGGATAAAAAAAAAAAAAGGTTCGTAACTGAACTTAGGGTTGTACCTAGCATTCACAGTCCAATTCAACTCTATTGTGAGGACAAATGAGCCATTGCACTGGCTAGGAAAACCAAATCTCACCAACGATTCAAACATATACTTCGGCACCTCCCCCTTATCTGTGAGATAACTTAGAGAGGGAATGTGAAAATATGCAAAGTACCAACTGATGATAATACAGTTGACCCACTGACAAAGCCTCTAGCGCAGCAGAAGCTTGATCGTCATACTAGATCATTAGGCATTAGAGAGATGTCTAATTGGTCTTAGTTCAAGTGAGAGTTTGTTGGATTATGCTCTAAAGACCAATCATATGATGATACTTTAGGCATACATTGTATCATAATGTTTATAATTAATGGCAATGATTATTATGTTTAGTTCTATATCTGCATTTTATGAAATAAATATAATAGTAATGTTCCAAAAATTTAATTATTCTAAAATTATCCCTGGTTGAGTATTATCATAAAATGGGACAATGATAATGCATTAAGACTAGTATGTCTAGTGACTGATGAAATTGTTATGATATGAGATATCAAGTCAACACATGGGTACATATTAGAGAACAATGTACTGGATTGACCCGTCATGAGAAATATTACATGGATTATTATATGAAGTGTCATAAATATTTCTCATTGTGATGATGGTGTAAATAATCCTTAGACTTGAGATTCTCAAAGATCCCAACATGAGGAGTTGCATGCTTTGATACTACTAAACGTTACCTGTAAAAGAGTGAACTATAAAAGTAGTAATTGGATATGTAATAAATCATGTAGTGGGATGTTGAGTGATCAACAAAGGATTTGCCCCTCCTATATAATGGGAGTAATATCTTTGGGCCCCTTGGTTGAGTAAGACCATAAAATGCACGACCATGCTCAAATGAGTCAATATGTGATATCGGACTCATTTGCTTAGATATGTCTACTCGGGAATCAAGAAATGTAAAGATTGAACTATACGAGCATGACACGCTCCATGGCTCGTGTTCAATCATGATATTTAGGGCAAAGGGATTTAATTATACGGTAATACCTATCACAAGAAATGTAATAACGAATTACTAATATTCTCATGACTTGGGTAGTATTGATGTGTTGGTAGACACTGCTCATTACTTTTGGCAAAAAATATATTTTATGTCAATTCCAACGTTATGAGAATCTATTGGGTCGCACACTTAGATCGTATCCAAAAGAAATGCAAAATTCATGTGATGAAATTTTGGTTAATTTAAGAATCCTATTAAGAATAGGAATCTATCGGGTTTTGTTTTAAAACGGTTTTGGATTTAAAGCCACAAGATTTTGGTTCTATTAATATTAATAAATCCAAAATGAGTTTTAGATTTATTAATTAAATAATAATCAAAATGGTTATTGGAAAATGAAAATGCAGCCATGAATGTATATGTAATACATTGCAACTCATTTTATGGAAAATGAAAAGGCAGCCATTTATTGGAAAATGAAAAGACAACCATGTGTAACATATTGCAATTCAATCTCTGGAATATGAAATGTGAAAAGGCAGCTGTTCACATGGATGAGCAAATGAAGAAAACCGATGAGACACTTTCATTTTGAAAGTCTTCTATTTAAGCTTTTTTTGTTGAAAAAAAAAATTGAGCTATTCTTTAGTTCATGAATTGTTATTCTTTAGTCTTTTCTTATTTAGTAATACCACCAATCCTAATTTGAGAAATAAGAACAAAATAATTTAAGTTGAGAGTTTGAAAGAAAAACCAATCCTTGAGTTGAGAACTTGAGGGTATACCCGAATAACAAAATCTTAGCTAGCACTAAAAGATTTTGTTATTTCTTTCTTTAGTTAATTGTTTGACAATTAACTTGAGACTTGGAGATGATCGTGTGGATACCATAGAGGCAAGGCTAGACTGGTTTTGCTTGTGATTCGACATTTGACATATGATCTTCTACCGCTACTAGAAAATGTATGAATTCCACCTATCGATTTGACTCCACTTCGTATGGATCTTTAGAGGAAACCAACAAAATTTTAAAATTTCCGCTGCATTCTTTTATTTGGTTTCCTTCACAAAGTTCAGTAGATCATCTATGGTCATGTCTAGATTCGCGGCGAAGGTGTTAAAACACTCAAACTCTTGAGATCTGAACTGGAGCTCTTGAAAGGCAACATCCATCTTCTCGCTAGCATTGGAATTGAATTCTGGGATTTGATCCAAGAGAATGTGGTCGAAATACTTTTCTTTAAGTATTTCTATCGTTTCCGCTCTGGCGACAGCCTATAGCCTGGGAACAAGGTCCTCAAACCACAAGCCAAATTCCTGAGTCCTAATCAATTTATTAAATAGAATTCTACAGCTCTGAGTCATAAGGAATTTTCTCATCTATTCCAACCAGTCCCTTCTTCTAGTTGCATCGCGGAGCTTGGAGATCCATTTTTGTGAAATGGTCTTTGCCTCGGTTAAGGCGGCCTTCAATCACTCCACTTCTGCCATCTTTTGTTGCCCCTTAGCTTTTGTGAGTTCTACACTTAGCCCAGAAATCTCTTGATCTTGGGCACATATTTCTTCTCCCGCACACTGATCGCGCTCCACTGATTGGGCCACAATTTCCCTTAGGTTCTCAATGATTTGTTGGAGCTGAGCTAGACTTTGGTCTTTTACTTCCCTTAGCCTCCTAGCACATCCCGTGACCTAAGTTGCTTATGAAAAGGTATGTGAAATTACTAACTTAGGTTAGAAAGAATCTCAATGAGCGATTTCGTCCTCTTCTCTATGGCCAATTTATTCGTCCTGTCTTCAAGCTCATATTCTATCATCCGAGCAGCGGTCCACAACACCTCAATCGTTGGCAAAGCATTTGCCATCCACTCTATCCAAACCCCAGTAATGCTAATCCTTGTACTGGGATAGATATTTTTTCATCCCAGCTTGAATGGCTCTACCCTTTTTGTCAAGGAGTTCGAAGTGCCATCTGGTCCTGGCTCCGTTGAAGTCAGAGGTACTATTTCTTGCTATTCTGGGATCTACTCCTCTTTGGGTGCAAATTGGTCATGATGGTCTCTTTGAGCGATTGCCTTCCATCTCTTCTTGGGCCGTATTGGCAAAATTGGCTGTTCTGAAACTGGTCCTTACTCTTGGGATTGTGGTTGTGTCTCCTTAGGTCCTCTGCTAAAGTGGATGTCTCTGTCGGAGTGGGGAGGAGCTAAATTCCTTGTCTCGAAGACTCACTCTTCTACTCACTCCTGGTGTCCAAACTAGAGTTCGTCTCTTTTTGAGACCAAGCTCCAGTTTTTGAACTGCCAACTTGCCGAGCTACAGCAGCCGCAATGAACTTGTGAAGATTCATAACTGTACAAGCATATTAACTTTGTTGAAAAATTTCTATACACAAATAATATATATATATATATATATATATATATATATATATATAATACCATAAAAATAAAAGTATAAATATATGCATTGCTAACAAAAAGACCAAAGAGAGTGGAATCTAAAAATCCTACTATTTCCTTTTTCGTCTTCTATTAGTAAGGCACCCGCAGTATGCGGTATTGGACTCATTCTGGCATACGACAATACGGCTTCGTTAATTTCATCCACAAAAAATGTTAGGTCGGACATGATTTTCGCATCAGCAACACTGAATTCTCCCTCTGATAGAGATGGATCTCTAACGTTCTTAGGATCCCTCCAATTCATTTTATGGTTTACTATCGTATCCGGCACAAAGAAAAACTTTACTTTCCATTTCTTAATTGAAGTGGCAAATCCTATGAGTATTTTAGGTCTTTATGGCCAGTTATTGAAAATGAACCAATCTCTATTGATTTTCATTTGGAAGAAATATCTCAACAAACCCATGGCGCATTGTATCCTCGTACTCTTACATACTAGTTCAAAACATATTAGTTTCCAAACTGCATTAGGGGAGAGCTATGAAATATGGATTCTATAAAATTTCAGGACATCTTGGAAAAATGTGATTAAAGGAATACAGAGCCTGGCCTTAAAGAACTCTGTATAGAGGGCTATAATTCCTGGAGAGAGAGAAGTAGCCACCTCAAAGCTTGAAGGTAAATTCAAAGGAACTGATGCATTTATATGATTTTTTTTTTTTGTCATTTCGGCCAAAGAATTTTGGAAGAAGATAGACTATGATACAAATCTTAAACCAAGAGAATAAAATCCGAACCTATATCAGAGTGTTGGTCCTAATATCATCCTCTAGGTTGAACTAGCTCTTCCTTAACAAGACACCAACCCCAAGATTAAAGAAGGACCTTGCTTTTGTCCACTTGACACCCGAAAGAATTATCCAAATTCAAAGTTGAGAATTGAACTATCTTTGGAACCAACTGGCACACTCAGATTGTTGAGGGAAAGAAACTCAACAACATAACTTAAACATAAACCTAAGAGGCTATCCTCAAAGACTCAAAGCAAGTTCTAAACTAGAACTCAAAGAAAAGCTAAAAAGCTCTCAAGTTTGTATTGAATTAATTCTTAATTTCTTGAGGCTAAATAGCCTCTATTTATAGATTACAAGTTGTAAGAATTAAGAAAGTCATTCCCTAGTTGGATTAGCTTTTTAGGTGACTACTTTAAGAAACTATTACTAAAAGAAATACTTACTAAAAGTATTCTAATCTAAGAAAAGGAAATAGAACAAATAGTTGCCTAAAACTAAAACTAATCCAAAGCTGATTTGGATTTGTGTGCTGGCCAAACTTGTGTTGCCTTTAAAACTTGTGCTTTCCAATCTTGAATTGAATTAGGAAGCTTCGTTAAATCTTCTAGCTCTTAATTTGGAAACTTCTCTAAACATCATGGATATGGTCTTGGAAGCTTCTAATTTCGTTCATGAAGAAAAAATAATATTGCCTAAACCATAAGTCCAAGTGCTGAATGGAATTGAGCTGAATTAAGAAGTGCTGAATTGGTTTGCTTCCTTTCAAATTGGAACCTTCCAAATTTGAATTTGGATTGTGATAAGAAGTTGCCTAAGGATCTTGATTACACAAGTGAAAATCAGCCACACTCGATCCTTCATTCTTGAGTTTTCATTGATGACTAGAATGACATATGATGAACTAAGTTCGGAAGCCTTCTTTGCTGCCTTAGCTTCGGATTCCGTGGATTCATTTATGAAAGAGATTAAGGCAGCTTGTATTCTCTTAGTCATTGACCTTGTAATAGGATCACCAATCCCTTGTAAAGAATCTAAGTGTGGACGCCTAGCTTCATGGTCGGCTTCATGTGGAGTCGTAGTTGTCTCGGCCCTTAGGATTTCATCAGACTAATAGATGCTAATTCCCAATTTCGGCATGATGACAACAATAAGAGTTTCTATTAATAACTTATTGGAGTTACAAACAATAGAAGCTCATAATTCAAGAATGAAAATGTGGAACCTAAATACAGCCTGCAAGAGTTAGAAAAATCCTAAGTAAATTAATGAAGGCGAAATTCATAACCCGTTTATGATCCGATTGGATGGTTTGGACCTGAGATTTTTTGTCTTCTTGGTGTTGATTGTTCCGGTAAAACAGATCCCGGAGTGATTCTCCTAAGTAGATTCTCTGATGCTTAAGTCAGTTCATAGTCAGAGTATAGTAATTCTCCGTTATCAAAATGTCCCTTTACTTGGTAGTCTTTTCTCGTCTTATATACCTTGTCCCGTCATTTGTGGGATCTGATGTCATTGAGTGATACGCAGATTATGGTTATAACCGTTGATTGCATGTCACAATGCTCACTCCACAATAATAACTTGTAGGTACGTGCTTATGGATAAGCACGATTCTACTGAATTCCCACCTAGTGGCCTAGGGTTCAAAGGTCCCACTTGGTGTGATTCCAATATGTTATCATTGTTGATCTTTGGACCTAGAGTTCAGGGTTTAAGTGAAGATCATGTTGTTGAGAATACCACAGAGGTCTGGAACTTTGCATGTCACTGAGGTCTGGTTTTGGTTCCAAGATCCCACTTTGGGGCGCAAAAACTAAGGTCTAGTCTTTGGCCCCAAAGTCCCGCCTTAGGGCGCAAAAACCTAGCCTCTGACTGGTGATGTGGCTCTTAACCTTTGATCTTAGATGGAACATTAGGTATTGGATCCTATAGGAACCTGTTCAAAGCTGCCAACAAACAAGTTAACTTTTGGACTTTCTTTAAAGTTCAAGGAGGTGTCATTTCCACAATGGCTTTTATCTTGTCTAGGTTGGCTTCAATTCCTGTCTTATATACCATAAATCCCAAAAAATTTCCATATCTTATCCCAAAAGTACACTTTTTGGGGTTCAACCGCATTCCACCTTAATCATGGTTTGTAAAGTTTCTTTCAGATCTCTGAGTGTGTTCTCTCTCTCTTTTTTTTTTAAATCACCATGTCATCCACATATACCTCCAAGTTCCTACCAATTTGACCTACAAACATTTGATTCACCAGGCGCTGGTAGGTCATTCCTGCATTTTCAACCCAAAAGGCATCTTTGTGTAGCAAAAAAACCCCATTTCTGTGACGAAAGTAGTTTTTTCGGCATCTTCTTCATTCATCAAGATTTGGTGGTAGCCTTTATAGGCGTCAAGAAACATAAGGACCTCGTACCCCTAAATGGCTTTGCCCTTCTAATCGATCACTGGTAAGGGATAACAATCCTTTAGACAGTATTTGTTGAGGTCAGTATAGTCAATGCACATCCGTCAACTATCATCAGGTTTTTTGCCTAGTACTAGATTAGATAACCATGTAAGGTAAAATAACTCTTTGATGATATCAGATTAAAGTAGCTTTTTCAATTCTTCATTCACCACCAAGTTCCTGTATGGAGCCAACAATCTTTTCTTTTGTTGTATGGGTTTAAACCCTAGGATCGACATTGAGTTTGTCACTGTTTGTGCATCATGGTAGACGGTGAGATCCCAGGCATATCTTTTGGGCCCCACGAAAAAACTTTTCTGTATCGACAGAGAAAATGAATAACTTGATTTTTTATTGATGTCGGCAATGCAGCTCCAACCTTAACCACCCTATCTGGGTAGTTGTCGTCTACAACAACTTCCTACACTTCATTAGTGATTTTCACTGGACCTTTGTGCGAGCTAGCCTCTAGGGAGCTACAAGGTGTGACCTCTGAGCTTTTGGAGTTTTGGGGTCTCCGAGATGTGACCTCAGGGTTTTTGGCATCTTGAGGTCTCTGAGGTGTGACATCAGAGTTCCCAGAGGGAAGCAATATACTTTTACCTTTGTTCATTGTCTCTAGAAATAGCACATTCAGTCGTAGTAACACTTCTGGAGTTTAAATGGCGTATACCCCCTTCGTCAAAGTGTTTTTACCTTTGATTGCAGTATACATGCATTCTCTCACTGTGCACTGGTCCCCTTATACTGATGTCACTTCATGTTCAATAGGAAATTTCATGACCAAATAGTAAGGTGACCAAATATCCTTAGCCTTGTTCATCCATAACTTGCCGATGATTGCATTGAAGGGAGATGAAACATCAACAACATAAAAGTCTGTCATTATAGTATTATCCCGGGGGTATTCTCCCACTGTTATTGCAAGTGTAATTATACCCACTGGATAAATAACCTTATGAGTAAAAGTTACTAGAGGCATAATAGACAGCTTTATTGTTGTAAAGTTGATCCCAAACTTGCAAGAACAATCAATATATAGGATATCGACCGCGCTGCTATCATCAACATAAACTCGATGCACCTCCTTATTCGCTACTATTGTTTTAATAACCAAAACATTATTATATGAGTTAATGGTGGGAACCGCATCTTTTTCCGAAAAAGAGATCACTTCGGAAGGTTTGAAGCGTTTGCTTACTAGATCTTGTAGGGGAATCCTCCTTGCATTGGCTTTGATCGCAGACTGCGATTAACCTTCCGGGTAGCCACCGAATATGGCGTGGATTACACTAGTTACATTATAGTTATCATTATGCGGAGACTGAGATGTTAATTGTTATGAAGGGTTGTTTTGGTATTGCTGATATGGCTGATTCATCAAAGGATCCCACCTTTGTCGATAGTCTGTCTGATGGGAAGACGGACCTGGGCCGCCTTGTCTTTCACCTCATCCTCCAGAATGGTAACTATCTCCCTGGCCTCTAGACCGGGGTTGCGTCCCTGAATGCTACCTTTGGATATACTAACCTAGCATTCCATTTCATATGCAAACTTCTTTTTACATTTTGAGATCTTTGTAGTCCTCATTGTCATGTTCGTGGTCATTGTAGAAGGCACACAAAAGATGCCAAGATTTTTATAAGACGTCGCAATCAACGAGACTGGAGGTCTGAGGAGATCTCTATATATAGATAGGATCTCGGTTCTAGTTTTAGCAAGCGGCGTTAGGCTTTTCTCTTGAATCCGAGTCTCCAAGTGACCCCGATTGTAGTTGAACCTATCAAAGGCGCTTCTTTGAGAGTTCTTCCCTTTGGTATCTTCTTGATGCTTCTTCTCATGTTTTTTATTTTCTCTCTTATTTCGATTTGCTTATTCTCCATTTGTGTAACTTTCTACCATCTGCCACAACGTCTGAGTATCAGTTAGGGTTTCCCATGCCAACTTTGTGTACAATGGTCTAGGATTGCACTGTTCATGAAGTAGAGATTACCAACTGATCTGTTTAATCAGCCACTTGTAAGCTTACATTGTTGAATCTTTCCATATATGACTTGAAGGACTTGTCCTTCCCTTGTTTGAGATTAATTAAATCTGCAGTGATTTTGTGGAACTTCTTCCTTTGAAAGAAGCGGGCATGAAAAAGTTGTGCCAACCGCTTGAATAAAGAAATGTTGTTATGGGGTAAGCCATTAATCCACACCCATGCCTTTCTGCTTAGATATATACGGAACACCTTACACATAACTGCCATTAGAACATTTTTAAAGTTCATCGCATATTTAAATCGCGAAAGAAAGTCTAGGGGATCAAAACCCCCTCATAAAAAGGAATTTTGTCAGGCAATTTAAATCCTGCCGGTGTTGAGTACTGCATTATATCAGGTGTGAAAAGTGATGGTGCATCCCTTCGTCTTTAGAACCCAATAGCTCGTGAATATCATCAGTCACTTTATTGCTGATTTGAGGGAAATCATCATTTCGTGGTCACTTTGGTTTATGTTTTAACCTAACTGTAGAATGATCGTTTGCATAATTGTTGTCAGCATGAGAGGCTGAAACTTCATTTCTGTCATCATTCCTCTTCTGACAACCACATTCTTGTTTACTAGGTTTTGGTTCATCCTCGGATGGGCATGGATTATGCTTAACCCTCTAAAACTCCTCAAACTGCACATGATGCTACTACATAAAGTTCACTCATATGCTTCACGCTGTCTCTAGGCCGGTGAATCATCTCGATTTGGAGTCATGCAGCATGAATGTTCATTCTCATAGGCAGAGAGATGTTCTGAATATTCAAGAATGCCACCTAAACGCAGTGGATCGTTATTTGCAAGGGCCGCGCGACTACATCACACTCAGCCTCATCTAGTTCCTACGGTCGCCCTTTGGTTTCCCGATCTAGTATCTACAATCGTCGTATAGGTTGGAATCAAAAGGAAGATCATGAATACTCCTTCAAAAATCAAGAAATTTGTTCCCACAGATAGCACCACTTGATGAAGGCAAAATTCATAACTCGTCTATGATCCGATTGGATGGTTTGGATCCGAGATTCTTCGTCTTCCTAGTGTTGATTATCCCTGCAAAACAGATCCTGGAGTGGTTATCGGGGTAGATTCTCTGATGCCTAAGTCGGTTCTTAGTCAGAGTATAGTAATTCTCTATTATTGGAATGTCCATTTACCTAGTTGTCTTTCCACTTCTTATATACATTGTCCCGTCATTTGTGGGATCTAATGTCATGGATTGATATGCGGATTATGGTTATAACTGCTAATTGCACGTCGCAATGCTTGCTCAACAATAATAGCCTGTAGTTACATGCTTATGGATAAGCACGATTCTACTGAGTTCCCACCTGGTAGCCTAGGGCTCAAATGTCCCATGCACTTTGTGTGATTTCAGTATATTATCATTGTTGATCTCTGAACCTAGAGTTCGGGGTTTAAGTGGAGATCATGCTATTGAGAATGTTGTAGAGGTCCGAAACTTTGCATGTTACTAAGGTTTGGTCTTTGACTCCAAGATCCTACCTTGAGGCACAAAGACCTAGCCTCTAGCGCAGTGACATGGCTCTTAAGCTTTGATCTGAAATGAAAGATTGGGAACTAGATCCATACACATCATAGGTGATGGTTGATGGAATTTAGAAAAGGAGTATTGTCAAAAAGAAAGGTACTGGCGAAGAACATCAAAAAAACTTGATTGAAAGATGTGGTGGTGAACTTTGAAGGCAAAAAGGGACGAAAGAGCACTAGAGAAGGCGAAGTGACACTATGCGACGGTGCTGCTAAAAACATTAAAAGAAAAGCATAAGAAGTACAATAAAAGAAGAAAGGAAGAAGGCTTTCTGTAATTTATAGAGAAAATGAAGAAGGTGAAGCAATAGGACTAGACAGTTGTAGGGTCATCTTGAGAACCAAACCGTGTAGGCCATCATGGGTGAGAAGATAAAAAGTCACCTCAGGAAGGGACTAGCATTAAATGCACAAGCGTGCTCGCTATGCTAGGTTTGAAGTGTATTAAGGAAAAAGGCGCGGTTCATCCAAGTCCATGATAGCTTGTTGTAGGAGGTTGAAAGCAGTCTGGCATGGTTGAGAATCCTTGTCAGTACTGGTAGTTAACAAATTACCAATCCAGAAGGTTAATTTGATTACCAATCATTGAATCAACTTGTCGGACTGCGAGAAAGACTAGTGATATGGGATGTGGTATCTTATGCTAATGTGGCAGGTCCCATGATGACGAGGCTGACACATGGGGCTTGCCATTGCGTTAACCCAGCAATGAGAGACTGATAGAATGTTTAAGTGTATATTTTTTTAGGTTAATTTCCTTATATTTTTATGCTTAAACTGCTTATTAAATTGCATTTTTAGAGAAAATACAAAGAATCTACAACAAATGTTGGCTGCACAAAATTGGAAGCAAGAAAGGACAAAACAAGGGTAAGACAAAACCAAAGAAAAGCATGTGCATGCATTCTATCTCTGCACTTTGATATTCAATTCTGGCGGCTGCACCAAAGAACAACAATCAAATAATAGAGAGCCTTTCCATCTACATGCAATTCAAACAGCAACAAGACAAAGAAGAGAGTCAACTGCAAATTGGAAGAAAAAGCCAAGAAACTACAAAACAAAAGCTGAAAATTGAGAAGCTTCCCTCGGTTGCACAAGGCTAGAACAACAAAGGAAGAAAGAACTCCAATTGAATTGCTTCAACGGAAGACAACTTCTGTAGCCTCAAGAACCGACAACTGCACAAGAAAGAAAAGCCAGCTGCATGTGCTCAACAGCAAGCAAACAAGAACCGTGAAGAAAAGACAAAGAAAAAGGAAACAAGATTGAGAGGTTGACTTCGGGCAAAATTTGAAGAAGACAAAACCGTGCACAACACAACAAAGAAGTACAAGTTCAGTTACAACAAGAAAACAAAATCTGAGCACAAGAAGGAAGAAGAGGCCGATGACAAGTTAGCTAAAAAAAGGAAATAGAACTTGACTACAATTTGGAAACAAAATAAACTTCTACAAGACTTTGAACTGCACTACAAATAAGAGAATGAAAAGCTGAACACAAGAAAGAAACTGCCGAGGAAAGGAATAAAGGAATAAAATCCGAACCCAACTTGAAGAATGACTACTACAATCAAGAAAAAAAAGAAGTTGGCTGGGATTTGGACACAAGACAGTAGAAGCCGATTACAAGTGCAAGACAAAAGCAAAAGAAAGATGGATTCGGAGTTAGCAAATTGGCTCTATAAAAACCCGACCAAGGAAGACAAAGGAGGTGTGCAGAATTCAAGAGAGAAAAAAAAATTCTAGAAACAGCCATCATCTTCTTCAACCCACCGTCCTTTGCTAGATTTTTGTTCTTTTCTTTCTTGTCCTTTTAGTTTAGTGTTAGTGTAGAAGAGAGAAAGAGGGTAGAGAAGAAAGGGAAGGCAGCCGTGGAGAAAGAAGGAGAAAAACCGAAACCAAGACAAGACAAAAGAGCAACTTCTAAACTCTTTCTTTTATTGGTTTTTATTTTAATTTTTTTTCCTTTTCTTTTATTTCAATAATGTTAAAAATATTTGTGATGTCTTTTTATTTTAATATGAACTAATTTAATTTTCTAGAGCTACGATGTAGCATAACTATGAAATCTTTATTATTATTTTTATTAATATAGTTTGGATTTACTTTCTATGGTTGAGTGTTTATCTCCGTTCTTAATGCTTCTAATTACTTGATCACTAATTAGATGATTTGTTAATCATAACAAACTGGAAGGGGAGTTATGTGTCGAGTTCTTTGAGATAAATGCCATAAATTGCATGTAGGATAGGAATATACCTACATAGTTTGTGTAGTCGCTACATGAGAATCTATAGGAATTAATGACTTCATAATTGTTATAATTCACATAGGAATATAGTGAATTAGCAATTATGGAGGTTTTTATTAGATCTCGAGAGGGACTAGTAAATAAATTAGGGAATCTCGACTATCAATCAGGAAAATAAATTAAACTATAGAGGTAGATTAATAGTAAGATGGATTAGTTATGGTGAAATCGAAAACCCTAGAGCTTTAGCAATCTAATAAATCTTTAAAATTAATTCATTAATTTGTTTAGCCTGGCCTAGTTTTAAATTTTGTTTTAATTTAGTTTCTTAAAATAAAAAAAATATATCTTTTTAAATCATTCAAATAAATGTAGAATTAATTTAATTTCGGTAGTTGATAAACAATTAGTTCCTGTAGAAGCGATAAATTATATTTACTAGTAACAGAGGCTCACAAGTGTGTTGATCCAGTGGCGGCACAGCTAGCATGCAAAGCTTGTGGGCACACTGGCTGACCAATCCTAGCTTCAAAGGGAATGCCTGTGTCAGCTTGTGTGCCTTACCAGACAAAAGCAGACACAGAAGCAAGTAAATTTGTGTCACTAATAATACAAGCTAATGAAGAGTCAAAATATGATGCGTGACTGCCGCCATATGATTAGGTGGTCAATAGTGAGTTTATTGGACATCGAGAATTCAAGTAGTATAAATATCTACGTTGCAAGTATGATAGGGGACTTTTGGCTTTTCTCTTTCTAGATCATCCTTATTCTGTACTAATTTGACTGTGGAAATGGTTTTTTAAGATTTCAATCCGAATTCTATGTAACTCTTTCTATCTTGTAGATACTCTAGTTTGGCAATTCAGACCTCAAACTCATCATTTCAAAAGTTTTGTCTTATGGCTAATGTAACATTCTATTGTTATTTCTCAATGTGATCATAACAATGTTGTTATCCATATCAAAACATGCATTAGAATATGAAATTACACTGAACAATATCTCTACAAAATTATTACTCTGATAAATAATAATGATGTAAGTGTTGAAAGTAGAATGCCAATGACAATGTTTAAAATTATCAAATGTAAATGAGATCTCAATTATTTCACCCTTAAAGCAGTGCAACGCAGTTCCAAAAGCACCGGAGCCAGAAAGATTAAAAGGCAAAAGATAAAATAAAAAAAAATAAAAAAAGAAGGGGGAAAAGAAAGAAACAAGTGGCACAAGCAAAGATATATTCTTGCGGCCCCTACCAAAAAAGTTGGTTATGTTATCGAAGGCGGAAAGAAAATATGTAACCATCCTACCCCGGCTGCAATGATGGCAGTTTAAAGGGACCCTCAAAACTGAAAAGGGTTATCACCAGTCATGCCGGTTTCTGACCCTCAAATGGAATGATGGATAAATCAAAGATAATTCCCATTGGCAAAAAAAAGATAAATAAGTTATGCAGAGAAAAGTTCATGTATAAATACATAGTAGAATCTAGTACGTACGGTCACTTGAGAAAAGTATAATATTTTAAAGCTTTATATTAAGCAAAGAGAATCCCTGTTGGGAGCTTCAAAGGGCGAACCTAGCTACACGTTTGGAGACGGAGTAAGTGAGAAGTCAATTTGATATGCATGCGATCCTGAACAGTGTAGACATGGAAGCTTTTATTGGTCGATTGCATTGTTACTTTTGGCATTTTTTCCTCATTCTCTTTCATCCCATCAAACTAACGTACAATCACCTGAGAAAAGTATAATATTTTGCAGCTTTATATTAAGCAAAAAGAATTCCTGTTGGGAGCTTCAAAGGGCGAACCTAGCTACACGTTTGGAGACGGAGTAAGTGAGAAGTCAATTTGATATGCATGCGATCCTGAACAGTGTAGACATGGAAGCTTTTATTGGTCGATTGCATTGTTACTTTTGGCATTTTTTCCTCATTCTCTTTCATCCCATCAAACTAACGTACAATCACCTGAGAAAAGTATAATATTTTGCAGCTTTATATTAAGCAAAAAGAATTCCTGTTGGGAGCTTCAAAGGTGAACCTAGCTATACGTTGAGAGACGGAGTAAGAGAATGTCAATTTGATATGCAGATCCTGAACAGTTTAGACATGGAAGATTTCTTTGGTCGATTGCATTGTTACTTTTGGCATTTTCCCTCATTCTCTTTCATCCCATCAGAATGGTTGGCATACCATCAAAATGGTTGGCATACTAGTTAACGTGTATGCCATGTTTATTACAATATTTTTTATTATGTTTTTTTTGTCTTTCTCTGTTACACATATGTCAGTTGATACATATTTTATTATTTATATTAAAAAATATATATATATACTATAAATATTTACTTTCATCAGAATTAATTTTTATCTTAATTTTTTTTATATTAGCTCTATATTTTAGCAAAATCTAATTTTCTGAATTTCTATTAAAAATTTAAATATATATATATAACTTAGTAATAAAAAAGAAAATTGTTAATATATTAAAATTTATTATTAGAAAAATAAATATTAGTGTAAATTATAAAAAATTTATATTAAATTATTAAAGTGTGTAACAGAGTAAAAAAATATATATTACACGGCATCCTTTGTAATTTACTACATAGAAATACCGGAGTTTTCGCAAGCACAGTGACTTCTCATCATAGTGCATAAATACTGATAGTCTGCAAAATATTTATAATAAATAGTGGTTTGTGTATTAATATATGTATTAACGCAAATTTGTATCAATGTTTACATCATTAATATTTATTTTCATTATAATATATTTTAATACTAAGCAATCACTTTTTTATTATTACAGTATATTTATTTTAAACTTTTGGTGTATATAAAAAAAACTATAAAACATTATTGAAATATTAAGATTAAGTTAATACAAAATATAAAAAATTTAATATTAAAAATAATTACGATAAAAATGAATGTTAATAATGTATATTAATATAAAGAGAAAACATCAAAATAATTATTTATATTTTAACAAATAAGTTTTTTTATTATTTATTTTTAAAATAAAAATAAATAATTTTATAAATTAAAATTTTTAGTCCAACATTATTTATTTGTTTGTTTTTCTATTAAATCACCCCATGTGATTTGCAGGCGACATTTTGATCATGGGTAAAATTGAAAATAAAAAATAATCCCCTGCCCCTTCTATACGCGACTCTTCCCCTGTTCATCTCTCTCACGACCCACATCTCTTCTGCAACTCTCTCTCCCCTACTAACTTCCATTTGCTCAGAACGCCCTTTTCCAATCAAACACCATTCAAAATTCAATCTTTACAAAGCCCAAGTCTCTCTCCAAGAACCAGCAGCCACCTCTGTTCCCCATAGCCCAGATGAAAAATCCAGCCCTTCTTCTGAAAACTATATCTGGGTCAATCCCAAAAGTTCCAATGCTTCCAAGCTCAAGAAAAAGTTTTATGATTCTCGCGTGCTGGCAGCCTGAGAAGAAATGAAAGATAAAGCCTATGGGTGTTGGAATAGTGGCCGAGGCACCCGTGAAGGATTGCTGAACTTCTGCTGGGAACCATTCCATGATTTTGGCGAATTTGAGCATTCTGATGATAAGCAGTATGCGTTGGATGGAATGGAAGATCAACTTCTAGCATCCAAACGTGGATATTCAAAGATGGGCAGGGGACCAGAAGATTGAAGATCCATGTGATTTTGTGTTTTAGTTGGGTAGTGGAGGTTCTTTTTTATCTGCTTGGGTAGTCCTAGTTCTTTTGTTCTTGCCCAGGGGTATAACCTCTTGAAGGAAAAGTTTTAAAAACACTATTTTTGGACATATATGAATATATATGTAGAGGGTGCATTTGTATATCTCTGGCTCTAGCTTTAATACAAGAGTTTGCCCTCCCATTTTTTCATTTGTTTCTGTACCCCTTTGCTAATATCTTGATGCTCTACATTCATTTTATCTCTTGCAATGGTGAATGTAGCTGTTGCTATTGATATGCAAATGCAGTTTTGCTATTCAGGTGCCTTGATGTCAAGAAACAGATGATGTATTGGGGCATGTTTGCTTTGTCTTCTATGTGTTCGATGAATTGCTTCAGAGCGTCAGTTCCTCGGCCACATTGCAATATGATCACGAAGAGTTCTCTAAGCAAATGGATCAGGACGATGGAGCTGGTAATGCAGGTTTCCATCCTGGTCTTCTATTCTTTTCTAAGTTGCAGTAATGGCACAAAATGGACATAAATTTCATCTCAACTGAGGATGTTGGTTGCATTTTATCAACTGAAAAACGAGTCAGCCTTAGGAAAGTTTCTTTTAAAAAACCAAGAAGTTGGTAACACTTCTGTTAGAAGTTGGAGCATTCATCGACTAAACTTCTTTCACCAAACAATTTGTCAGACGCTGAACCTGTGTCCCAGTATTCTTTATGTAAATTTGATTTCTATTGCCGAAAAGAGCTCAGGAAGATTTTGATAATGAACTATTTCTGTTGCAAGTTTTAACATTCTTGCAATTATGATCAAATCCCCAAGTTAAAGACCTGTTCTCCATGTGACGTTTGTATCTGGTACTGTCAAAATATGAACTAGCACATGGTTCAATAATTTATAACTAAAACTATTCATCCGTTTAAAAAAACAGGAAAACATCACCGAACCACTGCAACTAGCTATTAGAACAATGACAATCCGTGGTACTGACAATACGCAAAGCTTTTCAATGCAATTAACAAAAATGCAATTTAGGTATTTACAAAATTGATACATAGTATTTACAAAATGCGTGACGGATAAGCTTGATGAAGCTGGCTTGGGTTTTCTCTTGGACATTTTCTCAAACATTTTATCGACATTTTTTGTGCATGTTTGTCTGATATTCATTTCATCATCATCCGAGGACTTCCTGTAGATAAAATAGCAAGGGGGCACCAACATCATTAATCACGAGTCCAGCCAGAGATTTGGGTATTGTATTCGTTACCTGAAGCTTACTTAATACACGGTCTGCTTTGTTTTGCGTTCGACTGGGAACAAAAACACATCGTCGTTAGCATGCTTTTGTTCAGAATTCAGAGAGGTGGAGGAGAGCTTTTTCTTCTTACCTATGAATTTTTGTAGATGAAAATAAAAAATTCATGGAAAATTTTGAAGAAACCTGAGCTGTTCCCGATCGCGACACGTTGACCCGAATTCAAAAATTACACTTCAGCGGAGCTAAATTTCAGATTTTTTTTCAAAATTAAGTGTTGTTTTCAGTTAGAATCCTTATGTAAACAACAAATGTAAGTTGCCCACAAAGTTTTTTGGTTGGTCACTTGAAAGATGAACGGAGAAGAGGCGGAGATAGAAAGGGGGATTATTTTTTCATTTCCAATTTTACCATGGTGAAAATATCACGTGCGTGTAGTAATTTAACAAAAGAATAAACGAATAAATATAGGACGACCAAAAGTTTCAATTTATGAAATCTGAAAGACTATTTATTCTCGTTTTAAAAGTGAATGACAAAAATGATTATTCGTTAAAATGTGAATAACTATTTTGGGTGTTTTCTATAATATAAATTACAAAATTTATACATAATAAGAGACCAAGTACAGTAAATTTGTGTCATTTTCCTTCATGTTTCCATACCGTGTGGTGGGAACCTCAAAGTTGGTATACCTTAAGCTCAGAATGTGTGTGCATATATATACATATGTATGAATAATGATAATTTTAGTAATTTTTTTATGAAAATTTATAGTGAATAATGTGATAATTATGAAAAGAAAAATAAAAGTATTTATCATATTATTTAAAAGGTATAAAATAATAATAAATAATTTTATCTTTTTATATTTATTATATCAATTATTATAATTTATTACTATAAAAAATTTTAACAGCATCATTACTATGTATGTATATATATATATATATATATTCATTTACTACTAGCTAGCTTGAATTTTTAACTTTTGAAGTCATTATTTTTCTTCATTTGAAAAATTTGACGTGTATTTATGTTAATATATGAAATGTGAATGTTCTTATTTTCATACATATTTTAAGCGACATGCATAAAGAGACCCAGTAGTCGCCTTAGCATTAATGTGGTAGTCTAATCTAATATCAAGAAGCCTAAAACAAATGATTGAAAATTTCAATTAATGTGAAAAATATAGTTTTTAAGTTACACACTCATGTAATCTGGTTTTGTAAATGGGAAAGGATTAGGTTGTTTTCGTTAAACCTTAGGCCATGCAAGAGTAGAGACCATTATTTGACTCAATTTCAGCATCAAACCTTAAGCTAGCATTTCTGAAGTAAATCTAATAAATAAAAATTAAAAATTAAAAGGATGTAGCGAATGTTCTGTATTTTTTGTTTGCAAATCCCGTTTGGCAGAGAATGCTAGAAAGAAAGGAAATCGACAAATCTATAGGGAGGGAGGAGGGTTCCTTACAAAGTTACAAGCCACTCCCTCCTAGAAGACATCAATCCCAGACATGGAAGACACTTTCCTCGATTCTATCCTCACATCAATTATAAGCTTTGCACTACTACAAAAGGCACGCCAGAGGAGGGGAGTACCAGATTACATTACATCACATCACATAAAAAGGGAAACCACATTCTCATATTGTAATTCAAAACTTGTTAATTTTCTAGAACATTAAACATTTTTCACTATGATACTGTTAAAGTTCAATTTTTTTTATACAAAATCCAAGATGAATGTAGGTGGTCACTGGTCAAGCCGAGCGCTTAAAGATGTAAAAGGTCAAAAAGCCCCTTGACTACAATGCTGGCTTGCACAGAATACAATTTCCTCTCAAGCGACTTGCCTTGAAGTTATAGCCCAATGCGTTGCGTCATTTTAACATCCCTATTCAACATATAATTACTTGAATATTACTAAAGTTCCGATAGCTGAAAACAACTTGCTAATGAAACCGATGAAGAAAAGACAAAACCACTCATTAGTGTATTTTTTGAAATAAACTAAAAAGGATGTGTGACACTCTCTTTTTTTTTTCATTTCTTTCAATCCCACCTAAAAATTTCATAAATCACCATTTTAACAGACAATTTGAAACACTCATGAAACATCTGAAAACGGGGAAATTTTTTTTATTCCCTTTCGTTCCCTCCTTTTCCCAGCCTCGTTCTTTCTTTGACTACGCACTTTTTCTTTAGTCCAAATCCCTCCCCTATCCGTATACCCTATTCTAATCCAAACTTTAAAAATGAAATTAAATTCGATAATATATTAAAATTTTTATTGATCTTTTCTATCATAATGAACTACTCTCTACGTTTAAAAAAATTTCATTTTGAAAATTTTTTCTTATCTAAAAAAGAAGAATGAACTTTTAAATTAAATTCTTAAAATATCTTTACTAGTAATAATTATGTCTATTTAAAATTAAAAAGTAAGAATAAAAATATAAAATTATACATTTAATAGTGCATTAAATGAGTTATATTTAATAATTAATAAAAAATTATATTTTAACTAAAATGGACTTCTTCTTTTTTTTAATATGGAAAGAATATAAGTTAGTGCTTTTCCTTTCTTATTGTCCATGGATGAATCATCTTTGATTGTAAGCTTTCAACCAAATCTATTCTGTAGAGTGATGAATAATGATATATATGGGACGCGGTAATTGATCCCAAACTAAAGTCTGGAAATCTCATCTCATCTAAGGTCCAGATCTCAGCAATACATGAAGGCTAAAGGCCTGAATCTCAACCGACGGCATGCTTCTCAATTAGACCTCGACCTCTAGGTCTAAGTATAAAAGTTGAGAATAAAAACACACTAAAATTACACCAAGTGTACCAGACCTCGGACTAGGGCAGATGAGGTCCTAGATTACACCAACAAGGTGGGAATTTAGTGAGGTTGTGCTTATCCATGAGTATGTAACAATATGTGACAATTACGGGGAAATACAACGGCATGCAATCAGCAATTACTGCTATGGCTAATGTGCCAAAACGTGGCAATGAATTCCACAAATGAAGGAAAAATATACATAAGCTGGAAAAACAACCAGGTAAGGGGATTTTGGCAAATTCAAAGTACTATAGACGTACAAAACACTGACTTAAACATCGGAGGGTTTACCTCAAAGAATCACTCCAGGATTTGTTTTGTAGGAACATTTAGCATCAAGGAAGACAAAGAGTTTCGGATCGGAATCATCTTAGCGGGTTGTAGATATAGTCTTCATCAATTGGCGCCGTTTGTGGGGATTTAATTTAATTTCTAAAGGAATATTTGCAATCTCTTTTGTTGATTCTTCAAACACTACAAAGATGGTCAACACCAGATCTAGGGGATGTAGAACTACCAAAGGAACCAGTCAGGATAAGGCACGATGCAGCTGTTCTGGCCTTGCAAAAAATAGCCCATTACTTTTGGGGTGAAATCCCTAAACGATCTAAACACCCATTTGGTCGTGAAAGTGGGCATTCAAAATGCACAGCTTTAGATCAAGGCGATTCACCAGTGCGGAGATAGTATGAAGATGACGAAAAAGCTTTTATGGAACAATACTAAACACAATTCGACAAATTCCATAGGGCTAGGCATCATAAACACCCATCCGCGGTAGGGACAAAGCATCATGATTGGAGACATGCCTGGTGGAAGAAGAATAATGAAGGGGAAAAGATTTCCACCATCCATCTTGGTGATAATCATCAAAATGATCGTTTAGGGGTTAGATCGAAACACGATCCAAAACATCATCGGCACCACGATTTTTCTTAGTTCAGCAAGAAGGTGGCTGATGATATTCAAGGATTGTTGGGTTTTGATCATGAAGGGGACGCTTCATCACTCTTCACACCTGATATCATGCAATATCCAACACCTATAAGATTCAAGTTGCCTGACGGGGCCCCATTCTATAAGGGGGACTCGAACCCCTTGATTTTCTATCACTGGTCAAATATGCAATGAAATTTAACAATGCTCCGATGGAGGTGATATGTTAGGCATTTCCCATCTATCTTAGTAGAAAAGCACGGGTGTGGATTGATAGTCTACCCCGTAATAGCATATCATCTTTCAGGTAGTTGGCATAACTTTTCTATACTCGCTTCTTTCAAAGGAAGAAATTTCACAAAACATCTGCAAATTTGATGAATCTTAAACAAGGGAAGGATGAATACTTAAAATCACATGTAGAAAGATTTGATGATGAAAGTCTACAAGTGGCCAACCAAATTGATCAGTTGGTAATCTCGACCTTGATGAATGGTTTGAATCCTGGACCATCTATACTAAATTGGCGTGGGACACACCAACTGGCACTCAATCTTTATGGCAAATGGTGGAGTGCTATACTAAAGGAGAAGAGGCTAGTATGAAGAAGGGAAAAAATGAAAAAAAAATGAGAAGAAGCATTAGGAGGATGCTAAATGGAAAAAAACCCAGAAGAGCACCTTTGATAGGTTGAATTATAGCTGGGGATGTCTGGAACCTCGAATCCAGAAAAAGAATCTCACTTCACTCACCAAGAGTCATGCCAAGATCCTGTCTATTCATAGAGATCTCCTTAGACTCCTAGTTCCGTTAACTGCAACACCACACAAAAGGCCACAACATCTGTGGTGTGCTTCTTATAATGACCATGGCTATGACACTGAAGACTATAAAGACCTCAAGAAAGAAATAGAAGATTGCATTCGTAATGGGATTCTTGTCAGTATGTCCAAAAGTGGTACTTTCGTTTTGATGGAGCCCAACCTCGGTCTAAAGGCTGGGGACATGGCTACCATTCAGAGGGTGAGGTGGAAGACAAGGTGGGCGAGCTCTGCCTTCACATCAAGCGGACTATCGACCGAGATGGGACTCCTTCATGAATCAACCATATCAACAGGACCAAAGCAATCCCTCACAACAGCTAACATCCCACCCTCTACCACATGACAACCACAATGTCACTGGCGTTATCCACGCCATATTCGGTGGTTACCCAGAGGGACAATGGTAGTCTGTGATCAAGGCTAATTCCAGGATGATCCCACCTGAAGAGCTAGTCTACAAATGTTTTAAACCTTCCGAGTTCAACTTTTTTTTAGAAGAGGATGCAGTTCCCACCATTAGCCCACATAATGATGCTTTGGTTATCAAGGTCATAGTTGCAAATAAAAAGGTACATCGAGTTTATATTGATGATGGCAGCACAATCGACGTCTAATATATTGATTGTTTTCACAAGCTAGGAACTGACTTCGGTGCCTTGAAGTCATCTAGTATGCCTTTAGTGATATTTGCTCATGAAGTTGTTCACCTACTGGGCATAATTATCTTGGCAGTCATAGTGGGGGAGTACCCCCGTGATAAAACTATAATGATTGATTTCTATGCAGTGGATGCTCCATCTCCCTTCAATGCCCTTATTGGGAGATCTTGGATGAACAAAGCCAAAACAATTTGGCCGCCTTATCATCTAGTCATGAAATTCCCAACAAAACATCGAGTGATATCTATACAAGAAGACCAATACGTGGCAAGGGAATTCATGTGTATAGCCATCAAATGAAAAAGTACTTTGATGAAGGGCGTACATACCATTTAGACTGCAGAGATGCCACAGCCTAACCTCAATGTGCCACTCTAGGGAAAAGCAAAGAAAGGAAAAGCTATACTTGTTCTCTCTGAAAATCCTAAGGTCAAACATCAGGAAATTCTCGAAAATTTTGAGGTCACACCTTGGAAACTTTAAGGCATCAGAAATTATGAGGTCACACCTTAGAAATCTCAAGATGCAAGTATAAAGAAAGGCCTAGTCAAATTGCAGGAAATTGCTTATGAGGTACAAGACATTGTAATAGACTACAACCATCCTGATAGGACGGTTAAAGTAGGGACTAGATAGCTGGGATAAAAAATGGCATCATTAACTTCCTTCGCCAATATAAAGAAGTTTTTGCATGGAATCCAGAAGATATACCAAGGATCTCACCATTCTTAATGACACACAAGCTGAACATTGATCTCAGGGTGAAGCCTGTTCAATAAAAGAAAAGATCATTGGCTTTGGAAAGAAATGAGGTGGTTAAAAAAGAGGTGAAAAAACTGCTTCAATTTGACATCATCAAAGAGTATTGTCCTAAAGGTTCTTACCCACTGCTGGTAATTGATTAAAAGGTTGAAGCCATATCAGGATATGAGGTTCTTATGTTCCTTGATACCTATAAAGGATACAATCAAATCTTAATGGTTGAGGAAGACGTTGAGAGAACAAACTTCATCATGGAGATGGGGATTTGTTGTTACAAAAAAAATGACTTTTGGTTTGAAAATGTCGGAGCAACTTATCAGCGTCTGGTCAACCAAGTATTCTTTAGTCAAATCGCAGGAACTTAAAAGTATATGTAGATAACATGATGATAAAAGTCCAAGAAAAGTGAAAATGCCCCTAAAGATCTAAACGAGACTTTACAAACCATGTTAAAGGTTAGGATGCGTTTGAACCCTAAAAAGTGTACTTTTGGGGTAGGATCTGTCAAATTTTTTAGATTTATGGTCTCTAAGAGAGGGATTGAAGCCAACTCAAACAAAATAAAGGTCATTGTTGAGATGGCACCCCTACGGACCTTGAAGGAAGTTCAAAAGTTGACAGGGTCGTTAACAGCCCTAAATAGGTTTCTATCGCAATCAATAGATCAGCATCTCCCATTCTCTAGACATTAAGGGAGGGCAAAAACTTCAAGTGGAATGAAGATTGCCAAAAGGCTTTTGAGGAGTTGAAGAGACATTTGGCAAGTCTGCCAGCGCTCACAGTACCTATACATGGGGAAGTCTTGTATTTATACTTAACAGCCTCAACTAATGCCATTAATGCGGTACTAATTCGAGATGTGAATAATGTGTAAAGGCTGGTATTGTTGGAAATCAAATATGACACACAACCGGTCGTGAAGAGATTTACCTTTATCGATAGTGGTTGAACTTTCTTGTAAAGATTTTATTCGTCGAATCAAAGAAAAACCCAACGGAGCTTTGCCTTTATGGTATTCACACAATTGTCTCCAAGTTTTTATTTAATTTTCACACAATTAGCCCAAGAAAAGAAGCAGCAAAACCTGATGGTGCTAGCCAACAATTTCTGCCTTCAGTTTTTCTAGATTTGATGCTTCTCAAGCTTTGATTTTTCTTGCTTCTTTAACATAGAAGAAGCGGCTTCTTTTCTTCTAAAGAATAGAAGGCTTCTTGATATGTTGGAAAGAATGGCAGCTAATCCTTCAAAAGAAAATCCGAAGAGAACTTTTCTTAACAAGAAGCATAGGTTCGGTTTTTGGTTGGAATTTTGCTGCAGAATTTTCTTCACAAGAAAATTGATTTCATGGCTGTTTTGTGCATCAAGAATAACGTGCTGTTTTCTGACCTTTTTTTTGGGTTGGAGGCTTCTGAAACTTAGGTCCAAATATATAGAAAAAGATTAGGGTAAAACTTCTTCTAGAGAGTTTTACTTTAACTACAAGTTCTAATCCATTTTTGGATCTTTCTAAATTTCAGCTTTCCAAATTTCATTACCTACCAAAGCAAGAATCCCATTCTTATTTTTCTTTCTAATTTTTGGTCATCTCATGAATTAATAAATTCAAAACTGTTTCAAATTTATTAACACAAAACTAAAACCATTTAGAATGCAAAACCAAATATCGATTTAAACTGAAAACCTTATAGAGTCCTATTCGTAACAGGATTCTTACATTAACCAAAATTCATCACATGAATTTTACACTTCTTTAGTCTTTGACATTGTAATAAGACCACTAATCCCTTGTAAAGAATCTAAGTGTGGACGCCTAGCTTTATGGTCGGCTTCATGTGGAGTTGTAATTGTCTCGGCCCTTAGGATTTCATCACACAATGTAAAGAATGCTTGTTCTTCACACTTTTTTAAAATGAAATTCTATTTTAATACGAGCAAAATGTAAACTAAAAATGTTCTTAAGCATAGCAATAATAATCGAAATCCCAATAGCCCCCTGTTGCATTGGAAATAGCTTCAACTATTTCCTGAGCAAATCTCCAACGGTTCTCCAAGGAGCCACTGTATTCATCTATTCTGTCCTCTTCTCCTTTTTCTTTTTTTTGACTCTCCTCCCTTTGTTTTCATATATTCCCTTTAGCTAAAGCCCCAAAGTGGCTAGACTTTTGTCTTGTTCACAATTCTACTCCAAGTCAACCTCTTTCTTGCCTTTTTGTTTTCTTTTGTTTTTGTCTTCTTTTGTTGCCTCCAGAATTTCACCTTTACCTTGACTTCTTCTTCTCTCTTTTTGTTTTGTCCTTCTTGTTTTTTTTTGTCCCGTATGAAGTCTCCCTCTTTGATACAAATTGTCCAAGTCAACACGTAATGCAAAGATTTGGTGTTTTCTTAAATTTTCTCTCTTTTTTTCTTTAATATAGTTTTTCTTCTTTTCTTTTATCAATTTCTCCTCCGAATTAACATTTTCCATTTCTACAACAAAAACATTACAAACATCAAATAATGTTTCTTAAAATCACAATAATAATGAGAAAATATTAACAATAAAAAGGACATTTTAACCCCTATCAAATTCCCCCACACTTAAATCATGCTTGTCCTCAAGCATACATTAGCTCAACATCTTCCACTCCATTTCTTTCCCTTTTTCAACCCATTCGCAAATAATCCAAAGTTATCACACATTAGAAATCAAGGTTGGAATGACAAGTCAAAGAACTAATACTCATAGCCCTTTTTCTTCACAAAACATACGCATCTCATTAATCTCAACAATTTTATCGAAATCAAATGCACAAAATTTGATCATCTCTCACAAGTTGCACTCTAATCACTCAAAGTGTTTAGGGGTTCATTTAGCACTCAAATCAAATATAACATGTCATTACCATAGGCTTGGTTATATATCGCATCTCCACCACTAACAAGTACGAATCCATGCAAAAATCAAAAAGACTTAAGCAGGTTGTAACGGGGCTTAGGTAAAGGTAGATAAACAAAAGGAAAATTTAGGCTACACAACTCAAGATATATAGGAACTTCCTTACAAGATTCAAAAGCAACACAAGTACATTTTAGTTCAAGATCGATATCCCTTTTTGTTTTTTCACACTTAGTTCGACCATTTTGTATACACAGAGAACATTTTCTTTGTCCAAACTTTTCAGAGAAGACTTTTTCACTTTTTCCCTTTTTTTTCACACTTTTCTTTCTTCGTTGCTTTTCTCTTCAGTGGTTCTTTCCTTTGGAAACAACAGCAATTTTATCATGCATTTCATTCCCACATACTCTTGACAAAATGGTTCAACGATGGTAAATAAAAACAATGGTTTCAGGCTAATGATGTGGTGTTAAAAACAAAGAAAAGTCAAGGCTCAAACTGGTCAACTAGGGGTATATGTATAGACGGTAAGCTTTTTAGAAAGTTTAAACAGTTCATCTTAAATGCCCTTATCATCTCAAATCATGAATCCACACTGTGATCTCGACATGGATAACAAAGCAAGTTGTAGAATAAACATGGCCTATTTGACATCACTCAACAAAGAAAAATGTGAGCAAGGAAAAAAAAATACTCTTGGCTCAAATACTCACAAAAGGTTCATTGTATCAAATATTGCACATCTTCATTCAATTCAATCATCAAAATCAACAAGATGCTTAAACAAAATTTTAAAAACAAAGGCTAATCACACTTATTCCTTTTCATGCTTTCCAACTCAACCCCTAATGCATGCTAACTAAGAGGTATTTGAAACAAGTATCAAGGAGTTAGAAATTGAAAGAAAGACATTCAAATAGTTAAGCATGATTCGCAAAAATTTTAACAACATAATAGCACAAGAACATCCCTCCCCCACACCTAAATCATACATTGTCCCCAATGGATGAAAAGTAGGCACACAATTCAGAAAAGAAAAAGGAAAAAAAAAATGAATTTGTAGAAACAAGCACAGAAATTTATCACAAAAAATAGAAACAAGCACAGAATTTTATCACCAAATATCTAGCCAATTGCCAACAAAATTCACAAAATAGAGTGAGAGAAAGAACTCCCTATAGATGTCATCAAAACTTCGCTAGATTTTGTTGGGTCACCATTTGAAATCGCTCCAAATATGTTTGCTGTGTCGGAACTTTGTGGGCGAATGAAAATTCTGCACAACCCTCTAAACAATTTCAAATGAATGAGAAGATTTCTGATGTTGTTGTGAGAAGAAGATTTTTCTTTTTATGTTTTGAAAATGAGGAAGGAGAGGTGGTAGTAGACAAAAAAGAAAAAGAAAAAGAGAGAGTAGAACACGTCCTAGTGTTAAAGTAGATTAGGAATTGTTTTTAAATAAAAAACTATGCCATGTCATGAGTATTCATGCTGTGGCCGTAAGCTTTCTGGACAGAAAATATCCTTACGAACTATGCCATGTCATGACATTCCATGCTACGATTGTGAACTTTCTGGAATCCTTCTACTAAACCATGCTGTGGCATGATTTGTCATGCTAAGGTTGTCAATTTTCTAGAAGCCCTTTTGCTTAGCCATGCTGTGGCATGATTTGTCATGCTACGGTTTCCAGCTTTCTGTTTCCTGCAACATAATTTCTCTGCCATTATACTTGCAACATGGAAGAATCATTATGTCAACTCTCTATTTTTTCTTTTTTTTTTCTTTTTTTTCTTTCTAAAGGAAAATTAACAAACTATTTGAAATACAAATAAAAACAGAAAAACTTGGTTGGGCCCCCAAGAAACGCTCTTTTAGGTCTATTAGCTTAGACTATTATATTCTTCAAGGAGTTGAATTAGTTAAGAAGGCTGATTGGCTTGAATTTTCCAATTCGCCTCTATGGTAGACTTTCAGCCTTTGACCATTATCTTTGAACTTTTCTCCTTAAGTGTTGCAAACTTCGACAACTCCATAGGGATATACATGGCTCACTGTAAATGGTCCCAACCATCTACTCTTTATTTTCCCTGGGAATAGTCTAAGTCTGGAGTTGAATAGCAACACTTGGTCTCCTTCTTGAAAACTCTTAATCTTTACCTTGGCATCAAGCTATATCTTTGTACGTTCTTTATAAATTCTGGAGTTTTCATATACCATCTCTCTTAGTCTCCAATTCACTTAACTGTAGAAGTCTTTTTTCAACAGATTTCCTGCAGTCATAATTTAATACCTTGATTGCCCAGTAAGCCTTATGCTTGATTTCTACAGGAAGATGGCATGCTTTTCCATAAACCAACCTATATGGAGACATTCCAATAGGTTTCTTAAATGCTGTTCGGTTTGCCCATGAAGCATCATCCAACTTCCTTGCCCATTCTTTTCTTGATTTGCTCACTGTTCTTTCAAGTATCTTCTTTAATTCTCTGTTGCTCACTTCCACTTGTCCACTTGTTTGAGGATGGTATGGAATGGCGATCTTGTGTCTTACCCCATAGCGAGCTAGCAATGCTTCTATATTCTTGTTACAAAAATGTGCTCCTCTATCACTTATGATAGCTCAAGGCATCCCAAATCTAGCAAAGAGTTTTCTCAAGAATTTGCAAACTACTCTTGCATCATTTGCGACACATGCCTAAGCTTCAACCCATTTGGATACATAATCCACACAGACAAGTATATACTTGTTTCCATCTGAAACATGAAATGGCCCCATGAAATCTATGCCCCATACGTCAAATATTTCGACCTCTAGAATTCCAGATTGAAGCATTTCATCTATTTTTGAAATGTTGCCACTCCTTTGACATGCGTCACAACTAAGTACAAACTTTATAGTATCATAGAAAAGTGTAGGCCAATAAAACCCTGCTTCAAGGACCTTGGCAGCAGTTCTTTATGGACCAAAATGGCCACCATTGACCATCCGCGGCAGTGTTGAAGAATTGAATTGGTTTCTTCTTCTCCTACACATTTTCTTGTCATGCCATCTCTGCATAGCTTCCACAAATACAGATCATCCCACCAATAAAATTTAGCATCATATATGAGCTTGTTCATTTGTTGACTGTTGAATTTTTTCAGAAACTTCCACCTAAGACAAAATTAGCAATTTCAGCAAACCATGGTACATTTAAACTTTGAATTTCTAACAACAACTTGTCCGGAAATAGCTCCTGGATTGGTTCTTCAGTTTCATTTTCTTCTTCTTGCTCTAACTCCAATCTTGAGAGATGATCAGCTACCAAGTTCTCTGATTATTTCTTATCTCTGATCTCAATGTCAAACTCTTGTAAAAAAAAGTACCCATCTAATGAGCCTTGGCTTTGAGCCCTTCTTGTTTAAGAGATACTTTAGTGCTGCATGATCTGTATACACAATAACTTTAGAACCAAGAAGATAAGATCTAAATTTATCAAAAGTAAAAATTACTGCTAGCATCTCCTTCTCGGTTGTAGCATAGTTAAGATGTGCATCATTTAGAGTTCGGCTTGCATAATTGATGACATGAAGTTTATTTTCCCTTCTTTGGCCAAGTACGGCTCCTATTGCATGATCACTTGCATGACACATCAATTCGAATAGAAGGTTCCAATTAGGTGATACAACTATAAGAGCTAATATCAAGGCTTCTTTCAACCTGTCAAAGGCCAATTTACAAGCAATAGTAAAATCATAAGGAGAATCTTTCTCAAGTAACTTACAAAGTGGTTTAGAAATTTTTGAAAAGTCCTTGATAAACCGTCAATAGAATCCTGCATGTTCTAGGAAACTATGAACTTCTTTAACACTAATAGGATATTGAAGTTTTTCAATGATTTCTACTTTAGCTTTGTCCACTTCAATTCCTTGTGCTGATATTCTATGTCCAAGTACAATTCCTTCTTCCACCATAAAATGACACTTTTCCCAATTCAACACTAGATTTGTCTTTTCACACCGTGTAAGGACTTTCTCCAAGTTCTCCGAAATCCTTAAAAACAGCTTCCATAGATTGAGAAATCATCCATGAACACATCCATGATTTCTTCTACCAAATATGAGAATATGGCCATCATGCATCTCTGAAAGGTTGCTAGAGCATTACATAATCCAAATGGCATCCTTCTATAACCAAATGTGCCATAGGGACATGTGAATGCCGTCTTCTCTTGATCCTCTGGAGCAATTGCTATTTGATTGTAACCTAAATAGCCGTCTAAGAAGTAATAGAAAACATGCCTTACTATCCTCTCCAACATTTGATCCATAAATGGTAGTGGAAAGTGATCTTTCATTGTAGCAGAATTTAACTTTCTATAATCAATGCATACCCTCCATCCATTCACCACTCTTGTTGGAATCTGCTTACCTTTTTCATTTTCTACAATGGCCATAGCTCCTTTCTTTGGAACACACTGGATAGGATTTACCCATGAACTATCTGAAATTGGGTAAATAATTTCAGCATCTAATAGCTTAATCACCTCTTTCTTCACCACTTCTTGCATGTTTGGATTGAGCCTTCTTTACCTTTCAATGGTTGGCTTGTATCCTTCTTCCATCAAAATCTTGTGCATGCAAAAAGATGGACTTATTCCTTTTATATTATAAATTTGCCAACCAATTGCTTTTATTCTCTTTTCAAACATCCTTACAAGCAAGTCCTTTTGGTCTTGGGTAAGTTTAGAGGATATGATCATAGGTAAAGTTTGATTCTCTCCAAGAAAAGTATACACCAAGTGTTGAGGTAGAGGTTTCAAGTCTACATTTGGTGGTTTTATGATTGATGGTGGTCTAGGTTCAGTATTTGGTAATTGGATTTGAGAAAATTTTGTATGGTGTTTAAGATATTTTTCATCTTGGGAAGATTGTACCTACATACACTTCTCAATATTCTCCAATTCATCACAATTTGCCAACCTCTTTCGTTGGACTTCATTCACAACATCAACTCTCAAACATAAATCATAATCAGAAGGATGTTTCATACCTTGATAGATGTTGAACTTACAACTCTCCTATCCTACTTTTAATGTCAACGTACCATCATAAACATCAATAATTGCTTTGGTAGTGTAGAGGAATGGCATACCAAGGATCAATGGAACATCTTCATCTTTTTCAAAATCAAAAACCACAAAATCTACTAGAAAGATGAATTTTCCATCCCTTACAAGCACATCTTCTACTATGCTTTCTGGTTCCTTTACTGTCCTGTCTGCCAGTTGTAAACGGATGTTTGTTGGTTTTGCTTCTCCAAGTCCTAATTTCCTGTAAATTGACAAAGGCATAAGGTTAATAGAAGCACCTGAATCACATAAAGATTTTTGAACTGTTAAATTTCCAACAGAACATGGAATAGTAAGACTCCCTGGTTGCTTCCTTTTCAAAGGAAGTTTATTAGAAATAATTGCATTGCACTCCTTTGTAAGTGCGACTTTCTCGAATTCTTGCAACTCTTTTTTCGTTGGAAATCAACTATTTTAAGAACTTTACATACTTTGGCATTTGGGCTAAACATTCCACAAAAGGCATATTGATGTGAAGAGTTTTAAATTTTTCCAAAAATTTTGCAAATTGCTGATCATGCTACTTTTTCTTCAACCTTTGTGGATATGGTGCTGAAGGATCATATGGTTGAAGTGGTGGTGCTTTTGTCTTAACTGTGTTCTCCACTTTCTCTTCCTGTTCTTTATGTTTCTCAACCCATTCACTTTCTTGCTCTTTCTTCCCATCATTATTCGTTTCTTCATAGTTTATTGTTGCTTTTAAGGATTTGGATCTCTGTACCACTTCTCAAGGTGATAGCTTTTACATGTTTTTTTGGATTTCTTTCCGTATTGCTTGGTAATGCATCTTGATTTCTTGTTGATAAGTTATCTGCTAATTGCCCCATTTGCACTTCTAGATTATGAATAGAAGAGGAATGGTTTCGAATCATTTGTTCTATCATCTTTTGAACTTCATTTTGCTGATCCATCTTTGCTATTATAACATCCATGAATTTATCCATTTAACTTTCGTCGCCCTTTTTCTTGTTGAAACTGATGTTGAGGTTGTTATGCATTTGACCTCCAAATCCTGGTGGTGTATGTAGTTGTCACTAGTTATTCCCTTAATTTCCCAAGAGAGATTGGGGTGGTTTCTCCAACTTGGATTGTAGGTATTACCATAGACTTGGTTTTGAGGTTCCTTGAAGTTCCCTATATAGTTGACATCTAGATATTCCTTGCATCATTTTACACTCTATTGTAGGATGGCTCCATTGACATAATTCACAAGAGGATGATAATGAGGATACTGCATTAACGTTTACTTTGTTCATCCTTTTTGTGAGAGCATCAAATTTTGCATTCAACATGGTAAAATTGTCCACTTCTATTACTCTTGCCTTTTTTGAAATGGTCCTCTCATTGGACCACAAACTTTGCGTATTGGCCATCTCCTCAAAGAGATCTAAAGCATCTTCTGGTGTTTTTGACATGATTCTACCTCCAGCTGCTGCATCAATATTGACTCTAACCGCATGATTGACTCCTTTATAGAATGATTGCACCAAATCCCATGTAGGAATCAATTGAGGCGGGCATTGTTTCTGAAGGTCTTTGAATCTTTCCCAACACTCAGAGAATGTTTCATCATCTTTTTGAAAGAAAGATTTAATCTCATTTCTAATCCTCATCACCTTTGCAGGTGGCAAGTATTTGTTAAAGAAAGCTGTATAGAGCGTTTGCCCAGTGTTGATGGAGTTGGGTGGTAAGCTTGTAAACTATCTCTTTGCTCTTTCCATAAGAAAAAATGGAAAGAGGATCAACCGGATTGCATCAGGCTATACTCCATTCATCTTAAACGTGGAGCAATACTCCAAAAATCGTGACATATGACCAAATGGATCTTCATGTGGCAATCTGTAAAATGGTGAATTCTGAATCATCTATATCATTGCCGGCTTAATTTCGAAGTTATTAGCTGTAACCGCCGGTCTTACAATTGGTGTTTGGTCACTTTGGATTTTTTTCCCAAAAGATCAATAATAGTATTAACTCTTGAAAGTTAACCTGTACAAGCAATGTTCACCACAATTGAACTTTCCTTAGCTCTCAGGGCGGCTAAGACTAAGGGACCACATGTCAACAAACTACCCTTCATCCCACAAAAATATAGGATAGTATCAACTACAACACTGTCTTGTTCCACCAACTATACACCACCCTCACTATATACACGTTAGCCATTGATCAACCACCCGATGCTAGCTAACCCCTATTTGCTTCTAAAAACTCCAATCAAGCATGCCTTGCCATCTCTACTATCTCTCTCGCCTCCATCCATTCTCGCTGGAAAACCCACACATTCCTACTCTTCCATATCATCCACAGAAGGTAAGCTGTAAACTGAGCTCGGTTCTTCTAAGTATCCTCTCTTTGCCTAAAGCATAAATCTTGCCACCATTGCTAAAAATTGTCCTATGCCGGCCCAACTTAGCCTAGTCTATATGAGCCAACCGCCAAATGGATTTAGCTCGAGAACAATTGAGCACCATATGCTCCATCGTTTTCATCCTCTTCACCACACAATGGACATGAAGGCTCCACCTGCATTTTCCTTTGGTACAGCTTGGCATTTAATGGAAAAATATTGTGACAACACCGCCATACAAAATGCTTTACTTTGCTGTCACTTTCAGCTTCCAGGTTGCAAACCACATACATGCCTTCTCTCTCACGAATTACTACATTTCGGTTGCTGATCTACAGATTGTCACTCCTGCTGCATTTGATAATATGCTGACCTGATTGAATACGCATTATCTCGAGTATGCAGCTCAATGCCTTGCAAAATGCTGCTTGCTCCCATCCACCCCTTCCACAACCAAGACGTATTTGTCCTCTGTACTGCTGACTGCAACTGATCATGAGGGAAATGCTTGGCTTTCATAACTATACTCATCAATAAATCCGGTTGTGACCTAACTCGCAAAAGTTGTTTAGCCAACAAAGCATCATTGAACAGTTGAAAATCTTGAAACCCCAATCCTCCCTCCTCCTTGGCCTTAGTAAGCTCTTGCCATATTTTCCAATGGATTTTTTTTCTTGCATCCTTATGCGCACCTCACCAAAAATTCGTCGTAAGATGACAAATCTCCTTACATACCCCCACCGGAAGTTTAAAATAGCCCATCACATATGTTGGTAAAGTATTGATCACCGATTTAGTGAGTATTTCCTTGCCCGCCAAGCTCAAGAACAGAGTCTTCCAATTCTGGATTCGTTGCCGCATTTTTTGAATGATAAAGTTAAACACCTTATTTTTTGAACGGCCAATCCTCATAGGCAACCCTAGATAGTGAGCATGAGATTATTCCTTCACTCCCCCCATCATTTGACAAATCTTAGTTCATACTGCCCTAGAGACATTATAACTAAAGAGCACTGACGACTTGTCCAAATTAACTGCTTGGTCCAAACATTGACTATACTGATGTAGACAACCCTGCATCACCTATGCCTGACAAACATTGGCCTCACAAAAAAGCAACCAATCATCAGCAAACAACATTGTGTAACGATCGGCCCATTCCTACTAGCTCGCATTCTCTTATAATCCCTGTGGTCACTAGCCCGTGCAATAAGATGCGACAACCCCTCTGAAATGATAAGAAACAAATAAGGCGAGAGAGGATCCCTTTGGCGAATACCTCGAATTGGCCTAATGTACCCACACGACTCACCATTAACATTAAAGGACAAAGTGCTAGTACAAAGGCATTACCTAATCCACATAATCACTCCTCAAGCAAATCCCATTTTCCTCATGACTTGCTCCAAAAACCCTCACTCCACCCTTTCATAAGCTTTAGCCATATCAAGTTTCACTGCCATATACCCTTTTCGTCCTTGTCTCATCGAATTCAAAGTATGAACACACTTATGAGTGTTAACCACATTATCAAGAATTTGATGGCCAAGAAGAAATGCAAACTGATTTTAGCTAATACACTTATGGAGGCACAACTTAAGTTGTTATGCCAAGATCTTAGACACAATCTTATAGACCATATTACACAAACTAATGAGCCTATATTGTGATATCGACACAGGAGATTGGACTTTAGCTATCAATGTAATCAAAGTATGACTGAGTTTTCTAAGCAATTTCTTACTATGACAAAATTCATTCATAGCATTGATAATATTAAATTTAATTGCACTCCAATAAGTTTGGAAAAATAAAGTAGTCATACCATTCGGTCCCAGAGCTTTATTGGGATTCATTTGGAACAGGGCTGCTTTCACTTCAGCTTCCTCCACCGGTCTCATCAGTCTTCTATTCATGGCTTGGGTGACAAATCATGGAAAGCCTTCCAGCAAAGAAGGAGACTGAGCTAGCTGATTAGAAGTATATAAGTTGTCAAAGTACTCGACAATTTCCTCTTCTAACTCCTTTTTAGTTACACACACCCTCCCCTAATTTGTGATCAAGCTTTCAATACTATTCCTCTTCCTCCTCTGAATGGTAGAAACATGGAAAAATTTAGAATTGTTGTCCCCTTCCTTCAACCATTGATTTCTTGACTTCTACTGCCAATATCTGTCCTCCTCCTTATACTCATATCGGAGTTGATTCATAAAGCCATTCCAAATTCTGCAATCCCTACCTCCTTCATCCCTACCCATAGCCTCCAATTGAGCTTGAAGAGCTTTAATCCTCCTAACCGAATTATGCCCTGAATTGAAGCTCCACTTTAGTAGCTTTAATCGGCATTCAATAATCTTATATATATTGTCGCGTCCCCCACTTGTCGCAATTCCATGCCCGCACCACTGTTTCTTGAAGATCCTTTTTTTTAACCCATCTCTTATCAAACACAAAACTGGCCCGAACTCTTTACATCTTAGGATCCCTTTCCAAAAGAAGGAAGGAATGATCCGAAACCTGCTTGGCACAATGAAGTACACTAGCATTCGGAAACCCCAACCTCCACATTGGGAAAGCAAACAATCTATCCAATCTCTCCTCCACAAAATCCTCCCCAAACCTATTATTACTCCAAGTATATGGGTTGTCAACAAACTCATGATCCACTATCCCCATTCTTCGGATAAAACCTTGAAAAGAAGCACAGCTTTGTTCAGTTCTAGCTCTGCTCCCCCTCTTCTCACTTGGATATACTATATCATTAAAGTCCTCCCCCATAACCCACCAATCCCCCCAATGTTTCTTCTCATTTTCCAAATAATTCCATTGAAGCTCTCTTAACGTCACATTCATACTTGCATAAACAAAAACACCTCACTCTATCCTGGCATCACCCTCGAGTTGATATTGCAGCTGTACACAAAATGAAGTAGTCACTATATTCATAACCGAAACCTGAAGCGCCCAACATATTAACAATCCCCCTCGAGTGCCATCAGGCTGAACATACCTCCACCTATCTTCAAACTTCAATTGCCTAATAACTTTGTCGGCAAAATCATTTTTTTGTTTAGTTTCTAAAAGAAAAAGTACCTTCAGATGCTGGGATATAATAGACTCCCTCAATTGGGAAATTGTCAAAGCTGCACCCAATCCTCGATAATTCCACACCCCAATCTTCATTGAATTGCTCGGGACCGATGAGAGCCGGTCCCTTACACCCTTTGAATTTGAGCTCCTTGCTTCGGTGTCTTCCCAATTTGCTTATTAGAACAACATACAGCATCATCAAACACAATAGCAATGTCATTTACCAAATGCCACTCACGTTTCTCCCCCACACAAGGGTCAATACTCAATGCATCACAAGAAATGGACCTCAACTGACCATTTATCCTCCTCTATGTTGCCGGTTTGTGATCATTTCTGCATGGCTTCTCTTTAATATCTCTTGTAATCATTTCCAAACAATCACCATGTGCTCGCGGGACCACATTTTCACACAACAGGGACTCAACAATTATGGACGAGGTATTTGAATTGTTTCTAGCAGGCTACACATTCATCAGGCATGTCGTGGCAGTTCTAGAACCAAACAAATCAGACAAAGGAAGCTACTACTGAAGCTGGTCCAATGATGCGAACACAGCAAGGTCCAGCTCGGGCGAATGAAGAGGCTGATTATTCTAGTTCAATGTCGGGACACCATCATGTGCAAGCACTTGATTTTTACAACATCTCTCACCTTCCAAAGTTGAAAAAGGTGGCTGCTTTAACAGCTTACATGGCTGCACATTCAATGGCAGCAAGCAGCTAGCATCCGAAGAGCAAACCTTTGTCTCCTCCTCCAACCGTAACAAGCTACTACTAACCAATTCTTGAACCACACCCTCTCCCTCCATTGCTACTTGCGTCTGGCCCATACTAACTTCCCTCTTCATTTGTTGCAAACCCTTCTTTCTCTTTGCAAGTGCAGTGAGCTCATGAGGGAACATAGGATCCAAGAATGCTCCCAAATCAGCATATATTCCTCCCTATCTCAAATCCCCTCCATCTCCACACTGAATACCCCTCATCTCAACCTTCTTATCCAAATACAACTCACTTCTTTTCCTTAACACAGCCTTTGTCATAGGATCCATCCCTCCTGACAACCTAACCCTAGCACAAAGCCACGCCCCAAATTAGCCAACACAAAGATGATTACTCTTTTCATCCTCCCCTCTCTGCACACACAAATTTTGCACATGCCCCACCCTCTCACAGTAAACGCGAAATACAGGAAGATATTCATATTGGAACAGCACCCAACTAGAAAAATTCTGAAAACAAACCTTAATACCTCAGAGAAGAGGCTGCTGCAAATCAATGGAAACCAAAAGTTTCAAGTGTCGGCCATGCACACTACCCCCTTCTGGAATGAATACCTCATGTAACTGAGAGAATAACCTCCCAATCTGAGTTCTTGTCTCTGTACTTATCCAATGGTGTGGCAAATTCCAAACCTGCACCCAAATCTACACCCTCAAGAAAGCAGGATCAAGACTAATAACCATCAGCTCCCACTCTCTCAACACCAAGTACTGTTAGTTATATGTCCACCCTCTCCACGCCAACTAGAGGTGGCAATTTTTGACACGACACGAAAACTCAACACCAAATTGTGAGACAAAATATGACCCAAACGTAACACGAAAATTCGACACGAAAACAATCGCATTGGTCCAACTTTTATTGCCTTCTACCTTTTTTTTGCAATTTTGTTATTTTTTCAAAACATGACATGCGAACCCAAAAGCTGACCTATTGCCACCCCTACTGCCAACACCTTTCTCTTATCTTCCAAGGTATGGAAAATGAATTGAAAGAAGTTAACTCCCAACTGCCGAACTTGAAACGGATGGCTCACTGGCCAAATCACATGCAACATACTCCTCAGTCCTAGCTAATTAGCTTGTTTGTCCCCAAAAATCCGTCCCAGCAAACATCTCCTACATTCCTCTTGTCCAAATTGTACATCAGCCTCCACCAAATCCACCTCGCCCCTCTCGACCGCAGACAGCTGAAGCTGCTGCACCAGCTATGACTCTTCCATCTCCCAAGTTTTAGACTCCCCCAAAACCATGTCTTCACCCACAAGAAGACCTCCACCACCACAACCTCACCCACCAAAGGATGCACAAGTTCCTTACCCACAAGAAGACCTCCACCAGCACAACCTCACCCGCAAGACAACCTTCACCCCAAGAACCTGGTATCAATAAAGAACAACTATCTGAAAACCAGAAAGAAACTCCAGAACTCACCTACAACGACTCTCACACACAGTTGCACTATATATTACTCCGTCACCTTGCACATTAGGACTCACAAAATCTCGCATTGTTCATTGTCCCTTCCATTCATGTTGCTTTGTTGCTTTTTCTTTTGACGAGCTGTCTTTTCTAACTCCAAATCAAGTGGTATCAATGAAAATCCTTGTTTGCTTGCACTTCGTGTGATGTGCATACACTAAATAAATTCCTGCAATACCACAATTAAAAACAGAATTAAAATAACATCTAAATCAAGCAACGCAATTTTTCTTAACAATATTAATTTTGTCAAAATTCCCTAGCAACGGCGCCAAAAACTTGACGTGCTATTTTCTGCAAGCTCACAGAGTCGTGTCAAGTAGTAAATTAAGATATCGTCCTACAGAGAATTTTAAAACTGACTATTGAAATACTCACTATGTTTGTTTGTTTGTTTAGACACCGAAATCAGGTTTTGCTCTAAAATTACTAATCAAAGTAAAAACTAAATTCAATCAAATGTAAAAACTAGGATTCTTATTCTCAAATTTGACCATTTATTAAGATTGATTAACCAACAAGGTCTATGTGAATTCTAATCCATCTTGAAGGGATCTTAAGAACCATAGATTTTCCTCTTAGATAGTATCTATGATTAATTGATAATTAATTAATACTAAGTTTGACGGCTCTCACCAACCTAATGTCTTTTAACTCCAATTTGAATGTACAACATTTTAAACAATATTAACCACTTAACTGTCTTTCAACTAATTAAGCTATTAACAGGTTATTGCCTAATCCTACAGAATCTATCTCTCAATCAAGTTCTATAGTCAATCAATCTTAAGGTGATCAAACCTAAAATGACATTAAGCATAACAATAACCAATGAATCAGATCTAACAACCTACATTAATCACAATAAGCACATGGTCAAATTGGAATAAGAGCCTTAAAAAGGATTTAGCCACTCATATTAAAAATAAAAGACAAAGATAAAGAAATGAAGAAAACAAATCCAAACATCATAAATAATAAGAAAAGTTAACAAGGAAACTCCCTTCACAAGGTGTAACTAATGCTTGTTCTTCACACTTTTTTAAAAATGAAATTTTATTCTAATATGAGCAGAATGTAAACTAAAAATGTTCTTAAGAATAACAATAATAATCAAAATCCTAACAGCTCCCTATTGCATTGGAAACAGCTTCAACTATTTCCCGAGCAAATCTCCAGCGGTTCTCCAAAGAGCCACCGTATTCATCTGTTTTGTCCTCTTATGCTTTTTCTTTTTTTTTTTGACTCTCCTCCCTTTGTTTTCGTATATTCCCTTCAGCCAAAGTCCAAAAGTGGCTGGACTTTTGTCTTGTTCACAATTCTACTCCAACTCAACCTCTTTCTTGCCTTTTTGTTTTCTTTTGTTTTTGTCTTCTTTTGTTGTCTCCAGAATTTCACCTTTACCTTGACTTCTTCTTCTCTCTTTTTGTTTTGTCTTTCTTGTTTTGTTTTGTCCCGTATGAAGTCTCCCTCTTTGATACAAATTGTCCAAGTCAACATCTAATGCAAAGATTTGGTATTTTCTAAAATTTTCTCTCTTTTCTTCTTCAATATAGTTTTTCTTCTTTTCTTTTATCAATTTCTCCTCCGAATTAACATTTTCCATTTCTACAACAAAAACATAACAAACATCAAATAATGTTCCTTAAAGTCACAATAATAATGAGAAAATATTAACAATAAAAAGGACATTTTAACCCATATCAATATCTTGATTGAACATGAGCCATGGAGCTTGTCACACTCGCATGGTTCAATTTTTACATGTCTTGATTCCCAAGTAGACACATCTAAGCAAATGAGCTCAATATCACATATTGACTCATTTGAGCATAGCCATGCATTTTCTGGTCTCACTTCATCAATGGGGCCCAAAAAGATAATTCCTATTATATAAGAGGGGCAAATCTTATCCTGATCACTCAACATCCCACTACGTGATTCATTACATATCCAATTGCCACTTTTATAGTTCACTCTGTTACGGGTAACGTTTAGTAGCATCAAAACACGTAACTCCTCATGTTGGGATCTCTGGTAACCTCAAGTCTAAGGATCACTTATACCATTATCACTATAAGAAATGCTTATGTAGCATTTCTCATGGTGGGTCAATCCAGTAGATAGTACTCTAACACGTACCTATATGTTGAGTTGATATCTCATATCATGACACGTTTAATCAATCACTACATATACTAGTGTTAAGCCATTATCATTGTCCCTTTAATGATAATACTTGACTAGGAATTATTTTAGAATAATTAAATTCTAGAGACATTATTATATTTATTCATAATATGCATATATGAATTTAAACATAATAATAAATTGCTATAAATTATAAACATTATGATACATATATATGCGCAAACAATCATCACATGATTAGTCTTTAGGGCATACTCCAATAGGTATATTATGTTAGTTGCACCCTATAAGGAGTCGAGATGCAGTATCTTCTAGCGGAGAAGTTAATCCTTGCTATAATTCATGCCGCTAGGAGTAGGGCTGTTCATCGGTTTGATTTTCGGTTTATTCAGTTCGATTTATTCGGTTTGACATTTTTGAACCCTCTACCCGAAAATCACATTTGAACCGAACAAACCGAACCGAATTCCTCATTCGTTTTTTATTCGGTTCGGTTTGAACCAAATGAAACCAAATAAGGAATTCAGTTTATTTGGTTTGGAATTCGGTTTATTCGGTTTGAATTTGGTTTAAAATGAACTGAATTCCTTATTCGGTTTTTTATTCAATTTATGCATTATTTTATTTTTCTTTATTTGCAATTTGATATGTCATATTTGTTTAAATTTTAAATAAATTAACTTTTATAGTTTTGAATTATATATATAATTTATACATTAACAAATCCATTATACATTGTCTAATTTTTTTAGTATATATAGTCCATTATCTATATATATTTGATAAATTCTATAATAACAATAAATTAATGATACAAAAATATATATACATAACTACAAAGTCTACAATGGTTTTATAAACTATAAACCATAACTATAAAATGAGAGTAATGATACAGATAGTGACAAATCATAGCGACTTTATATAGTGACTAATGTGGCAATCATGAAAAGACAAAATCATCCCTCCATCCTCATTACAAAACACAAAATAATGAGAGATAATTTTGTCTTTTCATGGTTGCTACGTCAGTCACTATACAAAGTCACTATAATTTTTCACTATCTCAATCATTACTCATAAAATAACATATGTTTATATTTATACATATATTTATATTAATACATATATATAATATATTTATAAATTATAAAAATTCGGTTTATTCGGTTCCATTATTTGGTTTGGTTTATTCAGTTCGGTTCGTTTTGGAGAACCCCAAACGATAAACCAAACCGAAAATTACCTAATTAATTTGGTTTGGTTTTTAACCGAATCGAATAAACAGAAATCAATGTCAGTTTGGTTTATTAAGTTTTTCAGTTCAATTTTTTCGGTCTGTTTATTCGGTTAAACCAAACCATAACCAGCCCTAGCTAGGAGGTTGTGACCCTATTTTCAGGCATATCCCATATGTGCTCTCTCTTATCAACCCATTAAGCAGATAGTATCCAAACCTGAGGCTTTTGGAAGATCGGCAAAATGGGCCATAGAGTTAGGAGAACATGATATACATTATTAGCCTCGAACAACTATAAAGGCTCAAGCTCTAGCAAACTTCATAGTTGAGATGCCTACCACAGAGACCTCGGATGTTAATCCTCTACCATTGCCCGAGTTCACAGAAAAGGGGACAGAAGACTTAAAGACCTGGACTTTATACGTAGATGGTGCTTCTAATGAAGAAGGCAATGGAGCTGGGTTGTTGCTCCGAAGTCCAGCGGGCACAAAAATTACATATGCTTTGCATTTCGACTTCAAAACAACTAACAGTGATGCTGAATACGATGCTTTGATTATAGGTCTAAAGCTGGCTCAAACGATGAAAGCACGAGAAGTGCAAGCATCGAACATTGCCGTAATAAGTAAATATGTTTCCTTGTCCAGGTTTGTAAGACCCATTTTCAACAAAGTAGTGGACAAGTTTGGCAACAAAAAAACAATAAAAGATGTCCATGTTAAGATGGTGACCTTGCATCAAATGCCTAAGGTACCTAAACCTCCCCTAGCTCCAGAGCTAGCTCCCAAGTTCCAAACTTCTCATACTTCTACACCTTTGTGTTTTAAGCGAAAGTAGGGTGAGTGGGTGACGATGACCATGTGTTGCTAATTAGCAACAGTTAAACTCTAGCAGTGACCTCCATTCCCAGCAAGCTACATGAGAAAAACACTTGACCTCCTGGACGCTTCCTTCATTCTGGTGGATGGGGACATCATATCAACACTTGGGTAACTTTGAAAGATATCTAAACATCGACAACTATTCTCCATGGCTAGTGAAGCCCTGAGCTTGATAAATTTTTTACCTTTCTTATCCAACATATTTCCTCAACTTTGGCTATTACTAAACTTATTTGAATGCAGGTGACCAGATGCATTTGAAAAGGTGGATCACTTGGTAAGGGAAGAAGATGAATGAGGTCATGAGTGAAAATGATGACCTCCAAAATAGACCGGCTATTGTCAAGAGTTGTAAAGAGGTTGAGAAATAGTGGCAAGATAAAGAAATTTTGATCTTTAAAAATTAGATCTCTCTACTGAATGGCATCTAAAGTCCCTAGAAAACAAGAGCACGGAGTTGGAGCAAACTGGAGTTCATTGTGACAAACTGCGTGTTGAGGTTGAGTGAGCGAAAGAGAAGAGAGTTGTTGAATACCTAAACTCTCCCCAATTTGAAGATTTCATGAGGTTTGATATGGTTGAGTTCACCTAGCCGCCTGACTTCGAGAAGATCATAAAGGCTCGGGTTGAAACATATAAACACTCCATTGAGCTCTGTCTAGCTTTTAGGCAAATCCTAACAAAAGTACATAAGGTGAGTTTTAGCAAAGGTGTTGACATGGTGAAGCTATTGGACCTCAAAGTTGACGAGTTGAAACAATACGACATGGAAACAAGGTAGTGAGGTGATGACTGGGTCACTGAGTTCGGCTTCAATCTGGACTTTCTGAACGGGAAAGTTAGTGAGGGCCAGAAGAAATGAGCTAGCTAGTCTTAGGCTATTTTTTGTTGTCTTTCTTTGTATTTTTTTTTTTTTTAACATCGGATGTACTGAATTTACACGACTTTGATAAAATGAATGCAATCCAGCATACTTGTTTAGTAACAAACTCAACTCTTACTATGTAGTTTGTAGAAAACTTAGTAACCATGATTTCCGGAATTCAGGCATTCAGCCCACATTATTGTAAGAGTTCTGTGCCTAGCGAGCACACATCAAACTACGTAGCTGTCCCTAAGTTTAGGTTAATATCACGAAGAATAATTGACCTCAAAGATGTTGGTAAATTTATTAAATTGTCTTGTAATTCAGTTAATGGCCTTAAGGATGCGAGGGATGAAACACATTAGAGGCCTTGGCAAAAATTTGAATAAGTAATATGTTTGACTTCTTGGCACATCAACTCAAACATTAATAATAAATCTGCAAATTGCACATCAACTCAAAGAATCTTGAGAATCAAATGAAATTCATACATTAATTGAAAATCACAATCAAAGCTAACAAAGCTATTGATAATATCTTTTCAAGTTTTCCTAGTGCTAAGCTTGGAGAACCTCTTTATTGTACAAAGTGCACGGTTTACAGCTTCCTGTCCTCTGGGCTTCAATAACTTTGTAAGGGCCCCCTCAGTTTGGACTCAGCTTGCTTGTTTGCTCGGCTCTGCTTATTTCATTTCTCTTGGGAGCTAAATCACCAAGCTTGAAGATCCTAGCACGAACTCGATGGTTTTAGTGTTTCTTTATGACCTACTTGTGTCGGGCTTGTCGAATTGCCACTATTTTTCAAACCTTCTCAACTTGATTCCAGTGTACTAATAAATTGTCCCCATTCGACTGTTCATCATGGAAGTGTGCTCGGGTTGTCGGGATTCCTAACTTAGTTCGGATCACTGCCACTGTCTCATATATTAGACTAAAACATGTCTTCTCAGTTGACAATTTTGGGATCGTCCAATACGTCCATAACACCTAGAGTAGCTGGTCTACCCAATTAGGCTTGACTTGTTCTAACCTAGTTCTCAAACCTTTTAGGATGATCCTATTTGTTAGATCAACTTGCCTATTTGCCTGTGGTGGTCCACCAATATGAAGAATTGAGTTATGCTGAAGTCTAAACATAGTAAAATTTGACTCGAACTGCTTTCCATTATCCGAGATCACAACAAACGAATTCCAAATCAACATCTTACATTTTTCCAAAAAACTTCGAGACTTACCTGCTAGTGATGGATACTAGAGGCTCTACTTCAACCTATTTCGTAAAATAGTCAATGTCCACAACAATGAACTGATACCCTCAAACTGCTTTAGGGAATTGACCCAAGAAATCTATGCCTCATTGACCAAATGGTGCTCATGGGCTTATGATATCATGCATTGTGCTGGCCATAGCTCGCATGATCAGGGCGTGAACTTGGCACTTCAAACACTTGAGGACCAAGTTCTCCAATTCCTTAAACATGGTGGGCTAGTAATATCCATCTAACATAGCTCTTTTTTAGGAAAGCAAATATGGCATGCAACGGAAATTTAAAATTTTGATTTTCTCCAAGGATCCTTACGAAGTGATTTCAAACCGGTCGTGAAGAGATTTACCTTTACCGGTAGCAGTTGACCTTCCTTTTCAAAACTTTTGTTCGTCGAATCACAGAAAACCCCAAGAAGAGAAGTAGAAAAACCTGATGGTGCTAGCCAACAGTTTCTGCCTTCGGTTTCTTCATATTTGAAGCTTCTCAAGCTTCGGTTTTTCTTGCTTCTTTAACACAGAAGAAGCGGCTGATTTTTATTCTAAAGAACAGCAGAAAGACTTCTTGATATGCTGGAAATAATGGCAGGTAATCCTACAAAATAAAGGCTGAAGAGAACTTTTCTACACAAGAAGAATTGGTTCGGTTTTTGGCTGGAATTTTGCTGCAGAATTTTCTTCCCAAGAAAATTGATTTCGTGGCTGTTTTTGCAGCAAGAATAACGTGCTGTTTATCAAGTTATTTGGGTTGGAGGCTGCTGCAACTTTATCTCCAAATATATAAAAAAATATTAGGGTAAAACTTCTTCTAAATAGTTTTACTTGAACTACAAGTTCTAATCTATTTTTGGAACTTCCTAAATTTCAGCTTTCCAAATTTGATTAGCTGTCGAAACAAGAATCCTATTCTTATTTTGCTTTCTAATTTTCGGCCATCTCATAAATTAATAAATCCAAAACTGTTTCGGATTAATTAACACAAAACCACAACCATTTAGAATCCAAAACCAAATACCGATTTAAACCGTAAACCTTATAGAGTCCTATTCGTAATAGGATTCTTAAATTAACCAAAATTCATCACATGAATTTTACACTTCTTTTGGATACGATCTAAGTGTGTGACCCAATAGGTACTTATAACGTTGATAATGACATAAAATCTATTTTATGCCCTAAGCATTGAGCGGTGTCTAGCAACACATCAATGCTATCCAAGTTATAAGAATGTTAGTAATTCAACATTACTTTTCTTATGATAAATGTTATCATGTAATTCAATCCCTTTGCCCTAGATATCTTGATTGAACATGAGCCTGTAGGAAACCAAATCAAAGAACACAGTGGAAATTTAAATTTTTGGTTTCTTCCAAGGATCCATACGAAGTGAAATCAAATTGGTAGTGAAGATTGTTACCTTACCAGTAGTGTAGCCTTGTTGATTGTTGGAGATTGTTGATTGTCGAATCACAAGCAAAACCAATCTAGCCTTGCCTCTATGGTATCCACACGATCGTCTCCAAGCCTCAAGTTAATTGTCAAACAATTAACTAAAGAAAGAAATAACAAAATTCTTTTAGTACTAGCTAAGATTTTGTTCTTTGGGTATTCCCTCAAGTTCTCAACTTAAGGATTGGTTTTCTATTTTGAGTTCTCAACTCAAATTTCGGTTTTTTGTTCTTATTTCTCAAATAAGGAGTGGTGTCTATATTGAACGAGAGAAGAATAATGAATAAAATTCGTGCACCAAGAATAGCACACAATTTTCTTCAACAAAGAAAGCTTAAAAGGAAACCTCTCTCAATGAAAGTGTCCCTTCGGTTTCTTTATTGCATCCAACAGTTTTTCTTCATTTGTATCCATGTGAACAGCTGCCTTTTCACATTTCATATACCAGAAATTGAATTGCAATATGTTGCACATGGTTGTCTTTTCATTTTCCAATAAATGGCTACCTTTTCATTTTCATAAAATGAGTTACAATGTATTACATATACATTCATGGCTGCCTTTTCATTTTCCAATAACCATTTTAATCATTATTTAATTAATAAATCTAAAACTCATTTTGGATTTATTAATATTAATAGAACCAAAATATTTTGGCCTTAGATTCAAAACCGTTTTAAAACGAAAACCCGATAGATTCCTATTCTCAATAGGATTCTCAAATTAACCAAAATTTCATCACATGAATTTTGCACTTCTTTTGGATACGATTTAAGTGTGTGACCCAATAGGTTCTCATAACGTTGGCATTGACATAAAATATATTTTATGCCAAAAGTAATGAGCGGTGTCTAGCAACACATCAATACTACCCAAGTCATGAGAATATTAGTAATTCGACATTACTTTTCTTGTGATAGATATTATTATGTAATTAAATTCTTTTGCCCTAGATAACTTGATCGAACACAAGCCATGGATCGTGTCATGCTCGTATAGTTCAATCTTTTCATTTCTTGATTCCCGAGTAGACACATCTAAGCAAATGAGTCCGATATCACATATCGACTCATTTGAGCATGGCCATGCATTTTATGGTCTTACTCAATCAAGAGGCCCAAAAATATCACTTCCATTATATAAGAGGGGCAAATCCTTTCTTGATCACTTAACATCCCACTACATGATTTGTTACATATCCAATTACTACTTTTATAGTTCATCCTGTTACGGGTAACGTTTGGTAGTATCAAAACATGCAATTCCTCATGTTGGGATCTCTGAGGATCTCAAGTCTAAGGATTATTTACACCATCATCACTATGAGAAATCTTTATGACACTTCATATAATAATCATGTAATATTTCTCATGGCGGGTCAATCCAGTACATTGTTCTCTAACATGTACCCATGTGTTGACTTGATAGCTCATATCATGAACAATTTCATCAATCACTACACATACTAGTCTTAATGCATTATCATTGTCCCATTTAATGATAATACTCGACTAGGGATAATTTTAGAATAATTAAATTCTTGGGACATTATTATGTTTATTTCATAAAACGCAGGTATAATTGCATATTTATTGGATCAATTTCCTTGTGTTTAAGTGATTAAAATGCTTATTTATATGAATATTAAGTGTTTTATTATTGATGGATAGATTGGAGCTTTGTAGGAAAAATTTAACAAATAAAGCAAAATATTATCTTTCTTAGCAAAAGCTTCAAGATTTCTTTGTGCACATAGTCATCTTCCGGAGTTCATAACTCTTGATGCAGACGTCCAAATGAGATGATTCAAGATGATATGGAAACCTGAGAAAGAGAGCAAAAACTTTCATGAATAAAGTTTTCTCAAATTCCGGAAGCAAAGGGACCAAATCTGGGCAGAAACTTGGGTTCAAGAAGTTCAGTTCTTTTCTGAATTTTGGCAGCTACGGGTTTTCTAATTGTGCAGCAGTCTGGCCTTATTTTTTCAGCAGCAATTCAACAACAAAATTCTCAATATTCACACAAGAAAACAAGATCACAGTACCAAGTTGTCACACTAGACAACAGTATGATAAGGGCACTAAACAGTATATGATGCCATCCTTGCATTTGAGTGAAGAGAAACATTTGCACATGAAGGCTTGGAGACCAGCTGCCATCTTTTATTTTTCTGAAGAAAGAGTGCATGAGGACAGCAAGAAAGTCCTTCCAAAATGCAGCCTCACATGAAGATGCAGCCTCACATGAAAAAAGAAAAGAAAGCCAAACAAGAAGTGCATGAGGACACCAAGAAAGTCCTTCCAAAATGTAGCCTCACATGGGAAAAAGAAAGCCAAACAAGAAAAGAAAATCAGAAAAAATCTGTACAAAGACAAAAGGAAGCAAGAAGAATTAACAAAAGAAAGAAAGAAGAAAAAGAAAGAGAGGACCAAAAGGAGGCTATTGATTAATTATGAAAAATGGTGAAGAATGTGAGGAAAAGCAAGTGGCCACAACCAAATGTCTTGAATCCTTGCCTATAAATAGGCAAGGCTTGGGACAATCAAGGCATCCCATTTTTAGGCTTTCCTAGTTCAATAGAGAGGAAAACAAGGTTTGGAATTCTCAAGCCACAATTCATCCTTTCATGGAGTGAGCTACGTAGAGAAGGCAGGCCATACGGGATCGACAAAAGAGGCGATCATTTGATTTTCTTTGTATTTTCTTTTAATTATGTTTAGCTAAATTTTATTTTCCAATCAAGTTTAATTAAGGTTTGATTCCAACAATTGTGAGGTTCCGGTAATTTTATTGTTTCTTTTATTCTTGAGTATTTATATATTTTCTATGCTTCATTATATTATTGAATTGAATTGTTAGACAAGAGGCCTATTGTTTGATAGTTGAATTCAATATATAGTCATTTAGAATAATTAATCTTTTGTTGATTGTTCTAATTTAAGTGACAAATAACAACATCAAAAGGTAATCAACGCCTTAGATTGTATGTTATGAAAATATATAATCTAGCTTAAATAAACACGGCGTTTAGGGTTTCTTGGTTAGTAATTGGGTCTTTTGAATCTTAATGCAATTAATAGACATAACTCATAGGCCAGATCCGAAGGTTGTGTTTGTTAATTAGAGAAATAACTCATAGGGCCGGATCGAAGGTTATCAAAAAGTAAGAAAAGATTGGTTGTTAGAGGCGGATCTTCAACAACTATAACCAATTTATTCAAGATAAAAGAACCTATCTTTTGAATCAATGATCAATTTGAGGAATCAATACGAAATTAATTCTTGATTGGAAGCTTCTTCTTATTAATTTTTCCTCATATTTTTAGTTGGTTATTTAATTTGTTTAGTTGTCTTAATTGGTTCTTGCTTAGTTTCATAATACAAAACCCCTCTTTATTTTATTTTGTTCAAGGAATAAATCTAACCAATCTCTGTGGATTCGACCCTCTCCTTGCTATCTACAAAGCTTAGCCATGGAAGGATTATTTTGGTGGTTTGACACCCATCAAATTTTAGCGCCATTCTTGGATTAGTTTTTAAATTTATTCTTTTTATTTATTTATTTACATTTTTATTTCTATTTTATTTTTTTATTTTTATTTTTGCCTTTATAATTGTTTGGTTCTTTTATGCCACGTTCTTCATACGAGTCAACTCACATCGATCGGAGATAGAGAAGGCGGCGTAGGCTTAGAAAGAAACCAAACAACGATCTCGAGGAGTATCATCTTCTTCATCTTTTGAATATAATTTGTCCGAATTATTTAATAGCGAAGAAGAAAACATAGCTAGAAATAATGAGCGAACTTTAAAGGAATTAGCTATGCTGATTTAAACCAACAACCGTTGTGCATTGATTATCCTACTTTAGAAGTGCCTTTTGAATTAAAATCGAGATTGATTCACTTACTCCCCACTTTTCATGGCCTTGCGGTGAAGATCCTCATAAGCACTTAAAGGGATTCCATATGGTGTGTTCCACGATGAAACCGCAAGGAGTGGCGAGGATCAAATTAAGTTGCGAGCTTTTCCTTTTCTTTAGATGGAGTTGCTAAAGATTGGCTATACTACTTGCCCTCTGGTTCAATAAACACATGGACCGAGATGAAGAGGCAATTTTGGAAAAATTCTTTCTGCCTCACGAGCTGCCACAATTAGAAAAGATATATGTGGTATACGGCAGCAACATGGAGAAACTATGCATGAATATTGGGAAAGGTTTAAGCAATTATGTGCTAGTTGTCCTCAACATCAAATTCCTGATCAACTTCTTATCCAATATTTTTATGAGGACTAACAGTGATGGATAGGAATATGATTGATGTTGCTGGTGGAGGAGCATTAGTGCACAAACCTCCAACGGGGCCAAGGACTTTAATCACCAACATGTCTGCCAATACACAACAATTTGGCAACAGACGTGAGGATACATCTAGGAAGGTAAGTGAGTTAAGTCCTTTCTCTATTGATCAGCGTTTAGACAATTTGACTACTTTAGTAGAAAAGTTGGTTGTAGGCAATATTCAGCAGTAAAGGCTTGTGGTATTTGCTCCAATTCAAATCATCCCGACATGTGCGACGTTGCAAGAAGGTCAATTTGAACATGCTAATGCCGTTGGCGGATTCCCAGGGCCACCACAAAGGAAGTATGACCCTTACTCAAATACCTACAATCCGGGATGGAGGGATCATCCCAACTTCAGTTATGGGCCACGACCTAGTGGATTTCAAGCTTGGCAGCAAAACCCACCACATCCACCGCCTTCCAAACCAGGTAAGTCCCTTGAAGAGTTAGTTGAATCACTTGCTAATAGTTCCCAACGTTTCCAACAGGAAACTCGAACCAGCATTCAAAACTTGGAAAATCAAGTGAGCCAATTAGCATCTTCCGTGAGCAAATTGGAATCACAAGGTAAGTTACCTTCTCAAACGGTTGTTAACCCAAGGCAAAATGTTAGTGCAATGACTTTGAGAAGCGGAAAGGTGTTGGAAGAGGCCAAAACACGTGATCATGAAGAGGTGGAAAAGAAGTAACAACCCCAGACCTAAGGTAATCGAGACAACCCTCCTTTCCTACAAGATTGGCCAATTCGAAGAAAGATGAGGAAGAAAAGGAGATTCTTGAGACTTTTCGCAAAGTAGAGGTAAATATTCCTTTAATTGATGCAATTAAACAAATACCTCGCTATGCTAAATTTCTCAAAGAATTATGCACTAACAAAAGAAAATTGAAAGGCAATGAAATTTTAAGTGTGGGGGAGAATGTCTCATTGTGCTACAAAGAAGTTGCCTTCAAAATGCAAAGATCGGTATGTTTATCATCCCTTGTAAAATAGGCAATATGAAAGTTGAAAAAGCCATGTGTGATTTGGGTGCTTCCATAAATGTCATGCCGTTATCTATTTATAATTCTTTGAATTTGGGACCTTTGAAAGAAAGCAGGCGTGATAATTCAACTTCGATAGATCTAATGTTTATCTGAGGAGTATTAGAAGATGTTTTGGTGCAAGTAAATGGTTTAGTATTTCTACAGATTTTTATGTACTTGATATGGAGGAAGATCACTCTTCTAATTCAAAGTTAATTTTATTAGGGAGACCTTTCTTGAAAACATCTAGAGCAAAAATTGATGTGCATGATGGTACATTAACTATGGAATTTGATGGTGAGATTATTAAGTTTAACATTTATGCTGCCATGAAATATCCTAATGATGTATGTCCTGTTTATGCTTTTGATGCTATTGATACTCTAGCTCAGGAAACATTTGATTTTTGTGATAAGGATAAATTAAAAATTGCACTTGATAATAGCTTGACTCCTAAAAAAGTGCAGATTTTTGAGCAAGAATTTGTGATGGATGGCGATCTTCAAGACATGGTTTATGACTTAGAGTCACTCAAACCTATGAGGTATGGAGTGTCTTATGTTGATTTACCTGTGTCTAATACAAAACTCCTCCCATCTATTGTGCAGCCCCCAAGTTGGAACTTAAAACATTGCGGATCACTTGAAGTATGCATTTTGGGAGATAATGATAACCTCCTCGTGATAGTCTCGAACAAACTCAATACTTTGGAGGAAGAAAGATTGATTCGAGTGCTTCGAGAACATAAAGAGGCTATTGGATGGACTATAGCAGATATCAAGGGATTAAGCCCCTCTACATGCATGCACAAAATTTTGTTGCAAGAAAATTGCAAACCATCTAGGGGAGCTCGTGCGCTTGAACCCACCTATGATGGAGGTAGTAAAAAGGAGATTTTAAAACTCCTTGATGCGGTATAATCTATCCAATCTCGGATAGTGAATGGGTAAGTCCGGTTCAAGTGGTTCCGAAGAAAACGGGCATAACAGTGATAAAAAATGAAGATGGTGAGTTGGTGCCCACCCGAGTGCAAAATGGGTGGCGGATTTGTATAGACTATAGGAAATTGAATGCATTAACCAGGAAGGATCACTTCCCTCTTCCTTTCATTGACCAAATGCTTGAACGTTTAGCTGGAAAATCTCATTATTGTTGTTTGGATGGTTATTCAGGTTTTCATCAAATTCTAGTTGCGCGGAAGATCAAGAGAAAACAACCTTCACATGCCCATTTAGTACGTTTGCTTATAGGAGGATGCCCGGACTTTGTAATGCCCCTGCCACTTTTCAAAGATGTATGGTTAGTATATTTTCTGATTATGTTGAGAACATCATAGAAGTCTTTATGGATGACTTTACAGTCTATGGTGACTCTTTTGATATATGTTTGACTAACCTTACAAAAGTGCTTCAAAGATGTATAGAGGTAAATCTTGTTTTGAACTATGAAAAGTGCCACTTTATGGTGGATGAAGGCCTTATTCTTGGACACATAGTTTTACGCCAAAGGTATAGAGGTTGATAAGTCTAAAATTGATACAATAAAATCCTTGCCTTACCAGTGGTATGCGGGAAATTCGCTCTTTTCTTGGTCATGCGAGGATTTTATCGTCGCATTATCAAAGACTTTTCAAAGATTAGTCAACCTTTATGTAGGCTGCTGCAAAAAGATGTGGCATTTGAGCTTGATAAAGCTTGCAAAGAAGCTTTTGACAACTTGAAAGAGAAATTGACTTCAGCCCCTATCCTTCGATCACCAGATTGGAATCACCATTTTGAAATCATGTGCGATGCAAGTAATTATGCAGTGGGTGCCGTTCTTGGACAAAAGATTGGACGGGATTCCCATGTCATCTATTATGCTTCAAGAACTCTTGACAGTGCTCAATGCAATTATTCGACAACGGAAAAAGAACTCTTAGCTGTTGTTTTTGCTTTAGAAAAATTCCGTTCTTATTTGCTTGGCACTAAAGTAGTTGTTTATTCTGATCATGCGGCGTAAATATAGCTGCTTTCGAAGAAAGAGGCAAAACCAAGGTGATTCGTTGGATACTTTTATTACAAGAGTTTGACTTGGAGATCGCGACAAGAAAGGTGCGAAAATTTAGTCGCGGACCATCTTAGTCATGATTGCAAATGAAGAATCATCACCATTACAAGATAATTTTCAGATGAGCATCTCTTTTCTATTCATAATAGTATTCCTTGGTATGCTGACATAGTTAACTATTTGGTTACTAGAACTTTACCTAAGGATTTATCTAGAGCTCAGAAAGACAAAATAAAAAGTGATGCTAAATATTATGTATGGGATGATCCTTACTATGGAAGCATTGTTCAGATTTGATTATTCGTAGATGCATTAATCAACAAGAGATTCCTTCCATTTTGCAATTTTGCCATTCATATGCTTGTGGAGGGCATTTTGGTCCAAAGAGAACAGCTAGAAAGGTTTTAGAATGTGGATTATATTGGCCAACTTTGTTTCATGATGCATATAGATTTTGTAAAACTTGTGAGCGTTGCCAAAAGACTGGAACTTAGGACATAGAGACCAATTACCACTTATCCCTATACTTATTTGTGAAATATTTGATGTTTGGGGTATAGATTTTATGGGTCCTTTTCCCATTTCTTATGGTAATTCTTACATTATTCTTGCTGTGGATTATGTCTCATAGTGGGTAGAAGCTAAGGCAACCGAACTAATGATGCCAAAGTGGTTGTGGACTTTGTCAAGTCTCAAATTTTTGTCAGTTCTGTGACACCAAAGCAATGATCGTGATAGAGGCACTCATTTTTGCAATAAAGTGATCAAGCATTGTTCAAGAAGTATAATGTCACTCATCGCACTTCCACCGCATACCATCCACAAACAAGTGGACAAGCCGAGGTGTCTAACAGAGAAGTCAAGTCCATACTTGAGAAAGCTCAATCCAAATCGAAAAGATTGGAGTATGCGACGATGATGCATTATGGGCTTATCGGACGACTTACAAGACACCAATAGGTATGTCCCTTATCGTTTAGTGTTTGGTAAAGCTTGTCATCTTCTGTAGAGATGGAACATCGGGCATATTGGGCTGTTAAGCAATGTAACATGGAGATGGACAAGGTAGGTGAACAACGTAGTTTCAAATACAAGAGTTGGAAGAAATTCGCAATGAGGCTTATGAAAATTCACGCATCTACAAAGATAAGACAAAAGCATTTCATGATCAGTCTTTGCGTAGTAAACAATTCAAAATTGGTCAAAAAGTTTTACTCTACCAATCTAGATTGAAATTATTTCCTGGAAAATTGCGCTCTAGATGGATAGGGCCTTTTGTTGTTACTAATGTTTATTCTCATGGTGCAGTTGAAATTGAAAGTTTAGATTCTGGAAAAGTGTTTAAAGTGAATGGACATCGCTTGAAACCTTTTTATGAAGATTTCCAAGTGCATAATGTTGAAATTGAATTGGGTTGTCCAGTGCGAGGATTGAGAATGCATTACGCCCGCCAAAGACGTTAAATGAAGCGCTTTTGGGAGGCAACCCAAAATTTTTATTTATTTTCTTGTCATTTAAGTTTAATTTAATTAGTTATCTTATTATGTTTTCTTCGTGTAAAAAAAAAAAAAAAGATTTGAAATTCTATTTTGGTTTTTCCTTTTTATTTTCATTTTCATTTTACGCTTCTTCTATCAACCAATGCTCGACCATGGCCATAACATCGTCGATCCTTCATGCTTTCTTCACTCATATAGGATGTCCCTCACCTTCAACATAGCTCCAGTTGTCTACCGCGGTTCAGGGAAGTGTCTTGTTCCCTTGTCTTTATTTTATTTTCTTTCTTGTCCGCGTGTGCATATTTTCCATACATTGAGGACAACGTATGATTTAGGTGTGGGGGGTGTCTTGTGCTTCATTGATTATTTCTGAATTTTTCAAGTAGGTTTGACATTCTGATATCTTCTTTGAAATTTCTCACTCTTCTAATGCTCATTTAGAATAATTTTGAGTTATATGCATTAGTAATTTGGATTGGAATGTATGAATGAGATGAGTATGATTAGCCTTTGTTTGGAAATTTTTAAAGCATCTCGTTAATTTTAATGATTGAATTGAATGAGAATGTGCAATATTTAATACATTGAAACCATTGTGAGTATTTGAGCCTAAGAGCATTTTATTTTTCATGCTCACATATTTCTTTGTTGAGATTGACAAATATGGTATAATCATTCTAGAACTTGCTTTGTTATGCATGTTGAGATCACATTGTGGATTCATGTTGAAAATGATAAGGGCATTTAGGATTACCAATTTTAAACTTTCTAAAAAAAAAAAAACTTAACCTTATATTACATATACCCTAGTCACCCAATTTTGAGCCTTAGCCTTTCTTTGTTATAACACCACATTGTTTAGCCTTAAAATCCTTATCTTTGTTTACCATAGTTGAACCCTTGGTCAAGAGTATGTGGGAATGAATTGCATGATAACATTTCTGATGATTCCAAAGAAAAGAACCACTGAAAAATGAATGAAAAAAAAAAAAGAGAGAAGAAGTAAAAAGTATTCTCTACAAGTATTGGACAAAGTAAATTAATTGTGTACAAAATGGACCAATACTATGGTGAAGTTGTAAAAAATAAAAAATAATAAACATAAAGGAAAGAAGGGAATGCATGTTATGTGGAATAAAGAAAGTGGTTCTACTATGCTATTTGTTACTTTTGAGTCATGCAAGGAAATTCCTATATATCTTGATATCTGTAGCCTATATTTTCCTTTCTTTTACCTACCTTTACCTAAGCCCCATTACAACCATTTTCAAGACCCTTTCATTTCTGCATGGATTTATATTATTAGTGGTGGAGATGTGATATATAAGCAAGCTTATGGTAATGACATGCTATATTTGATTTGAGTGTTGAATGAACCCTAAACACTTTGAGTGATTAGAGTGCAACCTATGAGAGGTTATCAAATTTTGTTGCATTTATTTCGATGAAATTGTTAGGTTGATGAGATGCATATGTTTTGTTTTGAAAAATCAGGCTATGAATACTTATTCTTTGATTTGTTATTCCAATTTAGATCTTTAATGTGTAATGACTTTGAGTTATTTGTGGATGGGTTGAAAAAAAGGTATGGAATTGAGAGGAAGATATTGATCAAATACAAGCTTGAGGACAAGCTTTGATTTAAGTGTGGGGGAATTTGATAGAGTGTATAATTGCATATTTATTGGATCAATTTCCTTGTGTTTAAGTGATTAAAATGCTTATTTATATGAATATTAAGTGTTTTATTATTGATGGATAGATTGGAGCTTTGTAGGAAAAATTTAACAAATAAAGCAAAATATTATCTTTCTTAGCAAAAGCTTCAAGATTTCTTTGTGCACATAGTCATCTTCCGGAGTTCATAACTCTTGATGCAGACGTCCAAATGAGATGATTCAAGATGATATGGAAACCTGAGAAAGAGAGCAAAAACTTTCATGAATAAAGTTTTCTCAAATTCCGGAAGCAAAGGGACCAAATCTGGGCAGAAACTTGGGTTCAAGAAGTTCAGTTCTTTTCTGAATTTTGGCAGCTACGGGTTTTCTAATTGTGCAGCAGTCTGGCCTTATTTTTTTCAGCAGCAATTCAACAACAAAATTCTCCAATATTCACACAAGAAAACAAGAGCACAGCACCAAGTTGTCACACAAGAAAACAGAATGATAAGGGCACAAAACAGCATATGATGCCAACCTTGCATTTGAGTGAAGAGAAACATTTGCACATGAAGGCTTGGAGACCAGCTGCCATCTTTTTATTTTTCTGAAGAAAGAGTGCATGAGGACAGCAAGAAAGTCCTTCCAAAATGCAGCCTCACATGAAGATGCAGCCTCACATGAAAAAAAAGAAAGCCAAACAAGAAGTGCATGAGGACACCAAGAAAGTCCTTCCAAAATGTAGCCTCACATGGGAAAAAGAAAGCCAAACAAGAAAAGAAAATCAGAAAAAAAATCTGTACAAAGACAAAAGGAAGCAAGAAGAATTAACAAAAGAAAGAAAGAAGAAAAAGAAAAGAGAGGACCAAAAGGAGGCTATTGATTAATTATGAAAAATGGTGAAGAATGTGAGGAAAAGCAAGTGGCCACAACCAAATGTCTTGAATCCTTGCCTATAAATAGGCAAGGCTTGGAGACAATCAAGGCATCCCATTTTTAGGCTTTCCTAGTTCAATAGAGAGGAAAACAAGGTTTGGAATTCTCAAGCCACAATTCATCCTTTCATGGAGTGAGCTACGGCCGAGGAAGACGGAAGCCGCACAGGATCGACAAAAAGGGCAGTCATTTGATTTTCTTTGTATTTTCTTTTAATTATGTTTAGCTAAATTTTATTTTCCAATCAAGTTTAATTAAGGTTTGATTCCAACAATTGTGAGGTTCCGGTAATTTTATTGTTTCTTTTATTCTTGAGTATTTATATATTTTCTATGCTTCATTATATTATTGAATTGAATTGTTAGACAAGAGGCCTATTGTTTGATAGTTGAATTCATTATATAGTCATTTAGAATAATTAATCTTTTGTTGATTGTTCTAATTCAAGTGACAAATAACAACATCGAAAGGTAATCAACGCCTTAGATTGTATGTTATGAAAATATATAATCTAGCTTAAATAAACACGGCGTTTCCGGGTTTACTGGTTAGTAATTGGGTCTTTTGAATCTTAATGCAATTAATAGACATAACTCATAGGACAGATCCGAAGGTTGTGTTTGTTAATTAGAGAAATAACTCATAGGACGGATCCGAAGGTTATCAAAAAAGTAAGAAAAGATTGGTTGTTAGAGGACGGATCTTCAACAACTATAACCAATTTATTCAAGATAAAAGAACCTATCTTTTGAATCAATGATCAATTTGAGGAATCAATACCGAAATTAATTCTTGATTGGAAGCTTCTTCTTATTAATTTTTCCTCATATTTTTAGTTGGTTATTTAATTTGTTTAGTTGTCTTAATTGGTTCTTGCTTAGTTTCATAATACAAAAACCCCCCCTCTTTATTTTATTTTGTTCAAGGAATAAATCTAACCAATCTCTGTGGATTCGACCCTCTCACTGCTATCTACAAAGCTTAGCCCACAGAAGGATTATTTTTGGTGGTTTCGACACCCATCAATCACTCAATATCTCACTACATCATTCATTACATATCCAATTGCTACTTTTATGGTTCACTCTGTTACGGGTATCATTTAGTAGCATCAAAACATGCAACTTCTTATGTTGGGATCTTTGGTAACCTAAAGTCTAAGGATCACTTACATTATTATCACTATGAGAAATACTTATGACACTTTATGTAATAACCCATGTAGCATTTCTCATGGTGGATCAATCCAGTAGATAGTACTCTAACATGTACCTATGTTTTGACTTGATATTTCATATCATCACACATTTCATCAGTCACTACATATACTAGTCTTAATTCATTATCATTGTCTCATTTAATGATAATACTAGACTAGGGATAATTTTAGAATAATTAAATTTTTGGGACATTATTATATTTATTCGTAAAACGCAGGTATAGAAATAAACATAATAATCATTGTCATTAATTATAAACATTATGATACAATATATGCCTAAACCATCATCACATGATTGGTCCTTAGGGCATAATCAATTAATGACTTGGCAATATAGTATTCCATATCAATTAATGATAGCATTAAGCTCTTTGAAATAGTCAAACCAACATTGGTTAATTGAGACAGCTGCAATTATCTAATTCTGTTCTGTTGATTCCTCTAGATCAATTATGTCTTGTTGATTCCTCTAGTTGCTACTTGGTCTACTTATGCATGACAATTACAAATCACTGAACTTATGAATAGCAATGGAATGAAGAATGTTAAATTAAATTGTCAGGTTGGTTACTACAAATCATCCATAGAAAGTAAAGGCAAGAATCAACAAGTACTCGAATTGACAACAAGGAAAAAATAATTAAATTCAAGACCTCACAGTTATAACAATTGGATCAGAACATACCTTGAATCAGAAAGGAATTGTCTAGCCACTCATGGTGGATAACATACTAACACTACTTTCTATATTCTACTAGCCTAACTCTATTGTCTCCACTTGTTCTTGTGTGGAAAGACAAATGGAAGGGTCCTTAAATAGAGAGTGCATCTGGAGTGATAAAGTCTAGATAATGATTATAAGATAACAAAATATCTAACTTCAAATTCATAACTAAGGTAAGGATAGGATAATCCATCCTAAAAACAAATTTCTAATTATACTAACAACCTAATCTTCTTCATTTGTAGCAAAGAATTGTCTCCCTCTTGGTAACCAACTCTCGACAAACTCCTTTTTGGAAAGTCAAAATTGTCTAGCTCTCCAATTGATAAGTCGTGTCCATGCCGTACACACAGAAGTCTTCTGGTCATGGTTTTAGTCCATTGGACGTGCCTACAACTTGAAGAAACGAGTTTTCCACATTCAAAAGTCAAAATTTCATAGCCTTTTCTTCGAAACTTTCACATTTCCTTATCTAAAACAAAAACAAACACATTAAACTCGACATAAAAATCAATTTATTATAGGGGAAAATATGAATAATAAATATAATTTAATAAGTTCTATCAAATTCCCACTATCCTCTTTTTCATCATTTTCCCTCTCTGTACCAATTCGCAAATAACTCCAAGCCATTAAACATTACCAATCCAAGTTGAAATAGCAATCTGGAAATCAAGTATTCATAGCATGAATTTTTGTAAATAAAACATATGCATCTCATTAATCTCAAAAATTCCATTGACATTGCATGCAACAAAATTGATACCCTCACATAGATTTCACTCAATTCTCTCAAAATGTTTATAGTTCCATTTAGCACTCAAGTCAGAACATAGTATGTCATTGCCATAAGTTTGCTCATACATCATATCTCCACCATTATTGAACATGAAACTATACAAAAATCAAAAGGCCTTTACAAGCTCACACAAGCGTTTAAATGTATCAAATGTTGCAAATTCTCATTCAACTCAATTATTAAAATCAACAAGATGCTTAGGACATTCAAAACAAAATGCTAATCATACTTATTCCTCTTATGCATTCCAAACTTACACCACTAATGCATATTGACTTGAAACTATTTTAGAATAAGTATCGAGAAAGTAAAGGTTTTCAAAAAGAACCAATCAAAATTTAAGCAAACTAAAGTTCAAGCATGATTGAGAATTTTTTGTCTCAATGTATTTTGTTATAGGATTTTTTTTAATATGAGAAATTTGCAAAAATATAAAGAATGGAATAATTTTCTCATTAAAGCACAAGCCCTTCCCCCACCCCTAGATCATATATTGTCCCCAATATATGGAAAATAAACTCACAGCCATAAGAAAGTATAAAAAGATAGAAATAAAGCAACTGAACAACTTCCCTAAACTACGAGCATAAGAACCTAGATAGCTAAGGTGAAGCATTGAAAAACTGGTGAAGCTGAGACAAACTACAGTGGGAGAAGCCGGTGAGGCAAATTTTGGATCAGGCAATGTTCATTGAATGTTTTGTGGCTTTAGACTAAAGAGGGAGGGTGGTGGTGGCTACCCAAGGAGGAGATGTAAAAATGGCTGCCAATAACCAAAAAAAACACTTCTAGTAAGTGAAAAGAAAATATGAGTAGTTGTTTTTTGTTTTTTGTTTTGTTTTTGTTTTCTTTATGATGGCAACTGCTTAAAACAGAAGACTTTGATGCCTGAGATGAGGCAAGCCTATGGAAATAAAATCTTCTAGATAATACTCAAACTACTCAAATGTTTAAAACAGAAGACTATGCTTCTTAAGGCATGGCCACGCCTAATGAGATAAAGTCTCGTGTTGCGACCAAAAAAATTGCTTAATCTTCCTTATCAAAACAGTATTAATTTTTACTAAAAAAAATTGCAAATAAAAAGTTCAAAATCTTTGGGTTGCCTCCCAAATAGCGCAATTGTTTAATGTTGTTATGCTCTAGTGCTTCACCTCAAATTATTAAATTTTTATTAATTGCTTGGACCACACCTGCATTTCCCTTATTGATTTTGTACAAGTTACCACAGCTTTCTCATTCACTTTCAATTGTGCATTCAATTGATTCATATTTCCTTTTCTTCAAAAATATCTTGCACCATTGAACCAACAACATCAATAGAATAAATTGAATGAGACTAAATGGATACTTCATTGCGTCAAAAATATTAAATTTAACAATCTCTTTGTCAAATTCTATAGAGAGAGTACCCTCATCTACATCTATCTTAGTTTTGGCCATTTTCTGAAAGGCCTTCCTAATAGAATTAGAGCTGAATTTAATGTAGTACCATTCTTCATTCTCAAGATATATAAATCAACTAGGAAAAAAGCTCATTAACCTACACCAGGACATTTTCAACAATCATTTTTGGGTAGACATTAGAATGATTAGCAAGTTGAATCACTACCTTAGTCTCTTTTAAGGGGCCTAAATCCAAAGTGGTAAAAATTGAATAAGGCATGACATTAATAAATGCTCCTAAACAAAGCATGACCTGCTCAATTTTATTTTTTTTTACCAATCACACAAGGTATTGAGAACATATCTAGTCTTTTTATCACTACATATACATTCTCCCTTACACTTATTTTCATCTCTGCTTCCTTTTATTTGTAAACAATTCCTTAAATTTTTTTGCACACTATGGAACTTGTTTGATTGCATCTAAAAGTGGTATATTTATCTCGATTTTTCAAAGGGTCTCGAAGATTTCACTTTGTGTCTCTTCCTTCATTGTTTTTGCTAACCTATAAGGAAAAGGAGGTGCTATTATAATTTTTGAATTAGAAAAGATAGGTTTACTACTTACCTATTCATTTGGTGCATCTAAACTTTTTGGTTTTGTTTTATTTTTGTTTCCCTTAGGTGCAACCAAACTACGCCTAGTAGTTTGCAAATTCCTTTCACTTCAAAGAGTAATGGAACTAACATTCTTTTTTTTTGGTTAATCTCCACTTTACATGATAGCTTCCTTCTATTAGCTTCGATTTTATTTAAACAATATGCAAGATGTGAAATTTGGTTTTCCAAATTCTTGATATTGGCTCTTGTCTCTTGTTGAAACATATGTGTGTTAGTGACTAAATTTTTAACAATGTCTTCTGATGTTACACCTAAACTTGATGCTTGATGTAGTAGAGGTGTTGATGCTGGGAGTTGTCTATCATAAGTTTGAGATGGTATCTTTGAGGTGCTCTTTGGTTCCCAAAGTTAAAGTTTGGATGATCCTTCCTTCTAGCGTTATAATTATCTTTGATGTGCTCTTTGGTTCCCATAGTTAAAGTTTGGATGATCCTTCCATCCAGTGTTACAATTGTTATAATAGGGATCATATCTCTATTAAGGTTGACCCAAAAACTCTCATATTGCATTAACATGTTACAATGAATTTTCCTGCATAGCAGGGCACATGTCTGTAGGGTGGCCAGGCATTGAGCATATTTCACAAACTCTAGCTATTTTTACATGGCATGTAGCCAATTGATGAACCAAAGCAATTGGATTAGAAATTTGATTTTCTAAGTTAGAAATATTTATCAAATTAGCTCTCTTTGAAATTCCATCAATTCTCATCCCAAATTGTTGAGAGTTTTCTACCATGATGGAAATCAATTACTTAGCTACTTCTTGCATCTTATTCACTAGAGCTTTCCCATTGGTTGCATCTACCATACTCTTATCCATCGGTAATAAGCCTTCGTAAAAATATTTTATAAGGAGTTGGTTGGCTATTTAATTTTAGGGACAACTGGTACACAACTATTTGAACCTTTCCCAATACTCATATGGTGCCTCTCCACTGAATTACCTTGTCCTACATATCTCTTTTCTAATATTTGCAGGTCAAGATGCAAGGGAGAATTTTTCTAAAAATAATCTCTTCATTTCAGTCAATGATGTGATTGAGCCAGAATGAAGGTAGTATAACCAGTCTTTCGCCTTATCTCTTAGGGAGAAAGGGAAAACTCTCAATTTAATCTACACTTTTGATACTCTTTACGATTTCGTGCAAGAGCAAACGACATGGAACTCCTTTAAATGTTTGAAAGGATCTTCACCAACAAAACCATGAAAAATTGGCAATAAATAAATTAATTCAGATTTTAATTCAAAGCCAACATCTAAAGCAAGAAATTGTATGCAAAAGGGTTGTTGTTTTAAATTTGGAGTAGCAAGCACTTTCAATGTTCTATCCCGTTCACCCATCTCTTCTTCTTGAGATTTAATTGCCTTATGATCTATCCTTTTGACTTCTATGACCATTATGGAAGATGACCCTCTTTTCTTCTGTTTAGTCTCTTTTCTCAATTGTCGTGCTGTCTTCTCAATGTTGTCTTCTCAATCTTCGGATTATATTCAAGTCACCTTTCTGAGAAGAACGGGTCATAAAAAAATAGAGACTATTAGCACAAATAAATATATACAACTAAAAAAAAAAAGTTGTTCCCCAACTATGGCACACAAATTTTGAGGGGTTTGTTGAAACCAACAAAATTAATCACTAACACTTTAGTGCTTATAATTTAATTTTGTTGTAGATGTAGACCAGGTTGAATCTCAATGGAACCAGGGATTTAAATTTCTTAGTCAAAACAAATAAAAATTCAAGGGGTTTTGAAGACTTAAACTAATTTAGTACACTCTAGCAATAATTAAAATAATCTACTATACAAATAAATAAATAGCGAAGAAATGTAGAATGTCAAACTTCTGATCTAAGGGCATAGATCTATTTAATTGCATCACCGATCATGGGTCACCAATATGAATACCTTGCCAATTCAAGTATTTAACTGAAAACTTGTTAGGATAGCCACAACAAATGTATTAATTCCCTAAAATATTTTACAGAATTTAGCATTTGAATTCAAAACTTATTACTAACTGATTGGGCACGATAGCTCGCCTCCATATTAATTAATGGTAGCATTAAGCCCATTGGAATAACTAAACCAATATTGGTTAATTAAGATATCTGCAATTATCCAACCTTGTCTTGTTGATTCCTCTAGATCAATTATGCATAAACACAATTAATCTAGTTGCTACTTGGTCCACTCATCCATGACAATTACAGATCACTAAACTTATGGATGGTAGTAGAATGAAGAGTGTTAAATCAAATTCTCATATTGACCAACACAAATCATCCACACAAAGTAAAGGCAAAAAATCAACAACTACTCAAATTGAAAGCAAGAAAAAAGAATTAAACTCAAGAGCTCATAATGATAGCAATTGGATCAAAACATTCTTTGAATCAGAATGGAATTGTCTAGCCACTCATGGTGGACAACATAGTATTACTACTTTATCTATTTTCTACAAGCCTAACTCTATTGTCTCAACTTGTTCTTCTATGGAAAGAAAAACGGAAGGGTTCTTAAATAGAGAGTGTGATGGAGTGATAAAGTCTAGACGATGATTATAAGATAACAAAATATCTAACTTCAAATTCATAACTAAGGTAAGAATAGGATAATTGATATGAAGAACAAATTTCTAATTATACTAACAACCTAATATTCTTCATTTGTAGCAAAAAGCTGTCTGCCTCTTGGTTGCCAACTCTTGACAAACACCTTTTTTGAATGTCAAACTTATCCAGCTCTCCAACAGATAGGTCGTGCCCATGCCTTACACAAGGAATTCTTCTTTTCATGGTTCTAGTCAGCTGGTCAGCTGGGTGTGACCACACCTTGTAGGAACGAGTTTTCTATATTCAAAATTCAAAATTTCATAGCCTTTTCTTCCAAGATTCCACATTTCATTGTCTAAAATAACATATAAACAAACACATTAAACTTTACAACAAAATTAATCTATAACAGTGAAAAATATGAATAAAAAATATAATTTTATAAGTTCTATCAAATTCCCCACACCTATCCCATGCTTGTGCTTAAGCATGCACTAACTCAAACATACTCATTGTCCTTTTTTTCATCTCTTTCCCTCTCTGTGCTTATCCCCAAATAACTCCAAGCCATTAAATATTAGCATTCCAAGTTGAAACAACAATCCAAAAAGCAAGTATTCATTGCATGAATATTTTTAAATGAAACATATGCATCTCAATAATCTCAAAAATTTCATTGAAATCAAATGCAACAAAATTGATACTCTCACATAGATTTCACTCAATTCTCTCAAAGTGTTTTACATTCCATTCAGCACTCAAGACAAAACATAGTATGTCATTACCCTAAGTTTGCTTATATATCATATCTCCACCACTATGAAACATGAAATCCATACATAAACTAGAGGGTCTTTAGAAAGGTTGTAATGGCTTAGGTGAAGGTAAGAAAAATAAAGGAAACTTTAGGTTATAAAGATTAGGATATGAGTGGAATTCCATGCATGACTCATCAAAATAATCTAGATAACACAATGGAACAACTTTCATTATTCCAAGCAGCATTCATTCCTTATTTCGTTTCATACATAATTGGAAATTTTGTATACAATTGAGAATACTTCAGTTGTCCAATTTTCATATTCACTAGGTATAAATTCCACTACTTCCATTACACTTTTTTTTTTTAATTATTATTACTTTTCTCTCTTTTTTCTTTTTTTTCTTCTCCCTCCTACTTGCATCCATCCGAGTGCTTATCATACAATTCATTCCCACACATTCTTGATGAAGGGTTCAATAAGGTGAACAAAGACAAAAGGTTTAAGATTAAACTTTAATGTGTTAGAACAAGGAAAGGCTTACACTCAACATTGGCTATCTAAAGGAATTTATAAAAAATGTAGGCTTTTTAGAAAGTCTAAAATGGCCAAACCTAAGTGCCATTATCATTTTAATGCATGAATTCATAATGTGATGTCAATATGCATAACAGAGCAAGTTCTAAAATTAACACACCATGTTTGATATCACTCAACAAAAAAACTAAGAGCAAAAAAAATGAAATGCTCTTAGGCTCAAAAGCTCACACAAGTGTTTAAATGTATCAAATGTTGCACATTCTCATTCAACTCAATTATTAAAATCAACGAGATGCTCATAACATTCAAAACAAAATGGTAAGCACACTTGTTTCCTTTATTCATTCCAAACTTACACCACTAATGCATATTAATGTGAAACTATTTTATAATTAGTATCAAGAAAGTCAAGGATTTTGAAGAGAACAAATCAAATTTAAGCATATTAATGCTCAAGCATGATTGAGATTTTTTGTCTCAAAGTATTTTGTTTTATAAATTTTTTTTAATATAAGAAATTTGAAAACATATATACACAATGGAACAATTTTGTCACTAAAGCACAAACTTTTCCCCACACCTAAATCATACATTGTCCCTAATTTATGGAATTAAGCTCATAGTCATAAAAAAGTATGAAAAAATAGAAACAAAGAAATGAAACAACTTCCCTACACCAAGAGCATAAGAACCAAGATAGCTAAGGTGAGGGGTTGAAAAACTGACGAAACCGAGACAAACTTCGGCGGGAGAAACTAGCGAGATGGAATCTAGATCAGGTACCAGTTGCTAAATGTTTTCTCGTGGTGGACCGAAGAGTGATGGCAATGGTGGCTACTTAGGGAGAGAAGTAAAAATGGTAGCAAAGAACAAAAAAAATAAAAAATAAAAATAAAAACCTTTCTAGTAAGTGAAAAGAAAATATGAGCTTTTTTTTGTTTTTTTTTTTATCATGGCAACTGCCTAAAGTAGAAGACATTGATGCCTATGACATGGGCACGCCTAGGGGAATAAAATCCTATGCACAATAGTCAAACTACTCAAGTGTTTACAATAGAAGACTACGTTTCTTGAAGTGTGGCCACACCTAATGAGATAAAATCTTCTATTGCAACCCAAAATTGCTTAATCTTCGTTATCCCTAAGCAAAACAGCATTAATTATTAATAAAAATATGCAAATAAAAGGCTAAAAATCTTTGGGTTGCCTCCCAAATAGTGCTTTATTTTCCTAATATAATTGACCCAGCCCAGCACTTAAATCGAAACTTATCATTAATTGACTGGGCACAATAACATTCCATATCAAGTTAATGATAGCATTAAAATCTATGAAAATGGTAAACCAAGATTGCTGCAGTAAATTAATTTTGTCCCATTAATTCCTCTAGGTTAAGCATGCATATTTCAATTCACAAACATAATTAACCTAGTTGCTACTTGTGCCACTTATTCATGACAATTATAGATCATTGAACTCATGGATAGCAATAGAATAAAAGATGAAAAATTAATTTGTCAGATTAACCAACATCAATTATTCATAGAAATTAAAATGAGAATCAACAAGTACTTGAATTAAAAGCAAGAAATATAAATTTAAGCACTAAATCTCACAGTGATTGCAATCGAAATCAATCCTTCCCTTGAATTGAAAAATAAGTGTTTAGCCACTCATGATGGCACACATGACTTCTTGAATTTTTCTTGAGAAATTTCTAAGCCTAAAGTGAAAAAAAGATGAACGTATGTTTAACAGGAAGAGGAGGCTGCTTTGAGTTTATGTTTTGGCACCTCCAGGGTTCTCCTTTTATCGCAAAAGATAACTCCTACAATATGGTAAGAATACCAATTCTAAAGAGTTACTAAAAACCAAGTTATATTCTAAAAGGGAAATATAACAAGAATAGGAAAATACTCCTAACTAAGGCATGTAATGAGTTATGAGTAATTAATAACAAATTAGGTAAAGGGTATCCATTCCAATCCTCCAGTAATCCCCTTCATTGCTTGATTTAGAATAAATAATCCTCTTCTTTACTTGATGATGTGGGACATAGTGCAATATTTTTGGGTCTTAATAGATGTTTAATCAAATAAGCCCATTAGGTTATTAGGGCTTTACAATTGTAATAAAGATGGTTTTTCTTGGCCGTCAAGTTTGTTTTAAACTAGATAATTATTAGTATACTTAGATTCAAATTGCTTGAGGAAATTGTTTTCCTATAGGATTTGGCTATCAAATTGTAGTTAATTTAGACTAGTAAGGGATTCTATTAATAATATTTTCGCAACAAGAGTTGTTGGTGGGGTTGGATTACCTCTCCTCTATGAGTGCATTCATGGTATTTTACTAGTTTTATGAAACTAGTTGGGTGGCGATCATGTGCCTCACCCTCTGCGGTTTTTCGCCGCATCAGACGGTATCAGAGCCCGAGGTTTTTCCTTGGGATGGCTAACCAATTAGGTGAAGATAACATCCTTTCTGATGTGCTCAAAGAGAACCGAAACATAATAGTGATGCTTCAGATCCACAACATGACTGCAATGCTTCAAGATTGAGCTGTTTGTGTTGAACAAACAGAGATGAATTTACAAGCATTACAAGCAAACCATAATATGATTAACGATGACAAGAACCGAGTCGGGAGATTTGCTCTTGACTGACCTGTCGTTTGTTGTGATTGAAGTTTCTCATACAAGTCGAAAATCGGCAATTCCACCATAGTTGAAAAGTTAAATTTGATTGTTGAAGAAAATCAAAATTGTATACTGATTACAAAAGTTGAAAGTCTTGTGAAGCAAGATTTTGAAGATGAAGAAGAATAAATATGTGAGCTTAATGAAGATGAATACGTATGTGAACCTGATAAAGAGATGAAGTGTGAACATAATAAGGAGTATAACTTTGAAGTGAATGTTGTTTTCCAATCAAATGATGTAAATGCTGATTATCATATTTCTACAATTGTTCGTGAAAAATTCTTTATTCTTATTTCTCCTCGACGATATCATGAATTTTATATTTGGGAAATTGGTTCAAGAAATTATGGTCCTTATAAGATTCGTGGATGGATTGTTGGATTGATGTTATTTGAAATTAAGAGTTTTATAAAAAGACTTGCTCTTAGAACTCGAGGACGAGTTATTTTCAAGTGGAGGGGTCTAATATGGGACATATTGTAATATTTTTGGGCTTTAATAGATGTTCAATAAAATAAGCCCCTCATGTTGTTAGGGCTTTACAATTGTAAAAAAGATGATTTTTCTTGGCTGTCAAGTTTGTTTTAGATTAAATAATTATTAGTATACTCAGATTCAAATTGCTTTAGAAAATAATTTTCCTATAGGATTTGGCTATCAAATTGTAGTTAGTTTAGGATAATAAGGGATTCTATATAAAGACACTGAGTTGTTGTTGGGGTTGGATTACCTCTTCTCCATGAGTGTGTTCATGGTAGTTTACTAGTTTTATGAAACAAGTTGAGTGACGATCGTGTGTCTCATCCTTCCATTGTCCTCCGCCACGTTAGCTGATAACCTTGTTCAGCCAATGATATGGTTCTCTTTTAAAGGAAAAAAAAATTTCATTATGATTCATACATATACCAAGCATACTTTGTTTTCAATTAAACGATTTAAGTTTACAATTTCAAATTCACCACATGATAGAAATTTGACTTGTGAGGGAAAGACAAATCAAAAGTCTTCCATAGAAGTCAACAGGTAAGTTGGATCCAATTTGAACCTAAGACTCTAAATTAATAACTTATGAATTTAATCTTATTTATTAGTGATTTGCGGATAGACATAAAAAGCAATGGAGATGCCCAACTTACCCTATTATCTCCACATAGACACACACATACATATAAGCCTAATCCCAATTTTAGAATTAGTGGATCTAGTTCCACTAAAAATGGAACTAGAATCAAACCTTATGAGGCAATTCCAAAACTGGCGATTCTCAGTTCAATTCCAATTCTAATTCAATTTAGGTTTCGATTTCAATTCTAGTTAGAATTCTAATTTTGATAACAATTTTGACTTTGATTTTCGAAAAAATAAATTTTATATTTAAAAGTTATAAAGAAAATATAATTTAAATTTATATAACTTATATTTAGAAAAATAAAAAAAATTAAAAAAAAAAGGAAAAAGAAGATAAGACTCTGGCCATAACAAAATTGGCAAATTCAAGCTGTACTTCTATAAGTAAAGGGAGGGCCTTTAAAATGAAATTTGTTATACTTGTGATTCTACTACTTAGGAATTTTTATCAATGAATTAGATCTGAAGGTGGAGGAAAGTTTCACAAATTTGATTTCTTTGGTGAAAAGTGAGGGAAAACCTTATCCAAATCACGTGCAACAATAAAGTAGCAACTTGCCTAACTCGAACTACAATAGTATTTCTTATTTGGTCAAGTTCTTTGTATATCCATTTCCAATTATAAAGATGAGTGCTTTTGCTAGCTAATTATTTGATTTGTTGTGGATTGGATGATGGAAACCTTAGCAAGTTATGGCTTCAAAGCTTACCTTATTAAGATATAGTATAAAAGCATAAACAAGTTGATTGTGGTGAAGACACGTGGACACTATCTCCTCCCTCCCTGCGCACCTTTGCTATTCCACATTACTAAAATAGAACGCGTGGCATCTACGTGTCATTTGTTGTCTTTAGGGTTTGTTGCCTTTTCTTCTTCTTTCTGCAGAGTTCTGTTTCTTTGCTTTTTGCTCTTCGTCAATAATTTTTGCTTTCTTTCCCCAAATCGTTCTGGCTGATGGTCGCTATTGCTCTAGTTTTTTTATTGTTTTCATTTTTTCCCCGCTTATTTGTGTCTATTTTTCTTCTCCCGATATTTTCCCTAGCTTTAGGGTTCTTTAGATTTTGGTCCATTAATTTTATGTGCTGTTTGGCGATTCTAATGTTGTCCGCTTCGAATGTTGTTCTAATTTCTTTTCTTCATAGGTGAGGAAGCCAACCCATAGACAAATGGTGATTGTGAGGAAGAGAGTCCCAGATCTGCTGTTGAACTACTATTTTTTTTCTTCTTTTGCTTTGTCCCCCCAAATCTTTCTCCTCGGTCGTCGCTCTTGGTGCAATTTTTGCCTCATATCCTTTTTTACCTATTTTTCTGTCCTGATGCTTGTGCTAGCTTTAGGGTGTTTTAAATTTGGGTTCATTAATGTTGTGTGCTCTTTCACGGTTCTCATGTTCTCCTAATTTGTTCTTTGCCATCTATTTTCTGTCCCGATCCTTATTTTAGCTTTAGGGTTTTTTACATTTTTGACATTCTAATGTTGTCCGACCAATGCTATACTAATGTTATTTGCTTTTCTGAGATTCTAATGTTGTCCGACCGATGCTAAACTTATCCTAATTTGTTCTTCACTGTCGAAAAAAACAACCCACCGACCAAGAGAAAGAGAGTTCCAAATCTACCGTTGAAGGAGAACTTTTTTAAGAACATTTTCTGTTTTTTGGTTCTTCTTCTTGTTTTGTGGTGTTATTTCATGAGATTTTTTTTTGGGAGTTTTGGCTGGGATGCATCCCCTTTTGAATGGCCGGAGGCTCCATCCGAACAAAGGAAGCTTTTATTTTTATTTTCTGTATGTTGTCCATAACTTTTAGACATTCCCTCCCCCCCCCAAAAGGCCTAACCAGATTTATTGCACGTATTCCCAAAAGTTTGTGTCAGACCTTTTGTCAGTGAGAGTTGCAGCCGCATCTTTTGCTTCGTTGGCTATAAATCATCTAACCGCCAATTTCAAAAAACTAAGAAATTAATTGCCTTTCCTTTTTTTGTTGTTTTTCAAATTTTTTGTGTTCTGTTATGTGTCTATCCATGGGTACATCCATTAATGTTTGTGCTCTAGGGTTGTACCGGATGTGCTAATGCTGTCAAATCTTTGGTTTCACTCTTACCTAAATGTGTATGCCTATTGTCCAATGTTGTCAACTCAAGACTGATTTTCAATTATTACTATGTCTTCTTTCTAATCACTCTCAATTGTCAATGTTTTATAAGGAAAAAAGACCCATGTTCCTTTTGTTTGCTCGTTATTTCTGCAACAATTTCCTTCGTCCCTAACAGTGTGTTTAGGGTTTGCCTTAGCCTTCTTGGTTGTGTTTAGGTGTAGTTTCCCTTCTCTTTTGTCGTAATCTTTTTCTTCCCTTTCTTGTGTGCATGGATGTTACTCTTTTGCCTTTGGTTGGTTAAATAACCATGCCTTCCTTTTTCCTTATTGGTATTAATGCTGATGGTTATTTGCTACATTAAATGATGTCTAAAGCAGCTCTTCATTTTATTTATGTTAGCTTTTCCGTTATATTTTGTTCTCAACTTATGGTTGTGCACCTTTATTACACTTATTCGCTTGATTTACTCAATGCCCTTCCATCGTTTTTTTCCCTCTGTGCCTATTTTTGTACATTGAATTAAGATCAAAACAACTTTACTTGTGTGATCCTACCTTTTGCGAAAATGAAATTTCCTTTGGTTTCTCTTTCTCTATTGCATTGTGCCTTGCCACTTTGTTTTGGGTCCCCTCTCTTGTGTGCTTACTGTTGTGGTCATTTTCCTTACTAACTGTTGTGGTCTTATATTTCTTGGTTTGGGATGCCTTTGTATGATTTCTTACCATTTCTTTGTTTGTTTGCTTTTTTAAATGCCTTTGCGACATTTGAGGTTCGCTTCCAATAATAGACTGGCTTATATAACAGATCCCATCTTCAAATATGTTATACTTTTTTTACACCCTACTACTTGTTCTGTTTTTATAGTATGTTCCTGGAGTTTTCATACAGATTTTCTACCACCAAAAAAAAAAATGTACAACCAGAATACATATCGTCGCTGTATCTTTTCACAAATTTTTCTTTTATAACTTTTGTTGTGTTTATATAAAAAGGGGAAATTCAAAGGTCAAATGAAAACCTTCTTCATTGTGTTTAGGTGTGGTTTTCCTTCTATTTTTGCCTAATCTTTTTCGTCCCTTCTTCTCTGCATTGTTATTCTCTTTTGCCTCTAGGTGGATAAATCAGCTTCCATTTTTTAATGCTGAGGGTTCTTTATTGTATTAAATAAGTGATTTCTTGAGTGCATTTTCATTTCTATTTGAAGGTGCATAGTTATTACTCTTTTGCCTCTGGTTGGTTAAATGACCTTGCCTTGGTTTTTCTTTACTGGTATTAAAACTAAGGACTGTTTGCTGTGTTAAATGAATTCTAAGCCAGGTCTTCTACTGATGAACGGTTCTTCTTCTTGCCTAAGTGGAGAAGGATGTATCTTTACTTGTAATGTCACAATCATCTTAATGTTTTGCCTTCTATTTATGTTAATTTAAGAGGATAACAATTTTTGCTCATTTTTTATTCTCCAAACACTGTGTCTTAATTTTATGTAGGACATCTTGCTTATTTTGTTTACTTATGTGACAATGGTTCTCTATAAGAGTTGTCTTTATTACACTTATTCCCCTGGTTTATCTAATGGCCCTTCCACATTTTTCTTCCTTTCTGCTAATAGTATGGTTAGTTATTTGCACTAAATGAAGATGAAGGCAACATTACTTGTCTGATTTTGCCTTCTGCGAAAATGGATCTTTGTTTAGTTGATATTCTTCTGTTCCATTGTGCCTTGCTGCCTTGTTTTAGGTTCCCCATGTTGTGTCTTTAGTTTTGTGCTCATTTTTGCTTGTATCATATTTCCTATTTTTGCATAATTGGCCTCATTTGGACATTTTTTTCCTCTGTTCAGTTACTATATTTTTCCTTCTGCATTGCCTTTGTGTGATTTGTTACCATTGATCCTTCGTATTGGCTTGCATTTTAATTGTCTTCTTAGCATTTCTAGTTGCCTTCTAATAATTGCCTACTTTATATAATGAATTTCATCTTCAAATATGTTGTGTGTTTTTTACAAACTTTTTATTTCCATCCCTTTTGTTTTGATTCTCTTTTTTCCTCATTTTTTTTCCTTTCTTCTGTCCATTGTTATTGCTATTTTGCTTCTCGCAGTACGTTTGGAAAACCATCATGTGTTATTTCATCTGTGTGCAAAAACAAATAGTATCATCCTTTTGGAAAATGAAACACTCCTTCTTTTCACATTTTTTCACTTCTTAAGTTTTATTGTATTCATATACAAGTGGGAAATACAAAAAGAAAGGGATGCTTTTTGTCTATTCAAGTAAAATCAATAAAAGAATGCTATGTTCTTTGAGGTCTCTCTTATTCTGCTATCAAGTTTTGTTCCTTTAATACATTTCTCTTGTTTATTTGCATTCCATGCTAACTCCTTCTTTTCTTTTGCTCTTCTATATGCATCCAATGCAAACTGAATGTCAATTGTTGAGGCAAAACTAATTAGCTTATGCAGTTGCAATTTGAGAGGTAAAGATTCTTTCTGTATCACAATGTACTCCACCTCTATGTTTATTCAGTTCCTGTTAATTTATACATGGTCTCTTCTTCTTTCTTTTTAAAAGATTGTGTGACACAACAACAAACTACAATTGTTTTCCAAAAAAATTGTCATCAATTTCACCCATGCGGCTTTTTTGTGTACGCCTTACCTTGTGTCTTGCAAGTCTTCCTTTTTCGTATGTGTTAATTGCAATCAGTTTGGGAGTCAGTTTGCCTTCACTATGAACTATTGTGCTTTTACATTCTAATAATCAGTTAATTTATCTATCTATTCATTTTTTTCATTTTCTCAATGTGTGTTTTAAATTGCATGAAAAGCAATTTTCTTAGAACTTGTTGCTCCGTTGCTTGCCTTTGCCATCTAAAAAGTATGTTGATTTAATAGTCCTTATAGAAATAATGACATTTGTATGCTAAACAATGTTTCCTTCTCTTGTTTTATGTAATTTAGGTTAGGTTTTGGATTGTTTGTGATTTGTAGTTTTTCCTTCATTACATGTATTAGTTTTTAGTTATTATATGTTGCTTTGCAATCCTTTGCCACATCTTTACGATCTGTTTTCTATTTTTCAGTACATGAGAACACAAACCTTTTTTCTCTTATTTAGGACTTTTTCCATTTTTTCTGCACCGGTTTCTTATTTTGAATTCTATTTGTGACCCTAAACAATTTTTTGGTTTTATTTCCTCCACTCGTGCATGCGTGGTATGTATCAGTTTAAATGGATGTGATTGCTAAGCATTGAAAACTATGCATTGAAATGGTGCCACATAAAAAAAAACTGATGTTTTGCCTTATTATAAGAAGTCCTGTGTACATAAAAAAAAACAATAAGCTATTAATTCTGAATCTCCTACTAAATTTAATGACTACACTCATAACTTGAATGTTTTGGATCAAACTATGAATGCTCTGCATAATTCATGCTGTCCTTCTCTCACAAGAGAAGTAATGAATCATGGACAGGAAGATTTATCCTTCTTTATACCTACATCTTTAAGCAATGTGGAAACAGGAGTTTCCTTCCTCATGATTTTCTATCACGTACTAATACTGTCCCTCGTTTCCCCTCTGAATTTTTTAGTATTAATTCTCAAGCAAAACTTGCTAGGCAAAGAAGATATAATATTTTGCGTAATTCTAGACTTTCTCATCATTCAGGTGGCAAATGCCACCGAAACAACCAAACAAATAATTTGTTTCTCTTTAATGATAGTCTAGCACATACAGGTATATGCTTGTGCTCTTGGGTTTTCTTCATGTGTAATAAGAAAAAAAAAACGTTTCCCTACATAATTTTACTCCCTTCTGTTCTGCTAAATGGTTATATGTTTATTGTTCTCTTAGGTTATATTTTACTCCCATATTCGAATGCACCGCCTTATCCTTCAGCTGATATGCTAGACAATAATGTATCTTGTCATGATTTGTTTAGCAATTGCACGTCTTTGACAATTGAAATGGTACAACGTAATCTGATTGAGTCTTCGTTTAATTCTAAAGGTGAATCTATCTAAACATGGCACATTGTATGTGTTTTGCTTGTTATTTTTAATGGGTAGAATAACATATGAATCTTTGACTTATCAGGAACTAGAAGGAAAACCAATAAAAAAAGAAAGAAAAATACTTCTCAACTTATCCAAATTCCTGAAAATTCTATGGCCCTCATTACTGTTCCTAATTGTTGTCATTGTGGGGGTAAGAGATTCTATTTGGAACCCCCATCTTTTTGCTGTGCAGGAGGCGAGGTATCAATGGTTATACCTCTCATGCCCTATGCACTTCGCTGTTTACTTACGGTTGAATATCAAGAATCTGTCAATTTTAGAAAAAAAATCAGAACTTATAATAATAATTTAGCCTTCATTGGATAATCGTTGGGTTGTTCCATATAATCCATATTTATTGGCTACTTTTGATTGCCATTTAAATGTTGAAATTTGCTCTACCATTAAACTCATGAAATACATTTATAAATACATTTATAAGGGACATAATATGGAAAGTTTCCAAAATTCTGAACCCAATGACCAATAAAAAATTGATGAAATTAAACAATTTCAGGATGGCCATTGGATAGGTCCTCCAGAAGCTTTTCGGAGAATTTATGCATTTAATCTTAGTGAAATGACCCCAACAGTTTATACTTTATAGGTCCATCTTGATGGTCAACAACTTGTTTCATTTAATGACAAATGTAATCTTTCAACTTTGATGCATGAAATTGATTTTTCAAAACCTATGCTTACCTAATTTTTCCAAATGAATCATATCAATGAAAAAGCTAAAAAGTTTAAATGTCTTTATAGAGAATTTCCTCAACACTTTGTATGGAATTCCACCCATAGAATGTAGACTGAGAGAAAAACTCGGAATGTGATAGGTCGGATGGTAACTGTCAATCCACAGGAAAGAGAACGATATTATCTTAAACTATTACTTTTGCATGTTAGAGCTCCTACTTCTTTTGCCAATCTTTTAACTATTTCATATGTGAAATGCCAAACTTTTAGAGATGCTGCACTAAAATTAGGTTTGTTAGATCTAATGATTACATAGAAGATACTTTAAAAGAGGCATCGTTTTACCAAGTGCCAAGCGCTCTAAGGCCCATTTTTGCTATTATTTTAGTGTTTTGCTCTTCAAATGAACCACAAAAATTGTGGGAATAGTTCCAGATCGAATTGTCCAGTGACTTTCAAAGGTCAGTAGGTTATTCAAATCTTGAAAAGAATCTTGTTATGCATAGAATATTAATGGACATTAAAAATTCTCTAGAAGATATTGGTAAAAATATAAATCAATATCATCTTCTTCCTAATAATGTACCGATTCCTTTGGCTGAACATTTAACAAAGGAATTAGAGAGTGAACTAAATATAGTTATTACAGACGATGATATTTTGCTTCCAACTAGGTTAAATGTTGACCAAAAGTTTGCCTACGAATCTATCCTCCATAAAATCCATCTAGGTGAAGGACAAGCGTTCTTCATTGATGGTCCTGGAGGAACTAGGAAAACTTTTCTCTATCGTGCCCTTGTGGCCACTACTAGATCCAAAAGATCTATTGCAATTGTCGTGGCAACATCAAGTGTTTCTGCATTTATTCTTCCAGGCAATTGAACCACATATTCAAGATTCAAAATTCCAATTGACTTTTCTGTCAATAAAGCTTATCAGTTGAGTAAGCAAAGTGGCATTGCAAATCTTATTTCAGCTGCCAAACTTATAATATGGGATGAAACTTCTATTGCAACTAGAGATGTTTTAGAAGCATTTGATCTCTTATTGAGAGATATAACTGGAATAAATGTACCATTTGGTTCAAAGTGATTGTCTTTGGGGGTAATTTTCAACAAACTCTTCCAGTTATTCCGAAAGGAACAAGAAAGTCACAGGTTAATACTAGCATAGTGAATTCTTCACTATGGTCAAAAATGAAAAAATTCCATTTGAAACAAAATAAGCATGCTTTTTTAGACCCATATTTTTCTGAATTCCTCCTAAAGATTGGAGAAAATTTAGAACCTATAGATGAGCATGGTAATATTACTTTACCACACGAATTGTCATTCCATATAATGACAAAAACGATTCTCTTCATGAGTAAGTATTTGCCGTTTTGGTTTAGTGCTATCTTTTCCTTTTCGTTCATGTTTCCAACTTTTTAAATCTAATATTTCTATTATTTTTTGTGGCCTTTTGTTCTTGCTAAGAAGATTGATTGATTGTGTCTTCCCAAATTTACTTTTGTATTCTACTAGGCTAGAGGAGATGATAAATCGGTGCATTTTGTCAACGAAAAATGCTTGTGTTCATGACATTAACAATATTTTGATAGAAAAATTTCCAGGTCATTTAGTTGTATACACAAGTTCAGATCAAACAATTGATCTAAAACATCAAGGGGATTATGAAGATTTTCTAAATTCCTTAAATCCATCGAGTCTTCCTCCACATAGACTATTATTGAAAAAAAAAACTGCCCAATAATTCTTCTCTAAAATCTGAATCCAACCGAAGGTCTTTGTAATGGTACATGTCTCATTTGTATAGAATTAGCAGCCAGTATAATTTGTGCAAAAATTGATTCCGGTCAACACCAATGAAAGGTTTTTTTATTCCTAAAATTCCTTTGCATAATTCAGACAACAAAAAAAATGGAATCCCATTCAAGAGCACTCAATTCCTAGTCAAGTTATCATTTGCCATGACAATTAATAAGGTGCAAGGCCAAACATTAGATTATGTTGGTGTTTATTTGCAACAACCAGTTTTCTCACATGGTCAACTCTATGTTGCACTTTCAAGAGCAAGGACATCCAAATTAGTAAAAGTGTTGATACTTTCTTCCACTTTTAGCAAAACTAAGACAGATTGCAAAACTCGGAATGTTGTTTATAATGAAATATTTCAATTAGAAAATTCTTGATCATCATCTGTGTTGTGCTTGCTACAGGTTTGGATATTTTGTAATGCTAGTTTTGCTTTTTTTGCCTTGTCAAGTGTTATTGACAATATCATTTCTATTCTATTTTTGTTCATTGTAGATGGAACATTTATTGGACATTCAGGACATTGGTGAAGGCATGACAGCATGGTCATGTGTTGTCACTGTCCAAGAAAAGCTTCAACCAACAACTGCAATTAATAATCCTTCCCGTTACTAATGTTTCATTCTCGCAGACTCACAGGTTCGATTCACTACTATACTACTTGGTATTGTCCTTATGTAATAAGTCATATTTTCTTACATTTGAGTTATATATGTTTTTTTTTCACTAATAGGGAGGAAGAGTACAGGGTATTGTTTTTAACTAAGAGATCGAGCGCATGGACAGAAAAATTCAAGTGTACAAAAAATACAAAATCAAGAATGTTGAAGCTGAAAAAAGAATACCAATATGAAGGCATCACTATGCAATGGATAATTTATTCAAGGACCATTCTCGAACCGCTTGACAGTGTTGATTTTATCATTTAAGTGAATTATCAGTTTACGGACTTCCAAGACCTTGCTCGGTTCATTGATGCCAAAAAAGAATCTGTTGGTAAGGGTCTATTCCAGTAATTAGATATTATGTCTCTACATATCATTATATAACTCATAGTATAGCCTTCTTCATTCATGTAGGTCAATTTTGAGATTCATGATCCAACTAGCTAAATTTTATCTTCTATTTGCGCCGGGTTTTAGCTTCCTATTCAAATCTTCTAACTTCAAATGTTGTTTTCATTTTGCAGATATGTTGGGTTTGGTGATTGATACTCTACCTCCTACAACTATCAAAGGCGATGTAGATGATTCGGTGGTTCAGAAATTTGTGCTTCTTAATCAAAGGTAATAGAATATTCGCTAATGTTTTTGTATTTAAATGTCCAGGAAATATCTTCTCAATATAACATGAAGTACATATTTAATTTTAAACTAGGCATAAAATCTGTGTACTACTTCTACATTTTAACTTCTATTTTAATGAAATTATTGTTCTATAGTCTTTCCAGTCGCAAACACTTTTGTTAAAATCTTCCTTTTTCATTCATACAACCTCAAAATAAAATAAAAAAACATATAATGCATTGTTAATGTTAAAAATCATCATATTTAAAACCTATTTTGCTTTCAACAAATTACAGAATTTACCTTTGCATTTATGGTACATTTTTGCTCTTACTTGAATTATTGTACAGCTTATTGTCATTTCCTCGCTACATGAATCTGTCTTGAAATACCTGTTTTGGCCTTTATTGTAACAATAGATATACTATTTTCCCCTTTTTTTTTTTTGTCATTGGCATGTACTTTAGGTCATATGTTCACTAACTCATTTCACCCTCCTAAACTCTTTAGTGCATTGTAGAAGAAAAGTTTTGCAAGTTTCAAGAACATATATCTTCAAATCAATCAAATAAATGCATATATAAATTCTTAGTTTTCTTCCATTTAATTCAAAGGATATGTTTTATGAGATATTTTCAATGGCTGATGGTACAACTACTATTATTCGACACAATTGCAAAAACTGTTAGAAAGCAACATAAACATCCAATTCTTTTATCGGGGCAGAACAATTACTTCTTTGTTGTTATTTGCTCCTGAGAATGTCTTCCTTTTTTGCTAACTTAACTCCATTATTGTATTGTTATAGTATGAAAACGGTCATACTATCCATATGGAATGAGTTTTTTAAGAATGAAGGAGCTACTATTGTTCAGGGTTTGAACAATTTCCCAGTAACCATCTGTCGCAGGATTAAAGTTGTCTACTACAATGGTACTTTATTCCAATATACATTCCATTATTTTTCCCTTCATTTCTTTACCAGTTGTCTTGCTTTGTTCCTCGATGTTCACTTTCACAACTACCTATTCATAAAAGTAAAAAAATCTTATTATAGGGACAGCGTTGACAACAAAATATGACTCATCTATTGTGGTCAATCCTCCAATAGAGAGTGCACTCCGCTTGAAAAACTGGTGATCGAGCAATATACTAATTTATGCCTGTTTTTATTTTCATTGCTTTCTTACTAAAAATTGTCTTTTGCTATGGACCATGGTTGAAAGAAACAAAGAGATGCTGTCTGACTTTGTCATCAACAAGACTTATTTCAAAACTACCCTAGAGATTTCTATAGAGTCATATAGGAAAACTTGTCTTGTTGCTAGCATAATCCCATTCCAAAAGGTATCTATTCATATTTAGTCCAATAATCTATGTTATATTCATACTTAGCCCAATGATCTGTGCAGTTGTAGATGTGTGGCTATACTTTCTTTATCATTGACAACACTCTATTCCAATGTACTTGCATAATGTGCTTGTGAAGGCAAAACTTTCATTTAGAATTATTTGCCAAAAGTATTGGTACATGGCTTGTCCCAAATGCTACTAATCAACATCTGCACTCCAACATGAAGAATACACTTGTAATCTGTGTGAATCAAAACAAATGCCAGAACCAAGGTAACTATATCTTTTAACGCTTGTTCGTTTTCAATCTAACTTTATTCTTTCATGGCCTAATTGATTAACGGCTCACTAATAGGTGTAGGTTTGAGGTCGATGTAATTGACAACAGTGGTATAATTACGGCTTTGATCTTTGGAGACCTAACTGAAAAATTATTAACATTCTCAGCCAATGAAATCATGGAATATGCAAACAAGGTTACTAATGCTTTCAAACTACTCATGTCCAATATCCCTGTTTTCCCTTTCTTTCACACATACGAATACTTCATGGATTAACTTTTTTTTTTCTTTCTTTGTCAAGAACACTAAACTTCCTTTACAGGAAGTTCACAAAGATTTGTAATCCAAACTATTCTTGGTATTGATCAGGCCAATAAAACTCAAAACTACAGAGAGTAGACAACGGTACACCATCACATCCTATGCTGAATTTCATGAATGACAGTCTTCAGGCTCATCGGTGGACCACATGACAACAAATACAGGAAGACTATTGTCCGCGAATATGTTAGAACTGCAGCCAATGCCTCCATCTCAAGCCATTGTTGTATTCCATTGTTATTTTTTAAATTTATTCTATATCCAAAGATTACAACATATTAAAATTGCACGTGTCCTTCTCATACTGTCTTTTTCTCACAGGACCAGATGCAAATACATCATCACCAAAAGCCCGCCTTTGCCTTCTTGGAAAACTTGTTCCATCTGATGAAGAAGATAATTTGGATAACATAGACCTCACCAATGTCACCAAGAAAAAACAAAAATTAGCTTAGAACTTTTATGATTTTTGCTTTTGGAGATATGTATTTGAAGTTTTACTATTTTGCAACTATGCTCTATTATTCCTTGTTCTTTTGGTCATAGGTGTACTTTTGAAAACTGAATAGCATCCAATCAGTTTTTCAAGTACACCTTCTGATTCCATTATCAGTGTGCGAAAAAAATTGATTTTATTCTTTTAGGCTTTCTAATTGTGTTATGCCAATCCAATCCTTTGTTCTTCAAAAAACTATTAGGACTATGGATTACAAATTTACTTTTGCTCATTCGAACTAATTCTATGCATTTAACTAAATGTTCCAGTATTTCTTTCTATATAGAACTGCCTTTCAATGTTGCATTAATTTAAATATTTCAAGCCTTACTTTAATATTGTCATGTCTCTTTACATTATTTACCACCTAATTCAAACCAATTTGAGCCCTATAGATTTTTTTTTCCTTTTTGTGTCATCTCCTGATAAACTGTAACAAACCCTTCTTACTAGATGTTTTATAGGTATTTGAAGATTTTCTAGTTAAGCACTAGCATCCCTGTGGGTGGTTTCAACGCCAGTGAGTTGTTTGGCTAGCTGAATAGAACAATGTTCTTTTCTCCTCCATTTTTAGTGCTCTGTTCAATTTCCAGTTTTTTTTAACTGCCGTACACCCTTCTGACACAAAAAATTGCAGATACGTGGACATTTTCTGTTCATACAGGTTCTATCCAACTTCATCGCTTGAATGGTGACACATCGCCTGATCGGGCGATTTCCTTCAGTCAAAACAAGGGTTCTTTTTCCCTCCCTTCCGTTTGTCCTTGCTTTCTTATTTTGTTTCTGTTGTGTTATTTTTTATGTTCGATATCTGCATTGTTATTATGTCTTTTCTTCCATGCATGAATTTTTCATTGTTAATGATGACGACTGGAATGTCTACGTGTACTCGATGAAACATTCTGAACCTACTCCATGAACTGAATTTTTAACTGTCAATAAGCCTTTTGCTATTAAGTCTTCTAATTTAGTGTTACCTATGACTGGTCAATGGTTATTGTCTGATTTATAAATGTTTTTTATGTTGCTCCTTCAATTCAATTGCTGTCATGTCATGTCTAATTTTTACATACTAGCCAACCTATTTGTAATCACTCTTATCTTTCAATTTTGAAAGAAAAAAGACATCTCATATCAATTTTAACTGCTGCTTGTTTCCACCATTACTCTTCTTCACTGCCTAACCTTTGCCTTTGGTTTAGCATAGTTCTCTTTGCTCATGTTTATTTCTGTTGTCTATTCCTGTTAATGTTTTTGTTCTATTTTCTATCGCCGTGCACTTTTAGTCTGCCCTTTCTCTTGTTTTACTAGATGAACCTTCCTTCTCCTCCCTTTCTGGCATTAATACTATTGGTTGTTTTCTGCATTAAATAAACCAAACAACTGCACATATTTGCACAAATAAAAAATAAACATCTGTTCAATTGCTTTTGCCATGTTTTTCCTTACTCCTTCACCCTATTGCGTCCTCCTCCTACTGTGTGATGCCTTCTATTGCCATTTTCGATTCTAACATTTCTCCACTACTATACAAACAGGTTGTTTTTTTTCGCCTTTTACCTTTTTCCATTGTTTTCTATTATGATTTTTCAATTATTCCTCATTCTCTTATGGAAGCTGTTCAAGTAATTTGTTAATATTTCTGCTTCCCTATTATAAATATACTTTCTTTATTGTAATGCTATTGGTTGTTACGCCACAGTCATAACATATACTCCATCTACCTGTTGCATTTGTTCAATCAAATTCCTAATGTCTTTTTCAAGAATAGTTCCATCTGATATTAGTATTTTTCTTGACTGTTTCTTATTTGTCTTTGGTTTTGTTTTATCTATCCAATAATTTGTGCTATTTTTCTGCCTCAATTGCCTTTCCAGCGCTTTGTCCATTCTTGCATTGGTTAATTTTTACCACCTTTTCTTTTTCTTTTTCTTTTTGTGTTGTATTTCATGGTCACCAATCCTTTTTCTATATTTTCATATATGCTCTGATTGACATGCTTTGGTTTACTCGATCAACTACTTTTATATATTTGATAGAATTTTTTTTATTTGTGCTCCTCGATACATTTTGCAGTTTTGGTTGCTCTAATTGATAGCTTATTGTGATTTTTTTTCCTATTTTAACTTTAGAAATTAATGTGTCCGTGTATCTGAGTTACTACCTAATTCAAAGTGGTTGCGGCTCCATGATCTTTGCGTTCTACTATCATGTCATCTTACTATCTTGTGGATAGCTTATTGACATGGTAAATAATAATGTAGTCATCTCTATTCTTTACCTATTAGACCTGCTTCTTTCTAATCATTCAAATCTATCATTTCCCTATCAAAATGCCATCTAATCAACATGTGTATTGTTTTTTATTTTCAGCGTTTATCTTACTTTTAGCCTCACCATGCATTTTGTTTAGCCTTGTTCTGTTGTCTTTGTTTAGGTTTGTTTAGACTTAGTTGACCTCTTTTTTTTTTTTGTCAGCTTTTTTAATGGCACATAACTGCTACTTTACCTAGCTTTCTTCAACTGATGGCATCAATTACTTTCTTGCGAAAGTAAGTGATGCAATCTTCTAATGAGATTGCAAATATATAGGCCTTATCATCGTTGTTGATTCTCTATTTGAATATTTAAACACTATCAATTTACTACAACAAAATTTGGATGACGACTGCTCTGTTTGTAAAACTGTAAATGACTATATTTCCATATTCACACAATACAGTATTTACTGTTCAACATTTATGGTCACAATTTATTGAACTCCCTATTACACAGTCTCTACAAAACAAGCTTCTTCTTCATAAAAACACTTCCTGCCCTACACACAATCTCATAATTATCCCAAAATTGTTTTACTTTTACTCGTACTAATTCCATATGTTCTTCTTTTTTTTTTTTGGACATTAATATTAGTTAAACATGATTATGAATTCCATATTCTAATGTCAAAAATTATATTTGTGGTCAATATTCCCAACACAAATTTGCATCTTTTATTTGTTCAACTTTTCTCTTACATAGACATGTGACTAACCAGTTTGACTTGACTACACAAACACAGCTGTAAAAGTAAGAAATGGGTCAAATCACCATCTACCATATTGTAAAAGCACAGCTATATAGTACACTAGTTTTTTGCAGCATAAATACTGGCCTCAGGTGAAGTGATTCCATTTATATCTCCAATTCTTTCATTCCATAAATTTACTCTTTCTCACCTTCTCAAGTACGGCTCTATTTTTTGCCTTAGGACCAGCAACTTACAAGTTGGTACTTGGACGTGTACTGCACCAGCTTCATTCATCAACACAAGCCTCATTCTATGTAAATCAGTATGCTTTATATTAACCTACTAATGCTTTTGTTTATTACATGCTTACGAAGATACATGCATTGACTAACTTCCACTAATCTACTTTCTTCCTGTTTTTCGTTCTACTTGGAAACTACATGGTCATCGTTCTTACCACCTTTAATTTTCACTTTAAATGATTATTGGTTGCTATTTTCTTTGAATTTGTAACCTATTTTTTGTCCCAGTTATGCCTTTCTTCCAACAATTATATGGCCTTGCCATTTTTTCGTCCCTATAAACCTACCCACTTTTTTACCCAACAAATCACTGGCAAATGTAAATAATTTTCAGGTTTGTTTGTATAAATACTAGAAACATTCTTCATCTAATTTACTTGGTTTACTCATCATTATGCTGTGAATATTTCCTTAGAACCTTGAATCTTTATTTTACTGCAAAGTTCCTTGTTCTGTTTGTTGTCCAAATGACTTCATCTTATTTGTTTTGTCTCCAATAATATTTCAAGACACCATATCTGTGTTGCCCTTCCTGTACGCTGATTCACTTGGTGGTGGTTGTTCAAATTTATCACTTCTGATTGTAAAGACTTTGAAGTAAACTCTTTGAATAATCATTATCCACAACGATTACATTTTCCAATACCAATAACTTAATATTGTTGATTTTTCTCTTGTTCTATTCGTATATGTAGAATTCCTCTTTGTTTTTAGAACGTATGTCCATCCATCTTTTGTTTACCGTAGACTAAAAAATTAACAAATTTTATATCCTAACTGTAAATCGCTACAACTTATGTATGCCTAAACAAACTGCTTCTTGGATTTTGCCTATCATATGTTAGGTTTTCCAGAAACTATTTATTCCATAGTCGTTGTCTTCACCATGTTATTTCGGATTGATCTCATACCTTTTGTTGCTTTGGAGTATATATCAAACATGCTACGTTTTCAAAAAAATATTAATTGTTTATGTTCTGAATTCCTATGCTAAGCTCTTGTAAATGTTCCCCTTTTCTTTCTCATTTTGTCAATATTACCCCTTTATTTGTTGTGTACTTTATCTTCTATTGTGCTGCACCTACTTAAACTATTAATTGCATATGTTCAATTATTATTTCATTAAAATAAATTATTTCATTCAATTGTTTTTTATAGGTCATGACAACACCACTTTATCCATTTACAAAGTAGTTGACCAAACAAAATGGTTAGACTCAAAAATTTTATTTCATTACTCAATTTAATACATATGTACATGCGAGCACGTTAACATATCAGTAAGAAAACCAAATCAATTATCAAATATGTCATAACTTTTTCATCTCTTATCCAACAATATTTAAATACATCAGCTACCCAAACGTACAATCAGAAAAATCAATTCAAGATTCGATGCAAAATGTGTTATTTGCTACTCCAACAATATTTCATGGATCAGGTAATTCTACAAATTGCATTCATAAAATTTTTACATGTAATTTCTTTTATTGCAACCTAATTTCTTCACCAGATTTGCATCATAATTTTCCTGTTGTATTTTCTAATCTTTTTTCTCACCTTTCCAAGATACAATTGAAATGCCATGTTGTTTTTTCTTCAAATCCCTTCAAAGAGAGAACTAGGTTTAACTACAAAAATATTTTCTATTTACTTTTATTTTTTCTAACAAGTATTATTTCCTATTGAATTCCTCTCAGTAAAAAAAATTCGTGTACGATTTTTTAGAAAGTCCCAATAGGTCTTTATGCCATTCAAAATTTTGCCAATGAGGATCAAATCATAATCCACCAAGGGCAAATGCAATGGAATTGAACAATCAATGACCATGTTTTCACATTTGGCTGACTAAATTCTTTGATGATAATTTACTTAATCATGGCTGTTTAGTCTTATTAAGATTCTGTGGAAACAATGGATTTGACTGTCTTACATTTGACAATTTGAATAGTCAAATAACGATGCCATGGATAGTGGCACTACCCACATTGCCAAAACAAGGTTTGTCCATTTAATAACTTAGATTTTTTCTTCCAATTAAATAATACATCAATGTCTTAATTGATTTTATCCTTTCGTTTCAATTTTTAGAACAACAAATCTCCAACGTAATGTTTTGTCATCTTCATTACATCCATTTCAAATATTCAGTTTGACCCCATATTGTTCTTTCTTCCAACAATTCACAGCAACGAATACTTTTAGACTGGTAAAATTATAATATTTTATTTATTTGCCAAATTTATTCTACAAAATTTTTTTCATCTTTCATTTGAATAATTTCATACATTTTCATTCTTCTTTTGTCATAGAATATTCCAAAGTATTCAAACCTTGGCTTGGAAGAGGCAAAACAATTTGACATTCAATTAAAGTTTGGAAACCAAGTCTACAACATCATTGTTAAACGTTCTTCACTCCATCGAAATTGGTATCAATTTGTACAAGATCATACTTTGGAATCAAATGACTATTTAGTTTTCATTCCCCAAATAAAAAATATTTTCCTTGTTATTGTTTTTAATTGTCATGGGATAGAAAAATTTTGTCCTTGGCAATTTAAATTTATAACAAATTACAATACATTTTCCGTATTTTGCTTTTACATGCATTAACTGCTACTATATAATTCTTTTTTCAAGTTTTAACATTTCTTTATTTTTTTAATTACACTATGGATTTATTCTCCAAAAATATCATAATTGTATCTTCAAATTGTATCTATTCTACACAACACAATGGGCACTCAAAAAACCGCGGCTTGCATGGTTATCACCCGCTAGTTATTATAACAAAGAGAAAGACTTATTTATTTCATCTATTGATTCTATTCTATACCCAGAACAAGGGAGGATACATGCTACATCATGATTTTGAATTAAAAAAGAGATTTCAAGAAATGAAAAATCTAATTACTCTATCAATAACTAAGTTGAATTAGCTCCACACCCACAGTTGTATACCTTCAACACTCCACCTGTGTTTGAAGTCGAGATGGAATATATAATCCCTTTTTTGAAATATATATTCTTTCTTGCAATAGTTGTAAATTGCTTGACGAGGATTTCTTTCAGCATCAAAAATTTTCTTAGAATGTTTCTTGAACAGATCGACCTTTAAACTTAAGGTCTTGTTTGGATGTTGTTCATCTCTACATTGCTAATGGGATATGATGAACCTTCAATAACAATGTATTCATCAATGCTGAAAACATAAAAAATTGATGAACTTTGTTGTAGTGATGACCATGTCTACAATTTGAACCAGAACCAAAGCGAAACTAAACTGGCATTCTGATTCAGGAACAGATTGTAAATGATAGTTTTAGAAGCCATAACTAAAACCGGACTACCGGTTCTATATTTTTTAGTACTAAACCAGGACCAGAAATCGTGGAAAAAATTATATATAAATCTATATCTTAGAATATTTTAAATATTCCTTATTATATAATTTCTATTTTGACATAATATTTTTCATTTTTTTATTTATAGTTTGACTCAAAAAATTATTACTCCTTTTGTCTCAAAAAAAGAGTCCACTTAGGTTAATGTACAATTTTTTATTAGTTATTAAGTACAACTCATTTAATGCACCACTAAATGTATAATTTTACATTTTTATCCTTACTTTTTAATTTTGAGTATATATTATTATTTTTAGGATGGACATTTTAAGAATTTGGTTTGAAAGTGGATTCTTTTTTTGAAAGAAGAAATTTTTTTCAAAGTGGACTTTTTTTTGGTACGAATGGAGTAATTTTTTATTTTTACAACAAGGGTTAAAATTTCCAAATATAAATAAAAAAATACTCTTTTTTAACTTGCATTTTTAACTCTAAGTGCAAAATTATTTTTTTTCTAAATTATATATTTTTTAAAACTTCTAAGTCTAAGTTATAGTTTTCAAACACAAAGTTTACAATCTTCAAAGTATAAATAAAATATACTATTTTCTCACATTTATTTCAATTCTAAGTATAGGTTATATTATCTTTTTTCTAATTTTAAGTTCTATTTTCTTTAAAACTTCTAAATATAAATTATATTGTTTTTTTTATAAATAGAACCAGAACTATAACTAAAATGGGAACCACAACGTAACTAGAATGAAACTGGCACTGATTTGTGGACCGGCTGATCTACTTCACAATTCAATTCCAGCTCTACTTATGATAGAACTATAAATTGCCAGTTTCGAAATAGTAATGGGAGGTTTCGAAGCTGTGGTCATGTCTACTTGGATGGCAAAATATTTTTAATTTATAAGAGATATAAGAAAATTATGAATATGGAAATAAATTTAAGAATTTGGATGAATGAAAGCCCAAAAATTGTGGAAATTATAGAAAATATAAATAGATTATTAACAATTGAAATAACATATTAAGAGATAAAATCCTAACTGATAAATAACATGAATATTGATGAGAGATTAGAAAAAATTGGAGGTTTGAAATGAATTATGTAAAGCAGAGAAAATGGAGGGGAGATGGTGTATTTATAGATAGCAATTTAGAAATTAAAAATTTATTTAAAAAAAGTTGGCTGTTTCTCAGACTGTTGTAGGCCAACGATCAACAACAATCTACAGACCAACGGTTTGCAAGACTGTCTCAGACACTGAAAGAGTTGGGCAGAAATGGTGTCGTATGTAAACAAAAAGAAGAATTAGTGAAACGGTGGCATATTGAAGGTTGAAGCGAAGAACAAAATTAATTAGGAGATTTTGCCCTAACGACTAATTGTATAGGTGTTAGTTAGTTAGGCCAATTACTGTTACAAAATTAGTAGCAGTTCACCTATAAACAGCGTGCTTATGACTTAAGTAGAGCCAAGTGATTGGAGGATCTCTCTTGTAATTCTCTCTAGAATTTTCTAATAGAATCTTTCCTGCCTTCTTCTAATTCTCCTAGTTTCTTCGGTTCTACTTTTCTTTTCTTTTCTTTTATCTTTCTGTTCTATCAAAATTATGAATATTGTTGTAGCAGACCCTGATAAATTGGTATTAGAGCAGCAATGAATTAATTTGGGCAAGCTTGATCATGGCCCAAGGAACTCGGTTGAAATTCTTTGAAGAGCATATCAAGAAACAAGATAATTGATTCTCTGAGTTTCAGGAGACTTTTCAAAAGCAAATTTTAGAAGTACAGGCAAAGAACTTAGAATTTCAGACACAAATGATGACTAACAGTCACAGAATTGATAATGGTGTGGCCAATTTAGAAGCTAAATTCGATGCATTGGTCAAGCTCTTGAAAAAAAAAACAAATAACTGATCGAGGAAATGCAAGTGTCAGTGGATAAGACCCCCATTATCCCCACCCCAGATAGTAGTTTGCGCTTGGGTGCTGAAACCTCGATGATCAGAGACAATGGGTTGAGGCATTCAACAACTATCACTACTGTTACTAAAAAATGCGACAAATTCTTTCTGATAAACCAAATTGAGGAAATGCAAAAGACAGATGTGGCTAAAATGTACTTTGAAGGGAAGGTGGACGTATGGTATCAAAGTTTGAAACTGGCCAAGGGAAGAATTGCATGAAAAAAATTGAGTGATTTGTTGGTTAAGAGGTTCTCTGGGAAAAGAGTAATGGATGAGGTTTAAGATTTCAATAAACTCCAACAAAAGGATATAGTCATAGAGTATCAAGAACAACTTGAACAACTCAGAACGTTGATGCTTGTTAGGGATCCCCGTTTGTCAGAAGTTACTTCATCTCCAACTTCATTAGTGGTCTGAAGGATGAGGTAAAGCCTAAGTAAAAATGATGAGGCCAAGAACCCAATTAGAGACGTTTGAGATAGCTGAGTTGCAGAAGTAGGCCTTAGAATCAAGTTCCAAGAAGCTGCGAACCAGTGCTAAAGGAAGTCAAGATTTTCTGGGCAACCAAGTTAGAAGTGTTACTGAATCAACTCATTAAGCTGCAGAAAATCTTCGGGCTGAGACTAAACAAATTTCCGCTCAATAAATTCAGAGAAGGAAAAATCTTGGACTATGCTTTAAGTGTAGAGAAAAGTATGGATTTGGCCATCAATGCAAGCTCAAAAATTTCATATTTGTAATTTCTGAAGAAGAAAGTGAGCAAGGGTTCTTGTATGTTGTAGGTGATCAAGATGAAACAAATGGGAAGAACGTGTAGTATTGGATGTCTCATTAAATGCCCTTACTGATACAATGTCTAGAAGTTCTATTATCATATTTGGAGTGATAAAAAACATGCCAGTCCGCATACTCATTGATACGGGTAGTAGTCATAGCTACATCAACACTAAATGTTAGGGTTTAAAGTCAAGCAATAGTATATGCAATTACTTGAAGCATTACACCCTAAATATCTAATTTGGAATACTTAGCATGCTGCCTCCAGCTAGCATATAAATAAGGATACACTAAGGTTAAAACCAGTTAATGGACTATTGTCCATACAAGCCTACTACAAATATTCATTACCTATTGGGCTTATATTAGAACATACCGTTGGGTTATATTAAATACCCAACAATCTCCTCCTATGTTCTACATATAGCACAATCCAATAGATAGATAATGTAATGTTCAAAATAGAATATTGAATCATTCATAGCACAAAAAGATTCATTACTCAAAAATATGAATTCATTAAGCATAATTATGATTTTTAGAAACAATCTAAACTCAACCAAAAACAATCAATAGGTCTCACTTATAAGTGAACCAAATTAAAGTTTTAAAAATTCTCTAAACTTTGAACACAAGAGTTTGAGAAATACTCTAAACTCAAATTAAATGGGCAAGTTCATATGTAAGTGAACTATTTATTCAACTGAAAAGAAAATAATAGTCCCCCACAGTCCAGAGCTCTAGAGGAATTATCTATCACGTAGATTATCCCCTTCAGGATCCCAGTTGGAATCAGTTCCTCCATTTTCGTCATTTTCTGTGAGTTACCAAATATGAATTTCATGTAAATCCAATCATTTGTGTAACAAACTAAAGTGTCTAGTTCTACCAAAACAACTTATCACAATACTAAAACGACCTAAAATAAATATATATTAATGTTAATATGCATCAATATCACATTCCAATAAGCATCAATGTCCAATTTCTTTATAAGAACAAGACCTAAACAGTTTCTTTGCAAAAGAACCATTTCATATTTCTATGTGGAATGTTACAGCTGTCAAGTTCAAATTCAGTTAAACAGCATCATCAGATATGGAATGATACAACCGCTTTAAACAGAACATCCAAAATGAGTAAAATTACCTCATCACATGTGGAATGAGACAACTCACCCAAAAAGGATATATCATCAAATGTGGAATGATATATTAACAACCATAAACATCGTCAAAACATTATCAAGTGCTTATCTTAGCCAATACAGGGAGATTCGAAAATTTCAAAATAACATAAATGTAGGTTAAGACATGTCTATATAGTCTTTAACCTCATTTCCCCCACAATTTTGAATATTCGATCTTTGTTTAGTCCCTTTGTGAGAGCATCAGTTATATTATCCTTCGATCTTACATCGACCAAAATGATATACCGTGTTCTATGAGATAATTCAACAGGGCATGTTTCAGCCTAACATGTCTTCTCTTACCATTAAAGAGTGAGTTTTTCACTACCAAAACTGTAGTCTAATTATCACAGAACATACTTAAAGAATTAATCTTTAAACAAATTGGTGGAATATCCAGGATTAGTTCTCTTATCCAGTCTGCTTCTCCTTTTGCGGAAGCTAGAGCAAAAAGTTCCGATTCCATAAACGACAAATCAATACAAGTTCGTCTCTTGGATTTTCACGCAACAGCTACTCTACCCAGTGTGAAAACATAACCACTGGTAGATTTACTAGCTCCTAATTCTGAGCACAACGATGCATCAGAAAATCCTTCCAAGATAAGAAGATGGCCACTATAACATAAAGCATAGTTGGAGGTACCCTTCAGATATCACATAAGTCGCATGAGGGCATTCCAATGCTTAATGCCGGGATTACTAGTGCAACGACTCAGCATGCCTACACAAAAGGCTATATTTGGCCTAGTGCATGTCATTGCATACATGAGACTACCAATCAATTTAGAATAATCCAACTGATTCACGCTAGCTCCCTTATTGGGGCTCAGCCGTTTATTAGGATCATACGGTGTCTCAGCCACTTGACATTCACTGCATCCCCATGTAGAAAGTAGTTTTTCAATATATTGAGCTTGGCTAAGAGTAATACCTTGCTCTGTAAAACTTACTATCATACCAAGAATGGTGTCTACCACACCAAGATCGGACATGTTAAATGCTTTTGTCAACTCGACTTTTACGTCATTCACTGTAGAATGATCGGAACCAAGTATCAACATGTCGTCTACATATAAGCAAATAATTGCAACCTTATTTGACACAGAACTGTAGTAAAGGCATTTATCTAAGTAACTGGATCGAAATCCTAAGCTCATTACTACCTTGTCGAATTTTTGATACCATAATTTAGGTGCTTGTTTTAGACCGTACAAAGATTTGTTTAACTTACAAACATTGTTCTCGAAACCTTTCATGACAAACCCTTCAGGTTGGTTCATGTAGATTTCCTCAGTCAGATCTCCATTTAAGAAAGTTGTCTTTACATCCATTTGATGCACAACATAGTGCTCAATAGATGCCAAAGCAAGAAGAACTCTTATCGTAGTCAGTGACAGACCGGGGAGTAAACATCAAAATAATCTACCCCACTTACTTGAGTATAGCCCTTAGCTACTAAATGTGCTTTATACCGAGCTATAGATCCATCAGAATTAAGTTTCTTCTTCAAAATCCACCTACAACCTATAGTCTTAGCCTCTTTTGGCAAATCGACTAGTTGCCAAGTTTGATTTTGTAACAGAAAGCTCATTTCATCATCAATGGCTTCTACCCATAATAAGGATTCTCTAGATCTCATCGCTTCTTTATAAGTGGATGGATCATCCTCTAAATAGTAAGTGACAAAATCCACACCAAACGTTTTGGGAAATTGTTCTCTTGTAGATACCCTTAAAGGTACAAATTCAGAAATTATACGAGTGTCAGAGGAATTCGATTCAGTTTCTTTAGATGATTCTGAAATTATTTCTATAGTGCCTAGTACTGTCAACCCTTGATCTCGAAGAAATTTATCTTTAAAGAAACTGCATCTCTAGATTCTATAATCATATTGGTTGATAGATCCAAGAACCGATCAACTGCACTATTCTCTACACTACCTAGGTACACGCAAGTGTGTATCCTAGGCCCCACCTTAGGTCTCCTAGGGTTTGATATCCTCACATAAGCAATACAGCCCCAAGTCTTAAGAGTCTCATATCTACAAGGATGTTTATGCCATATCTCATACGGAGTTGAAGACAATTTAGAGTGCGACAACCTATTCAGGATGTGATTAGCAGTCAAAACTGTTTCTCCCCAATAACAAGAAGACATGCCAGCTATCAATAACATAAAGTTTAACATTTCTGTTAACTTCCTGTTCTTACGTTCAATTACGCCATTGGATTGAGGTGAGTAAAGAGCAGTAGTTTCAAGTATTATGCCTTATGAAGCACAAAATTCCTTGAACCCTGTCAATGTATATTCTCCTTCTCTATCACTGTTAAACCTTTTAATTTTCAAGTTCAACTGGTTTTCAACATGACTCTAGAAAATTTTAAATTATCAAATACTTCATCTTTTGATTTTAATAGATAAATATGACAATATCTAAAAAATCGTCTATAAAAGTGACCAAATACTTCCAACCTCCTCTAGTTGTGAAACCTTTAAAATCAGAGAGGTCATAATGTATTAATTCAAGAAGTTGTGTGCTCCTAGAGACCGTACGAAATGGTTTTCTAGTAATTTTTGTTTCAGCACACACTTCACATCTATTAAATCTGATCGAAGTATCTAGAGGTATATTATGAGTTGTAGCTAGTCTAGCCAGTTTCTTGTAGTTCACATGCCCTAACTGATTATGCAATGTTGTAAGATCAATTAAATTTGAACTAACTTGGCTGACTTAGCTGACTATTTCATTTACAGAACTCAATCTATACATACCACCAGTCAAGAATCCACAACCAAAATAATGAGAGTTAACAAATAAAGTTACTCTACCACCAGAAATAAATATGCTCATGCTAGCATTGTCTAAACGACTAAATTAAATTCTTTTGAATAGCAGGAACTACTTTAACATCTTTTAAGGCTAAAAGTTTACCTGAAGAAAGGCTCATTTTTGCAGTACCAGTGTGAGTCACCGTCTCCGCTACCCCACTAGCCACAGCAATAGTTTCGTTGGCCTCAGTAACATCATCAAGTAACTTTTTATTTTTGCAGACATGGCACGTTACCTCAGAATCTAACCACCATTCTGAAGAAGTACTAGCTTTTCCATTATTGCCCACCATAGCAACAAATTGTTGAGGATCAATCTTCTATACTAACATATTTGCTTTCTTCTTTGGTGTGTCAGATTTGTCCTTTTTAGGTTTCCTACAATCTGCTGCAAAGTGGCCCCACTTCCCACAATTGTGGCACTTGCCCTTCTTTTTCTTAAAGATAGGCTTTTGGCTTTCAATTGTTGAGACTCACTCTTGGGTGACTTGGATTTCTTAGGAAATATCCTGGGATTTGTTACCGCGTTAGCAACTGATTGTTGCTTTCTAACCATCTTCAAATTATTCCTAACTCGATTCTCATCCTCAATTCTAATGAATCGTCCCACCTTCACTTTCTTCCTGTACATCTCAATTTTGAAAGAATGCCACGCAAATGGTAATTTATAAATAATGGCACCAACCAAAAAAAGATCACAAATGATGATGTTTTCACTAGTCAATTTAGATCTCAAATTTTCTAGATCAGTTACTTGAGGAGTGATTTCCATATCTTCCTTTAATTTGAAATCCATGAATTTGTCAACAAGATGTGTTTTTGACAATTCCTCCTCTTTCTTAAATTGAGTATCTAAATTTTCCCATATTTCTTTAGTAGTCTTAAATTTGCTATAAACTTCTACAATATAGTCTGAAAGACAGTTCAATAAATAGTTTTTGCAGAAGTCATCATCCTTGTTCCATTGAGACTCATCAACTTTCTCAGTAGTGTCAACAAATGTACTCAAAACAGCGTAAAAAATATTTTCATATTTAAAACCAAACTAAGTCTTTCGCTTCTATGAATTAAATTCAAGCCCACTAAAAGTATGAAATTTGACCATCTCAATTGGCATGTACTTTTCCATTTTTAACAAGTAAAAAAAGGAAAAATTAGATAGAGTGCACCTGATTTTAGAAGCAAAAAAAATCTGAAAAAGTCAACTCTGGTCAACAATCAAAATCAACAGTCAATGGTCAACTATCAAAGTCAACAGATTCAGCCTAGTCAATGTCTAGTCAGTAGATTCTGCTCAGTTAGCGCATCAGATTTGCAAGCTACCTTTCAATGCGTGAGATGCACGCACCACACATCCAAGGTTTATCGGAATTTTAGTCGTCGTTTCTCCGTTGTCCAAGCTCCGATTAAGGCCCATGACTCCTCAAAACGATCGTCTTGACAAGGAGAACACAACCCAAGTGACTTTACAAAGTAAAAACATCTGGATCTTTCAGGATCTGAAGAGAAAGATTTCGGCTACTGCGACTTTAAACGCCGATTTCGCAGTCTTCCGATCACCAAATCAGAAAACCGACAACACCAATGGATTTCTCTCGTCGAGACACATAAGATGGACTCCTCCTTTGCCTCGATCCATTACCAGAGTAAAAAGTCAAATTTCAATATGATAAAAATACATTTACCGCACTATTCAATCGTACTGTTCACCTTTTCTTTTCTTTTCTTTTCTTTTTTTCGAAAAGCGTGAAAAAAAATTTTCTCCAAATTTTAAATACCTAATGCTTCAAGATTATTAGGGTTTAAAGTCAAGCAATAGTATATGCGACTGCTTGAAGCATTATACCATAGGTATCTAATTTGGAATACCTAGCATGCTGCCTCCAGCTAACATATAAATAGGGATACACTAGGGTTAAAACTAGTTAATGAACTCTTGTCCATACAGGCCCACTACAAAGGTTCATTACCTATTGGGCTTATATTAGAACATACACTTGAGTTATATTAAATACCCAACACTAAATTGGTGCAGATCCTAGCATTGCAGAGGAAAGCAACTGAAATGTTTGCTGTTACAATAGCAAATGGTAGTAGATCATATAGTCAAGAAGTTTGTCCCAAAGTCAAATGGGAGATACATGGCTATAAATTTGAATTTCATATGAAAGAAATGGATATTTGGAGTTGAGGAGTGATACTTGGAGTGGATTGGATGGAACACTATAGGCCTATAACATTTGATTTCAAAACCTTTAGTATACAGATGTCACAAGGAGATCAGAAAACGATTGTACAAGGCTCTATCAAAAATCCCAAGGTGCAGCTAATAAGAGACAGTCAAATGCAAGAGTTTTTGAAGGATAAAGTAAGAGGAAATATTGTAATACCAGCAGCTTCAAATTGGGTGTAGCAGCAGGCATCTGTTTTGCAGACAATAAAGGAGTATCTAATAAAGGTTCAGAACAAAATCAAGACTATTGTCCCCTGCTACTAGCAAAGATTCTCCAACAACCACAGCATTATGTGCAACTTCCAACTTGCCACACAGTGGTTAATTGAATGGCAAGGTTGGGATCTAATAGAGGCATCGTGAGAAGATTCTAGTTTCATTCAGCAACCTTCAATGTTAGCCTTGAAGACAAGGATGTTTTTAAAGGGGCGGAGCATTGTTATAAATTCAAGGAGTTGGGTAAGAACGGTGTCGTATGGAAAGAAAAAGAAGAAGTAGTAAAACGTTGCGTATTGAAGGCAGAAGTGAGGAAACAAGATTAATTTGGAGATTTTAGTATCGATGTTAGTTAGTTTGTCCAATTACAACTATTTTTCTATTACAAAAATTTACCTATAAATAGCATGCTTCCGGCTTAAGCAGAGGCAAGTGATTGGAAGGACTCTCTTGTAATTATCTCTAGAGTGCTCTCTAGGATTTTCTAATAGAATCTTTCCTGCCTTCTAATTCTCCTAGTCTCCTTCTATTCCACATTTCTTTTCTTTTCTGTTCTTTCCTTTTCTTTTCTTTTCTATCAAAATTCTGAATATTGCTGTAAAAGTAGGGGGGTTTTATCTTCAAACCCTTGCAGACTGTTGGAAGCAACCAATAGGTTGCTTAGGTTGTGGCCTACTGGCTGTTGGGGCAGGCTTGGAGAAGTGTTGAGGTGGCCCGTCTGTAGTAGTCTACCCCAACCCATTCCCTTTTTTAAATCCTTCTAAAAGTTCATTTTTTATTTAGTTTTTTAAATTATAAACACATGCTATATTCTATTAAATGAAATTTTTTCTATTTTTACACTTATTTTTTAATTTGAATCATATTATTATTATTATTATTATTATTAATATAATTTAAGAATTTTACTCAAAAATAGACTTTTGTTTTGAGACAATGAAAATTTTTAAATTAAACATTTTTTTTAATGGAGGTAGTAAAAAAAATTTTTTGTGGTTTCTAGTCAGAACTGAACTATCGATTTCAGTTCAACTCCACAAAATATGGAATTAAAACTGGACTCTCAAGTAAGTTTTTGGTTTCAATTTTATAAACCACATTCACTAGTGCTGGGATCCAAAAATTAAAATTCTGCGATGTATATCCAACTCCTTTTCAATTCAAATGGAGTGTCAACAAGATGGAGAACCATTGAAGTGGTGGGCAGTCTTTGTATACGCAAGTGAAGCTGAAAAAAGGAAAGAGCAGTGGAAATTTCTGGAAAATGAAAGAAAGAAATGGGGAGATTGGTGGTTCATTGGAGGGATTTTAATGATATAATGAATCCGGAGGAGAAGAAGGGAGGAAGGGGGAGATCAGTAACAAGCTATTTACCTTTCATTGATTTTATTCGAACAATGGAAATGACTGACTTGGGGTGCGTTGAACACAAATACACTTGGGCAAATAATAGGGAAGGAGAGGGGTATGTTGAAGAGAGACTTGATCACTTCTTTTCAACACCACAGTGGAGGCTACACTTTCCAAATGCCAAGTTCTTTCACAAGGAAAAACAAACCTCTGAACACATGCTACTAGTGATGGATACTAAACCACAAACACAGCCAGTTAAAAAAAGATTTATTTTTGACAAAAGGTGGACTCAAAAGGAAGGGATTCTAGAAAGGATAGAAGAAAGTTAGCAACATCCACAAGAAGGATTGGCAATGTACCAAGTGTGCGCACGAATTAACCAATGCCAAAGAGATCTAAAGCAATGGAGTCAGCATACCAACCAGAATTCAGCAAAGCAAATTAAGCAAATCAAGGATAAGATGAAGCAAATGAGTAAGGAAGGAGGTATGAGGGATTGGATGATTTGGGAAAGGATGAAGAGGGACTTGAATGCAGCATACAGAGAGGAAGAAAAATACTGGCAGCAAAAGTCTAGATTACAATGGCTCAAGGAGGGGGACAAGAACACAAAATTCTTCCACACAAGCACTATACAAAGAAGGCAAGCCAATGGAATCTATAGATTAGTGGATGAGCAAGGGTGTGTAAAGGAAAAAAAAAGAAGAAATCCAGAAGGAGATCACAGATTATTTTGAGAAGCTCTTTACATCCAACAATTCCCAGAGAGGCCAGGAAGGTTTGGAAGGTATCCCAATCACAATCACACAATCTATGAACCAGAATCTGCTTAAACCAGTGGAGGATGAAGAAGTTAAAGCAGCATTGTTCCATATGAATCCTAACAAAGCTCGGGTCCAGATAGTATAACCTCTTTATTTTTTCAGAAATTATGGAATGTGGTAGGAAAAGATATTTGCATAGCAGTTAAAGATTTTTTTCAAAGAGGTAGAATGCTTAGACAACTAAACCACACATTAATTACTTTAGTTCTGAAAGTGCAAAATCCTACTTCCATATCCCAATATAGGCCGATTAGTCTTTGCAATGTGGTGTATAAAATCATATCAAAAATCTTGGCTGAAAGACTTAAGATATGCCTACATAAGTGCATTATTCATCATCAATCTGCTTTTGTTCCCGGCCGACAAATTTATGATAATGTCATTGTAGCACATGAATGTTTTCATACACTTCACTCGATGAGGAAAGGGAAGAAAGGATATATGGCTTTAAAAATTGACATGGCTAAAGCATATGATCGTGTGGAATGGGATTTTTTTAAAAAAGTAATGAAGAGAATGGGATTTGCAAGCACTTTCATAAAATGGATAATGCAATGTGTGAGTACAGTTTCTATGTCAATAAACATAAATGGAGAAAAATGTGGTTATTTTACAACCTCAAGAGGACTTAGGCAGGGTGATCCTTTAGCATTATACCTCTTCTTAATTGTATTCGAGGCCTTATCCAACATGATAAAACAAGCAACTCTAAAGGGGGACTACAATGGAATGAGAGTGAGCAAAAATGGACCAATGATTACGTACATATTTTTTGCAGATGATTCTTTGCTTTTCTGTGAAACTAACTTGGAATAGGTACACAAAGTAAAAGATTTACTGGATAGATACAATCAACATTCGGGACAGAAAGTTAATATGGACAAGTCGGCTGTCTTTTTTAGTAGCAATGTACCTGTAAATGTCAAGTGCAGGATCTGCAATGCCTTTGAGGGAGGGAAAGAACAGCACAAAGCCAAATATCTAGGACTACCAATGCACATTGGGAGATCAAAAAGAGAAGTTTTCAACTATGTTATGGAAAGAGTGACACAAAGAATACAAAGCTGGAAAACACGCTTTCTTAGCCAAGCAGGTAAGGAAGTTCTAATAAAATCTGTTCTTAATGCTCTACCAATTTATATGATGGGATGTTTTAAGCTTCCTTTGGCAGTATGCAAAACAATTAGTAGCATTACAGCCAAATTCTGGTGGGGTAACAATGATGAAGGAAAGAAAAAAGTTCATTGGAGAGCTTGGAGCTATCTCACTAAACCGAAATGCAATGGAGAGCTTGGTTTCCTTGATATACAACGCTTTAATGACTCATTAATGGCAAAGCAATTGTGGAGAGTAGTCACTCAACCTCACCTTCTCATGAGTAAGGAACTCAAAGCAAAATATTTTCCTAAAGGCGGCTTAATGAAGGTGCAACCGAAAGGAAACAATTCTTGGCTGTGGAAAGGCTAGATGGGAGTGCGATATGTGCTGGAACAAGGTATGAGATACAAAGTAGGAGATGGCAAATCGATATGGGTGTGGGAGTCTCTATGGATTCCAGACAATAAAGGGTTCAAGCCAAAGGAAAATAACCCCAACATGAATCAAGTAATGTGGGTCAATGAACTTATGATGAAGGAAAGCCAAGGATGGAACAAGGAGTTAATCTCAAGGTTGTTTGAACAGCAAGAAGTAGCTGCAATTATGAGACTACAGATCGGTCCAACAGGAAGCCAAGACCAGCTAATATGGCAGTACAGCACCACGGGGAGCTAAATGGTAAAACTGCATATCAACAACTTCGACAAGGACAGCTACAACAGCAAAACCAAGCTGAATCTAACTCCAATGGAAGCTCAAGGAAGGCAATGTGGTAGTTCAGCTGGAAACTAGACATCAAAGCCAAACTAAAACACTTTATTTGGCGATGTTGTCATGACATTTTGCCCACAAAGAAAGCGCTACAAAGGAGGAAGATGGCAATCGACACAATATGTCAAATGTGTGGAAAAGCCAAAGAAAGTTTAGAACATGTGTTATTCAATTGCTCTAGAGCAAAGATAGTTTGGCGACTTGCCCCGGTACAATGGCATAATATGGAAGAAGATGTCCAGAGTTTCGAAGGATGGTGGCAACATTTCTACAGTAGCATGCAAGACCTCTCTTGGACAGGAAAGAAGCCAACTCACTGTGTACTTATTGTGGATGCTTTGGAAATCAAGAAATTTATAGATCTTCACAGAAGAATGGATGATGGAACGGACTGTAGTAGAAGTTGCAATGGAAGAATGGTTAGAATTCAATAAAGTAAGGACATTAGAGGGAAACATGTAACTAGGACTATGTAGGAAGTTTGGTTAGTGGTTACATTAGAATGTGAGGAGTATGTAGTTAGAGGATAGAGTGGATAGGGTAACCTTTCTCACCTAGGGAGGTTATTAAATCCACTAGCATTTTCAATAGATTTTATAGAAAGGAAATTAGAGCTATGAGAGGATGAGGAAATGTTGAGCTTTGGCCAGCCATTAGTGCCAAAGAGGGTTCAGAACATCAGGAACCATTATTGTATCAACTCACTTTGTTTTGAAACAAAGTTAATATATAGACTGCTTTTGGAAAAAAAAAAAAGAATCATGCCTTTATTTATTTATTTATTTATCTATAGTAGTCATAAACAGGAAACACTGATTTTGTTCTAATCCGAGAGTCACGCCTATATAAATATAGTTTTAAAAAATTTATAAATATAGTTTAAAATATTTTTATATATAAATATATATAGTCATGCCTATATATAGTTTAATTTTTTTTAAAAAAAATTCCCCTTAAATATATAAATTTTATATGCAATGTTCCCCACCAATTGTACCATATATATCTTTATTACATAAAACAAAAATTTTATAAAATTTTGAAAGAAATAGTTTTTTTTATTATGTTTTTGCTCTACTGATTAAAACAGAAGAATTGCAAGTTGTTTCTTGGTAATTACATCTAGTATTACTTAGAGTGTGTGTCTATATATATTACATCTAGTATTATTATAAAATTTGATAATTTTTGTGTTTTTTTATCCAAAACAAACTGATTATATTAATGTGGGAATCTCCAATTAACAAAGTACATGGAGGGGCCATAAAAGGACGAGCCTTTAATGGACGTGCCCTAACACAAAGAACCTAACTCAGTAGAGATTGGTTAAGGCCAAAACCCGCTAAATCGGAACCGACAAACCCCAAACATAGTGAGACCGGTATGCCCTAGCTAACCTAGCTACGAGCACCAAAATTCCTAACTTATTTGGCCTCTACTGACACAGCGCCTCTGATGAACATCCCGACATAATGGAACTGTCAGATTTATCCTGCACGGCACTGACTAGTCCAAACGTCAATCCTTAAACTGACTACGCTAAATAGAAGGAACGAAACACCGATCCCTATCCCTGTGCTGTCGTCCGCTGCACATCATCGTGCTTGACCCTCTGACCAACTAGGATTTCAAATCCCTGCAGTAGGGAAACCTTCCATACTAGGGACTCCGAACCCCTCAATAGAGATCTAACAAGCAACTACCTCGCTAGCCCCACTAAGGACACAAAATCCGGCTATCGCCGGCCACTAAAAAAAAAATTGTATTCAATGAAATTGTAGTGTAATAATAATAAAAAAAAAAGTTAGTTTTATTTATCTCTTCATCTTGAATTACTATAGCTAGATATTATCAAATAAAAGTTAGAAATAGTTACATTAAATTTCAAAGGTCACACTTTTATAACCATTTTTTTTTTTTGAAAATTTATAATGACGACTTGTTGAAATTATTACAAACAGATAAAAAAATGAATAGTAATATAAAAAAAATTTTAAAAAAACTACAATCTAGATATATATATATATAATTAAAATTGAACAAAGAAAATATTTGCTAACTTATAAGGTACACAAGTGAGTCTAAGTGCTAAAAATTAAACTTTCTAACGAAAAAACTAAAGAAAGTCCTAAATAGTGGTATACAATTTAAATGCAATATAATGAAAGTTTTGCCCTCCACTAAGCTGAATTTTTAGCTTTGCCCCTAGTATTTATATCATTATTTGAACCCAATATGAGATTTTTGATAGTCAAATGTGAAACTCAATACTTTTCAGTGTATGATAATTCACTTTTAACCACACACAGAAAACCCAAAAAAGAAAAATTGCATTATAAATGTATCTTGATAAAAAAAAATTGTTTTAGAAATTGTCATTTGAAATTAACAAATATCTTCATTAATTCGTCAAGAATTTACACAAAGAACGAATCCACGAAGACAAAAGTCATCTTCCATTTTATCATACATTTTTAACAATTTTCACATAAAGTTACACATTCACATAATCTTTTTTACGCATGATAGCATATGGCTTGAGATGTTGAGGTCACAACTCACTACAGTACCTTTGGATTTATGTATTTGTTTTTGTTTTTTCTATTGCAGGCCTAGGGTGGCAGAGAGAGAAAGGGAAGCTGAAGCCGAAGGAATAAAAGGCATAAGTGAAATGATGTAGTATTGGCATGGATTAGTTAAAAAATGAGACCTCGTTTGAACAGGGAGTTTTTCTTTACAAATAAGAAAATTTTCAAATAAAACAAACTATCCAAACACATTTTTATTTCAAAATTTAAAATTCAAATTTTTCCACTCAAATTCCTCTCACATAAATTTAAAAAATTTTCCCTCTTATTTTTCCCTCCAAAATACTTTTTCTATCAAAAAATATTCACCAAAATTTTCACATATTCCAATACAACTTTTCTCAAATAAGAACAATCCAAACGAAGTTTTTAATGGATGGATGAGATGTAATAGTTAGTTATGGATGAAATGGTGAGGATTAAATTTGTAGAAATGGAAAGTTATATATATATGGAGTAGCATAATAGAAAGACAGTTTTGGTGTGATTCTAGCTGCTGCTTCTGCATTTCCTCTCCATTTCTGCTTACTCTCTTTTTCTTCTCTCTGTACTCTCTCTTCCCTTAATATAATTCTATTCTTCTGGGCCAATTTCTTGACAAATTGGTATCAGAACTTGCGACCCTTGAATAGAATTCACCATGGCTAAATCAACTCAATCAAAGGCACTTGAGGACTAGTTCAGGAAGCAAGAACCTACTTAATTGAAGATCCAAGAATTTCTGGAAGTGATGGTGAAATCTCAGCATTCCCTGGATGCCAAGATCGAAGCAAATGAGAAGAAGGCCGAAGAGAAGCTGGCAGCAATGGAGGCTAAGATGACAGCCTTCATGAAGATGATACTGAACAAAGAGCAGGAATGAGCTACTAAAGAATCTGTACAAATGGTAGATAGAACTCCTCTGTTACCCACACTTGCACAGAATGTGAAGATTGATCAAGAGAATAGCTTAAGGGTAGATCGACTGTCTAAGAACTAGTTACCTCACCCTAAGATAGAATTGCCAATGTTTAGGGATGAAGCTCCCAAAGAGTGGATCATAAAATGTCTCAAATACTTTCTAATCTATCAATTGACTGTGGAACAGAAGATGCAGGTAGTAGAGATGTACTTAGAAGGAAAGACCGAACTATGGCACCATAGCACCAAGCTAGCAAAAAGGAAGCTGAGTTGGGAAGAATTTTCAAAAGAAGTGATCAAAAGATTTGGGGATCAAGGCTTGAGGGATGAGGTGGAGGAGTTTAATAAGTTGCAACAAGAAGGTTCAGTCAGAGAGTGTCAACAAAAGTTTGAGGAGTTGCGGTCATTGATGCTGAGTAAATATCCACATCTGAAGGAATCTTACTTCATCTCTAGCTTTATAAGTGGTTTGAATGAGGAAATTAAACCCATGATGAGGCTATTGAAACCATCTTCCCTTATGGAAGCATTTGAGATAGTTGTAGTTCAGGAGCAATCCTTGGAGGTTATGAATAAAAAGTCCAAGGCAACACCTAAACCTAGGTAGAAGGATCAAATGGGAGTTCTGCCACCAGTTCATTCAACAAGTCCATAGGATCGATAGTAGAAAGAGGGAAAGGTACCAAGGAATTTCAAAGAATCACACCACAAGAAATTCAATATAGAAAAAACAATCATCTATGTTTCAAGTGTGGAGATAAGTACTCACCAGTTCATCAGTGCAAGTTTGCTAGTCTGAATTTTCTGGTTGTTGAAGAGGAGGACGAATTTTCAGGTTGAGGCTATTGGAAATCTTGGCCAATCTGTGGAGGTATCTCTATATGCCTTGATTGCTTCTTTAAACAGAAAAACTATTACATTACAAGGAGGCATACAGAATCATGTGGTTTCTATATTAATTGACACTGGAAGTTCTCATACTTTTGTTAACCCCGAGCTGGTAAAAAGATTACAGTTGACAATAGAAAAAACTAGACCAATGATAACCACCATAGCTGATGGTAGTGTTGTGGCTTGCCATGTACGGAAAAGTGAAGTGGAAAATTCAAGCATATAAATTCCAATTGGACGTGATAATTCTGAATATAGGGGGATGGGACATCATTTTAGGGGTGGATTGGATGTTCCAATACAGCCCTATAGCATTTGACTTTAAGTAGCTCAAAATCAGCCTCTCAACTGATAAAGAAACCATAATGTTGGAAGGGGCAATGGAATTTCCAAAAGTCAGAAGAATGAGTGGCAAGGTTGTTAAAAAATGCAGGCAAGAGGAGGCTATTTTTGCTGTAGTATGTGAGGTACATTCTGAACCTTCTAACGGAAGCACATTACCTGGTGAATTTTCTGAGCCACTAGTATAGTTTTTTGATGTTTTTGTAGCCCCAACAGCCTTACCTCCAGTAAGAACATTAGACCATGCTATCCCTTTAAAAGCAGACACTCAGCCATTTAAAATCAAACCATATAGATATCCTCATTATCTGAAAAATGAAATTGAAAAACAAATTGTTGAAATTCTATCCAACGATATTATAATACCAATCCTTTTGCATTTGCAGTCCTTTTAGTAAGAAAAAAAGATGGTACATGGCTTTTTTGTGTCGATTATAGACACTTGAATGCCATTACTATTAAGGACAGGTACCCTATACCACCTATAGAAGAGCTTTTAGCAGAACTATGTGGATCAAGGGTTTATTCTAAGATAGATCTACTATTAGGATATCACCAAGTCAAGGTGAAACCTCAAGATGTATACAAAACTGCTTTTTAGACACATAATGGTCACTTTGAGTTTTTGGTAATACCCTCGGATCAACAAATACATCTACAACATTCCAAGCCTTAATGAAACACATATTTGGGCCTTTTCTTAGAAAGTTTGTTTTAGTTTTTTTTTTTTTTTTTTGGTGACATCCTAATATATAGTTCTAACCAAAAAACTCACCTAGAACATCTTAAAACTATACTAGCAACACTGAGGAATCACCAGCTCTTTGACCTTTGACTAAACTACTGAGGAGGATTACAAAAGATTTGTGAGGAACTATGGCTAGATAGCTAAACCTTTGACTGAACTGCTAAGGAATGAAGGTTTTCACTGAAATAAGGAGGCTGAAACAGCTTGTGAAGAGGTAAAGAAAAGAATGGGTACATGTCAAGTTTTGAGGCGACCTGATTTCTCAAAAACTTTTGTTGTGGAGACAGATGCAAGTGGAGTGGAAATTGGGGTAGTCCTTATGCAAGAAGGACAGCCCAGAGCCTATCTTAGTAAGGCACTTACCTCTGAGAGTTTAGGCATGTCTGTGTATGAAAAAGAACTGCTGGTTGGCACTTACCTCCTTTACAAACATCTCAAGGGTATTTGCAATTTGAGATTTTTCAGTAAGCAAATAAATATATACATAACATGAAAAATCATCTATAAAAGTGATAAAGTACTTTTCCCCACCAATAGATGGAGTATCAAAAAGTCCACATATATCAGTGTGTATAATTTCAATGAACTGAGTATTTCTTATGGCTCATTTTTTGCTATGTTTGGTTTGCTTTCCCTTAATGCAATCCACACACATGCCAATATCAGTAAAATCTAAATTTAGAAGAATTTCATTCTTTACTAATGTTTCTAATCTTTCTTTGGATACATGACCCAAACACTTATACCACGAGTAAGCAAAATTATCATTCATCATATTACGTTTAATTCCAACAGTATGATAAACAGAAAATAGAGATTTAAAAAATTAACATCAAGTTTCAATTTATATAAACCATCCATAAGAATTCCATAACCAATGAAATTATGTTTAAATAAACTAAAACAACCATTTCCAAACTTAAGAATAAGCCTACTTTTGTCAAGTTTTGAAACAGAAATCAAGTTTCAAGAAATTGAAGATATATAGAGAGTTTGCATTAGATCCAAGTAGTGGTGACTAGTATCTAACGCTAAACAATAAGTCTCTATGCCTTCAATTGGGACCTTCTTATGATTTTCCATGAATAAAAAACTTTCAATTGGGTTTATGGTTTGGATTGTAAGGAATCCCTGTATCAAATTGGAAATATGAGTAGTAGCACCAAAATCAAGCCACCAAGTATTTGAAGGAACTTCAATTAAGTTTAGTTAAGAACATACAAAAAAGTTAGATATACCTTTCTTTACGAACCAAGCTTTGTGTTTCAGACAATCTTTCTGATAATGTCCTTCTTTCTTACAAAAATGACACTTATCTATCTTTCGTTAACCTATGTCACTTTAGCAGGTACTCTTTTCTTAAATTTTTTGGCCCTTGGCTTGTGAATTTTACTAGGAAAATTTGTAAAAATGTCACATTTTCAAGGCAATAGTTGAAATATAGCAGTTTGTATAATTTTTTTGCCAAAATAACAGGTCAAGATAGTTTGACCAAGTAAAAAGATCTAAATGACCTTTTTTACTTCATCATTTCACTTCACCGTTGTTGTTCAAATTTCCCTCCCATTCTTCTTCATTTTTTATCAATTCAAACATCTCATTTCACACAATCCATAGTCGTTTTTCAAATACATCCTCTAGAAATGGAATAATAATACATTGTTATTCAATAATATCATAAAAGCAGTCAACTTCAAATGCTAGGAGGACTAATGATAATACCTTGAGTAGTAGTTAGACCAAATATATGATTGAATTCAAAAACTCTTCTTCCATTTTTTTTTTTTGGTTGATAGTTTTAATGGGTCAACAACAACCAAAGACCCATATTCTACAATAAAATCTATACACTTTTTGTTTCAACTCTAAAAAGATGCCTGATTTTGTAGTAAACACAAATATTCTCTACAAAACCTGAGAGAAACACGATAAGTTAGAGTTTTTTCGAACACATGTTGAGTATCTCGGTCAAGCATATGGATTGAGAATCAGGATCGAGCACATGTCGAGCACCATGTCAAGCACCATGTAGAACACCATGTCGAGAACCATGTAGAGCACAATGTCGAGAACCATGTAGAACACCATGTAGAACACCATTTCGAACACCATGTAGAGCACAATGTCGAGCACATGGTGCTCTACATAGTATTCATCATTCAATTGTGCTTGATTGTTTTGAGTATCATGTGGAGCACCATGTAGAGCACCATGTGATAGGATTTAATTTGTTACCATTTAATAGAAGCAAGCCTATGATGTTAATGCTTTTATTACTATGAAAATGGCTCATTTGAGGTGTTTTTCGAACTAGGGAGTGAAATTGATTGACTAAGGCAAAAAGATGGAATTTAGTGAAGATTTAGACGAATTTTGGAGAAGAATTTTTGGAGCAAAAACATAATACTATTTTGGATAAACAGAGATCATGCCTTAAAGGATGAAGTTTTTTGTTTTGGAGGTGAAACTCAAGAAGATGCACAATGCACGTGACCATGTCCTAAGTAGAGATAAAGGGCTGATGAGTTGAAATTTCAAGACTTGAATTTTTCTTTTGATTTCAATTTTTCTTTTGATTTCAATTTTTGTAATTCAAGTTAGAATTGATTTGAAGACATTTGTTAGAATTAGATAGGATGGTTGGCTGGATAATTAGTTAAAAATCAAAAGTTTAAAAACTTAAGATTTGTTAGAGAGATTCTAGGAAGTCTTTGAAGAAGTTGTTAGAGAAGAAGACTATAAATAGGAGGGCAAATGAACTTGGAAGAATGAGTTTTGCTACCTGCATTTTCTATAGAGATTTTTCTTTCCTTGTATTTTTCTTTCATTCTAGAATAAAGTTAGAATAGTTTTGCTACCATGAGTGGCTAAACTACTTCCATTCCGATCCAAGGTGTTAAAAATATTTAGTGAGGTGTTGTTCATAGTTCCATAATCTTTTTAAATTCAAGTAGTCATTATTTCTTGCATTTAATTTTTTTGGATTTTGAATGTTAACTAAATTGACAACTTAATTACTTTCTACTTTTTACAGCTATCTATTTGTTTTTGATCCATAATTGTCCAGAACAATTAGAACAAGTAGCACTTAAATCTTTTTGCATGTGTAAAGTGACAGCAATCATGCATTTATGATTTAAAGGGGATTAATGATACAAAGATTTTCAATTGCAGCTATCTCAATTGTTAGTTTTTGTTTTAACTGTTTTCAAGGTTCTTAGTGCTGCTATCAAATAATATGGAATGCTATCACTCCCAATCATTTGTTAGTAAGGTTTGTTGTGAATGTTAAGTTCAACAAATAGAATAGGAAAACTCAAATTTTGTTATAGCTATCTTGAAAAATTTTCGGTTAAATGCTTGAATGGAGAAAGTGTCCTAAGAATCCTATGATCTAGATATATTTGGTACAACTATAATACCTTGGATTGGAGTCTGGTAAGATTCAAGTAATTCTTTTAAATATTTCCAGTTGATTTCTCTTATAATTTTTCTTTATTAACTACAAATAGATTTGGTACTCAAAATTCTTTTTTTTCTTCATCTCAATTGCTAAGAAATTCTTCAACATATAGCTCCCTGTGAGATTCGAACTGGTCTACTACTACTACAAATCAATTGTAGTTAGTCTAAAGATCAGAATTAATTTTGGGGCTTCAACGACCCCGACCAAAATTGTGGCGCCATTGCCGGGGAGCTATCTTGTTTCTCAGCGTTGTGAATTATTTTATTTATTTATTTATTTATTTATTTTGCATGACCTATGCTTCTCACAAAGGTGATCTAATGTTCATTTCAGAAATTAAGAAAGAAGAGCGAGGACTAAAGAAGGAAAGAAGATGGAGGCTGCAATTTCATTCAACACCACTTGAGGAAGAAATGATGGCTACAAGAGATTGTACATTGAGAGAGCTTATTGCTCCAGTTTTGAATCAACAACTTCTTTGCATACAATTTCCAAATTTGGAGGTAGCATTTGAATTAAAATCTGGACTTATTTATTTGTTACTTATTTTTCATGGAAATACACAAACATCTCAAGGAATTCTCTAGTTTGGAACCACAAAGAGTGATAGAGGAACAAGTTAATTTGAGAGCTTTCCCTTTCTCCTTGGGAGATAAGGCGAAGGATTGGCTTTATTATCTTCCTGTAGGTTCCATTACAACTTGGGAAGAAATGAAAAGGTTGTTTTTGGAGAAATTTTTTCTTACCTCACGAACTGCAAATATTAGGAAAGAGATATGTGATATTAGATAGCTTGGTGGAGAATCATTATACGAATATTAGGAAAGATTTAACCAATTATGTGTAAGTTGCCTGCACCACCAAATTTCAGACCAACTTTTGATCCAATACTTTTATGAGGGGTTATTACCAATGCATCGCAGTATGGTTGATGCAGCCAATGAAGGAGTCTTGGTGAACAAAACACCAACTGCAACAAGGCAATTAATCTCTAACATGGTAGAGAATTCTCAACAATTTGGTTCAAGATTTGAAAGGATTACTAAAAGGATTCATGAGGAAAGTACTTCTAGCATTCAAGACCAAATTTCCTATCTAACTACTCTAGTTCGTCAAATGGCTGTAGGATAATTTCAAAATGCAAGGGTGTGTGGAGTTTGCTCGGTTCCTAGAAATCCTACATATTTGTGCCTAACTTTGCAAGGGGACATAAGGCAACAGGCAAATGCAATTGGAGGATATCCCTGTCAACCCCAAAGGAAATATGATCTTTACTCAAACCATTATAATCCTAGTTGGAGGGATCATCCAAATCTTAATTATAGGAACCACCCAGGTGGCAGCAAAGATATCAATTTTCGAGCCAAAACAGGCTAGCACAACCCCCACCACCAATGTAATCATCAAATTCAGGTATACCTTTAGAAGATATTGTAAAATCTTTGGTTACTAACACGCAACAACTTCAACACAACATGCAGCAATTCCAACAGGAGTCTGGAGCTAAATCTGTAATGTGGAGAATCAAGTGTCTCAATTAGCTGCAGAGATGAGCGAATTGAAGCAAGCAGTCTCAAAAGGATTACCTTCTCAAACAGTGGTAAATCCAAAAGAAAATGTTAGTGCGATGATGTTGAGAAGTGGTAAAGGACTTCAACCCATACCCATTTCACCGAAGAAAATTATGGAGGGAACCAAAGATAATGAAGAAAGCAACTCAAGAGTAGTAAGACCTGATCCCTTACTATCCAATGATTCAAATACTAATGATGCACCTTTTCTAAGAAGGTTAGTAAGGTCAAAAAGAGAGGAGTATGAGCAAGGAATTATGGAGACATTCAAAAAGGTAAAAATAAATATTCCCTTGATAAATGCAATCAAGCAAATTCTAAAGTATACAAAATTTTTGAAGGAATTATGTACCAATAAAAGAAGGCTAAAAGGTGATGAAATAATCAATGTTGGGCAAAATGCATCTGTAGTGATTTTAAAAAAAAATTACCTGATAAGTGTGAGGATCCTGGTATGATTTCAATTCCTTGTGTAATTGGGAATAAAAGAATTGAACATGCCATGTTAGATTTAGGAGCATCAATTAATGTTATGCCATATTCTGTATATTGTGCTCTAAATTTGGATTCAATGAAGCCTACAAGGGTAATTATTAAACTTGCTAATAGGTCTACTACATATCCTGAAGGAGTTGTGGAAGATATCTTAGTACAAGTCAATAAACTGATTTTCCTAGCTGATTTTTATATCTTGAAAACCGAGGATGATGACATGGGAGAATTAGCCACTCTTTTGTTGGGGAGACTTTTATGATGATAGCCAAGACTAACATAAATCTAGATGAGTGCACAATTTCCATAAAATTTGATGAACAATTTGTCATGTTTAAAATTTTTGAAACAATGAAACATCTAGTTGACACTCATTCCTTGTGTTCTATTGACATTGTGGATCCTATTGTGCAAGATGTTTTTGATGAAGAGAATGATGTTTTTTCTGCAGGTCCGAGTGCAAGGTTAGAAGAGGATGAGGATATAAGTGAAGAATATGCCTTGGAAATTCCTGCAAACCCTTTAAATTTGAAGGATTCATTTTAGATTTCTCATGAGCAATTATTGCCTTCTGTTTTGCATGCTCCTAAGTTAGAATTGAAACCATTGCCAAATCATCTCAAATATCTTTATTTGGGGGAGAATGAGACTTTACCAATAATAATTGAAAGGGGACTGAATGAAGAACAAGAAACTAAATTGGTAAAGGTCTTAAGGGAGCACATGGCAGCAATAGGGTGGACATTGGCAGATATTAAAGGTATAAGTCCTTCAATATGCATGCACAGGATTCTCTTGGAATAAAATGCCAAAACAATCAGAGAGCCCCAACGAAAACTCAACCCAGCCATGAAGAAAGTAGTGCTGAAAGAGATTCTCAAACTCTTTGAGGAGGGGATAATCTACCCAATTTTCGACAATGAATGGGTGAGCCCGATCCATGTGGTATCTAAGAAAACTGGCATAACCGTGGTGAAAAATTAGAATAATGAATTGGTGCCAACAAGAATCCAAAATGGATGGCGAATGGTCATAGATTTTAGAAAGCTCAACTTGGTCACTAGAACAGATCATTTTCCATTACCTTTTATTGATCAAATGTTGGAAAGATTAGTTGGAAAAATTTTCTTTTGTTTTCTTGATGGTTTTTCAGGTTATTACCAAATCGTGATTGCTCAAGATGATCAAAAGAAAACAAAATTTACATGTCCATTTGGCACATTTGCATATAGAAGAATGCCTTTTGGTCTATGTAATGCTCCAAGTGCATTTCAGAGATCTATGATGAGTATTTCCTCTGATTACATTGAAAAGTGTATAGAAGTATTCATAGATGATTTCATTGTGTATGGAAATTCTTTTGATGACTGTTTAGAAAATTTGGTTAAAATTTTGAAGAGGTGCATAGAAACTAATTTGGTCTTGAATTATGAGAAATGTCATTTTATGGTGACTAAAGGCAATGTGTTAGGACATGTGGTTTCTTCCAAAGGAATAAAAGTTGACAAAGCAAAGGTTGATTTAATTTCTAGCTTACTTATCCTACAAATATTAGGGAAATACGTGCTTTTCTTGGTCATGTAGGATTCTACCATAGGTTTATCAAGGATTTTTCTAAAATAGCTTTGCCATTAACAAACCTATTGCAAAAGGATGTGGAATTTAATTTGGGAGACCATTGTAGAAAAGCATTTGACAAACTCAAGGAGATGCTAACAACAGCACTAATTATTCAATCACCCGATTGGAGCCAACCCTTTGAGATCATGTGTGATGCAAGTAATTATGCGGTGGGAGCAGTTTTGGGCCAACGGGTGGACAAAAAGAGTCATGTCATATATTATGCCTCAAGAACATTGAATTCAACACAGCGCAATTATAGTACAATAGAGAAGGAGCTTTTAGCCATTGTGTTTGCTTTAGATAAATTCAGATCTTACTTGTCAGGTTCTACGGTTATTGTTTTTTTAAACCATGCAACTTTGAAACATTTGCTAAAGAAGAGGGAATCTAAGCCACGATTGATAAGATGGATCCTACTACAAGCATTTGATTTAGAAATAAAAAACCACAAAGGAGCAGAAAATCCTATTGCAGATCATTTGAGCCGGTTAGTGAAGGAACAAGATTCCTTACCAATCTCTGAATTATTTCTTGATGAACAACTGTTCTAATTAAGAGGTATGGTCCCTTGGTATGCAGACATAGTAAACTATTTGGTCACGGGAAACTTGCCTAACTTCATGAGTAAAGCAAAAAAGGCAAAGATTAAAAGTGAGGCAAAATATTATGTTTGGGATGAATCATATTTGTGGAGACTTTGTTCTGATCAAATAATTAGGAGATGTGTTGATGAAAACCTAAGGAGAGCCGAGACATCCATACAACCAAGTTCACCTACAACTTTACAACAAGATCCATTACAAGGCATTGGAGGACCTATGGCTAGGTCAAAGACTAAGAGAATACAAGCTGCTCTAGTGACACTAATAAATGAGTTATTGGAAGCTCAAGTAGCAGCAAAGATGGCCGAATCTCAGTCACAAATTATCACTCTACTTAGTATTGAAAATGAGGGATCAAATGCCCAGTCCAACTTGGAATGAAGTTAGCCGAATCCAATGAGAAGTTGTATTTCTGCCTAGCTGAAAATAGGTAACATAAGAAGTTCCAAATCCATTGCCAAGATAAGTTGAAGAAGCTTCTAAAGTCTACATGAAGAAATTAAGGAAGCTATCAAATACAAGACAACAACTAGAAGCTGCCAAAACAAGCAACATTCGGCCAGCACAAATCCAAGTAGTCTTTGGATTAGTTTTAAGTGGTTTTAGAATTAGTTATTTCCTTTTCTTAGATTAGTTATTTCTTTTAAGTAATTGTTCTTTAGTTAGTTTCCTAAAAGTTTATGAGTTCTAATCCTTTTAGAGAATAGATTTTAGTTGCTTAAACCAGCCTTGTAACAACTATAAATAGAGGCATTCAGCCACAATGCAATTAAGAATTTTGGCAATACAAACTTGAGAGCTTCGTAGCTATTCTTTAAGTTCTAGTTTAAAACTTGCATTGAGTCTTTGAGGATAGCCTCTTAGGTTCATGTTTAAGCTATCTTGTTGAGTTTTTTTCCCTCAACAATTTGAGCGTGCTTCTTGGTTCCAAAGATAGTTCAATTCTCAACTTTGAGTTTGGATAATTCCTTCGGGTGTCAAGTGGACAAAAGCAAGGTTCTTCTTCACAAGTTGGAGTTCGTGTCTTGCTAAAGGAAGACTTAATTCAGCCTAGAGGATGATACTAGGACCAACACTCTAATATAGGTTTAGATTCTTATTCTTTGTTTAAGATTTGTATCATGTGTACCTAAAAGTGAGCATCAATCTATTCTAGCATTTTGTCATGATTATGCATGTGGAGGGCATTTTGGATCCAAAAGAACTGTTAGAAAAATTTTAGATAGTGGTTTATATTGGGGAACACTTTTTAAATATGCATATTTCTTCTGCAAAAATTGTGAAAAGTGCCAAAAGATTGGCGCAATGTCTCGAAGAAATGAAATGCCTCAATTTCCTATTCTTATTTGTGAAATATTTGACATTTGGGGTATCGATTTCATGGGGCCTTTTCCCTCATCTTGCGGTTACTTGTACATTCCTCTAGCTGTTGATTATGTATCAAAGTGGGTAGAAGCAAAACCCACTAAAACTAATGATTCTAAGGTTGTTGTAAGTTTTATCAAATCTAACATTTTTTGCAGGTTTGGAATTCCTAGAGCTATTATACATGATCAAGGGAGCCACTTTTGCAACAAAACCATTGAAGTAGTATTAAGGAAATATAGGGTACATCATAGAGTGGCTACAGCATATCACCCGCAAACAAATGGTCAAGCTGAAGCCTCACATTGTGAGATCAAGATGATTTTGTAGAAAACCATTAATCCTAGAAGAAAAGATTGGAGTCTTTGATTAGAATATGCACTTTGGGCATATCAAACCGCCTATAAAACAACAATAGGGATGTCTCCCTATAGGTTGGTTTTTGGGAAGCCTTGCCATTTATCGGTGGAAGTTGAACATAAGGCCTATTGGGCTGTACGCCATTGCAATATGGAAATGGAAAAAGTTGGTGAAGCAAGAAAGTTGCAACTACAAGAGCTCGAAGAATTTCAATTAGAAGCTTATGAGAATTCAAGAATTTACAAGGAAAAGACCAAGTTGTTTCATGGTTCCATGATTTTGAGGAAACAATTTGAGGTGGCACACAAGGTATTGTTGTATAACTCTCGATTAAAATTAATTCCAGGTAAACTCCGATCCCGTTGGCTTGGTCCTTTCATTATTAGGAATATTTTTTTGCATGTTGTAGTTAAAATAAAGATTGTGGAGACAAGTAAGATTTTTAAAGTTAATAGTCATCATTTGAAGATTTTCGTGAGGGTGTTGAATTGAATTCATTAACTGGTATAGATTTGGCTTTGCCAAGTGATGCAATTCTAAGGGCCGAGACAACTACAACTCCACATGAAGCTGACCATGAAGCTAGGCGTCCACACTTAGATTCTTTATAAGAGATTGGTGATCCTATTACAAGGTCAAGGACTAAGAGAATGCGAGCTGCCTTAATCTTTTTTCACAAATGAATCCATGGAATTCGAAGCTAACCCAGCAAGGAAGACTTCCGAACTTGCTCATTATTTGTCATTCTAGTCATCCATGAAGAATCAAGAATAAAGGATCGAGTGTGGTTGATTTTCACTAGTGTAATCAAGATCCTTAGACCACTTTTCATCACAATCCAAGTTCGAATTTGGAAGGTTGGCAATTCTAGTCTATATGTCATTATACTTAGTGTTATGGAAGGAGAGCCAAGTGTGTAAATCAAAGAAGAAGATTCCAACTAGCTAAGGCCGAAGACATGAGGTTCAGGAAGCTTCAATTCAGCTCAAATTCAACTCAATTCCATTCAGCGCTTGGAGTTGTAATTTTAGGAATTTCAGTCCACAAAGGGACTTCTAAATTCGGCCAAAGCAATTAGAGAAGCTTCCAAATCCAATTAAAGCTCCATTCGGCCAACACAAGACAAAGCAGTTTCCAAATCCTCCATTTGGCCAATACAAGCAAATCCAATCTACACTTGGACTTCAGTTTAGGAAATACTTAGTCTATAGTTTAGGCAATGTTTTTATCTTTGTCTTAGCGTAGTAGTTTTTAGTAAATAGTTTCTTAAAGTAGTTTCCTAAAGAGCTAATCCTTCTAGGAGATGGCTTTCTTAATTCTTGCACATTGTAAACTATAAATAGAGGCCATTTAGCCCCAAGAAAATACAGACTTGATTCAATACAAACTTAAGAGCTTTTTAGCTTTTCTTTAAGTTATAGTTTAGAACTTTCTTTGGGTTTTTGAGGATAGCCTGTTAGGTTCATGTTTAAGCGATTTTATTGAGTTTCTTTCCCTCAATAATCTGAGTGTGCCGGTTGGTTCCAAGGATAGTTCAATTCTCAATTTTTAGTTTGGATAATTCCTTCGGGTGTCAAGTGGACAAAAGTAAGGTCCTTCTTCAATCTTGGTGTTGGTGTTTCGCTAAAGGAAAACTAGTTCAACCTAGAGGATGATACTAGTCCCTACACTCTATTATATGTTCAAATTTATTCTCTTTGTTTAAGATTCGTATCATCTGGTTATTTCGGAAGTTAATTGAAGAATGGTCGAGCATAACGACTTTAAACAATTGCGCTTTTGGGAGGCAACCCAATAAATTTCTAGTTCGTTTGCTCTTTTATTTTCGTTCATAAGTATATTGTCTTTTCATTCTTTTCTTTATATAACTAATGATTGTTTTGCAGTGGAGGCTTTTTATTTGCATAGATGTAAACATGTTCTTAAAAAAATAAATAAAAATAAAGAAATAAAGAAATAAATTCCAAATTAAGGGTTTTCACATGACCGATTCTTTTCTCTCTTCTCCTATTTGCAATGTCTCTCTCGAAGCTCAACATAGCCATTTCTCTCTTCTCTCAGCCGTGTCTAACAAACCTGCCAACTTTCTTTCTCTCCAACAGAGGCTAAGCTTCAGAAATTTGATAGAGAAGATGCACTATTTCATTGTGATTTCTGGCACAAGTACCAATGGTCTAATCACTACCATGCTTGCTGCTCTAAACTAGAACATCCGTTTTCTCCTTGCCGCCAAAGATATCATAGCCTCCAACCTCACTATAGCCAATTGCTTGTGCCGCGATTTAGGGAAGTTTCATATTCCATTGCCTTTATTTTTTGTTTCTTGATTTGCATGCACAATTCTTTCATACATTGGGGACAATGTATGATTTAGGTGTTAAGGAGGGGGTGTTCTTGTGTTTTTTTGATTTTGAATTATTTTGGTAAATTTTTTTGCAGAATTCCTCAAAGCATGCTTAAAAATTTGAATGTCTTCCTTGAAATTCCTAATTCTTTGATACTTGTTTATATTAACTCTTGGTTAATGTGCATTAGTGTTTGAGTTGGAAAGCATGAAAAGGGAAAGTATGATTAGCCTTTGTTTAAAAAAATTTAAAAACATCTTGTTGATTTTGATCACAAAATTGAATGAGAGTGTGCAATATTTGAGACATTGAACCTATTGTGAGTATTTGAGCCTATGAGCATTTTCTTTTTCTTGCTCACAAATTTCTTCGTTAAGTGTGGACAAATATGGTATGTTTATTCTAGAACTTGCTTTGTTGTGCATGTCGAGATCACATGGTGGATTCATGTTTTGAAATGATAAGGGCATTTAGAATTAGCCAATTTAAACTTTCTAAAAAGCCATCCCATTACATATACCCCTAGTCAACCAATTTTAAGCCTTAGCCTTTCTTTTCTATAACACCATATCGTCAGCCTTAAATCCTTGTCTTTGTTTACCATCGTTGAACCTTTTGTCAAGAGTATATGGGAATGAATTGCATGATAATATTTCTATTGATTCCAAAGAAAAGAACCACTACAATATATATATATATATATATATATATATATATATATATATATATATATATATATATATATAAAGGGGTGAAAAGTATTCCTTACAAAGAGTGGACAAAGTAAATGTTCTTCATTCTATACAAAACAATCCAACTAGATGAATAAGTTGCAAAAAGGGGATGCATGTTATTCGGAATAAGAAAGTAGTTCTAATGTGCTGTTGTTGTTGAGTCATGTAGAGAAGTTGCCACATATCTTGATTCGTGAAAACTTAAAATTTTCCTTTCCTTTTACCCACCTTTACCTCAACCCGTTACAACCCTTATAAAAACCCTTTGATTTTTGTATGGAATCATATTCATTAGTGGTGGAGATGTGATATATAAGCAAGTCTATAATAATGACATGTAATGTTTTATTTGAGTGCTAAATGAATCCCTAAACACTTTGAGTGAATAGAGTGCAATCTGTGAGAGGTTATCAAATGTTGTAGATTTGATTTCGAAAAAATTGTTGAGATTAATGAGATGCATATGTTTCATTTAGAAAATCGGGCTATGGATACTTATCCTTTGAATTGTCATTTCAATCTTGATTTCTAATGTGTGGTGATTTTGTGTTATTAGTGAATGGTCTGAAAAAGGGAAGGGAATAGAGAAGAAGATAATGATCTATTGTATGCTTAAGGACAAGCATAGTTTAGGTGTGGGGGTATTTGATAGGATTTAATTTGTTACCATTTAATAGGAGCAAACCTATGATGTTGATGCTTTTATTGGCATGAAAATGGCTCATTTGAGGTGTTTTTCGTACAAGGGAGTGAAATTGATGGACTAAGGCAAAAATGTGGAATTTAATGAAAATTTAGATGATTTTTGGAGAAGGATTTTTGAAGCAAAAATAGAAGACTATTTTGGATAAATAGAGATCACGCCTTAAAGGATGAAGTCTTCTGTTTTGGAGGTGAAACTCAAGAAGATGCACAATGCATGTGACCACGTCCTAGGCAGAGATAAAGGGCCGATGAGCTGAATTTCAAGACTTGAATTTTTCTTGTGATTTCAATTTTTGTAATTCAAGTTAGAATTGATTTGAAGACATTTGTTAGGATTAGATAGGATGGTTGGTTGGATAATTAGTTAGAAATCAAAAGTTTAAAAACTTAGGATTTGTTAGAGAGATTCTAGGAAGTCTTTAGAGAGATTGTTAGAGAATAAATCTATAAATAGGAGGACAAATGAACTTGGAAGAATGAGTTTTGCTACCTTCATTTTCTGCAAAGATTTTTCTTTCTCTTGTACTTTTTCTTTCATTCTAGAATAAAGTTAGAATATTTTTGCTACCATGAGTGGCTAAACTTCTTTCATTCCAATCCAAGGTGTTAATACCAATATATTTAGTGATGTGTTGTTCATAGTTTCATAATCTTTTTACATTCAAGTAGTCATTATTTCTTGCATCCAATTTTTTTGGATTTTGAATGTTAACTAAATTGACAACTTAATTACATTTTACTTTCTACAGCTATCTATTTGTTCTTGATCCATAATTGTCTGGAACAATTAGAACAAGTAGCACTTAAATCTTTTTGCGTGTGTAAAGTGACAGCAATCATGCATTTATGATTTAAAGGGGATTAATGATACAAAGATTTTCAATTACAACTATCTCAATTGTTAGTTTTTGTTTCAACTATTTTCAAGGTTCTTAGTGCTACTATCAAATAATATGGAATGCTATTGCCCCCAGTCATTTGTTAGTAAGGTTTGTTGTGAATGCGAGGTTCAACAAATAGAATAGGAAAACTCAAATTTTGTCATGGCTATCGTGAAAATTTTTTGGTTAAATGCTTAAATGGAGAAGTGTCTTAAGAATCCTATGATCTAGATATATTTAGTACTACATTACCTTGGATCGGAGACTGGTAAGATTCAAGTAATTCTTTTAAATATTTCCAATTAATTTCTCTTAAAATTTTTCTTTATTAACTACAAATAGATTTGGTACTCAAAATTCTTTTTTTTCTTCATCTTAATTGCTAAGAAATTCTTCAACACATAACTCTCTATGAGATTCGAACTGGTCCACTACTGCTACAAATCAATTGTAATTAGTCTAAAGATCAAAATTAATTTTGGGAGTTTAGACGACGCGACCACCATGTTGAGTAGATGCTCAACAAGTGTTCATCATTCAATCGTACTCGATTGTTTTGAGCATGTACTCAACATGGTGCTCGATGTGTGTTCAAGTTGTGCTCGACCCTGATGCTCAATCCATATGCGCGACCAAAATGCTCAACATGTGTTTAATATGTGCTCGGCAAACTCTAACTTATCGTATTTCTCTCAAATTTTGTAGGAAATATTCGTGTTTACTTCAGAATCAGGCCTCTTCATAGAGTTGAAAAATAAAGTGTCATAGATTTTATTGAAAAATATGGGTCTTTGCTTGTTGTAGACTCATTAAAACCACAAAAAGATAGAAGAAGAGTTTTTAAATTCAATCTTGTATTTGGTCCAACTGGTATTCAAGATATTATCATCAATCCTCCTAACATCTAAAGTTGACTGCTTTATGATATTATTGAATAACAATGTATTATTATTCCATTTCTAAATGATGTATTTGAAAAACGACTATGGATTGTGTGAAATTAGATGTTTGAATCGATGAAGAATGAATAAGAATGGGTATGGAAATTCGAACAATAATGGTGAAGTGAAATGATGAAGTATAGAAGAAAGTCATTTAAGTCTTTTTACTTGGTTAAACTATCTTGACCTGCTATTTTGGCAAAAAAAAAATTACCATCAGCTATATTTCAACTATTGCCTTGAAAAGGTGCTATTTTTGCAAATTTCCCATTTTACTAACTCATTGACCCACAAGGTTAATAGAATGAACTCCTTGACTCTTTAGCTTTTTTTCTTCCTGAATTAGCGTACTAGATAATTCATTAATATCCCACTTGTTCTTAATAGTGTTGTAGTTTATTTGAAAAGGTCCATATTCTGGAGATAATGAGTTCATAATGAATTGCACTAAAAATGAGTCATCAATTGTCATACCCATGGTCTTCAAGTTTGCTACAATACTTTTCATCTCAAGAACCTATTGTTTAATGCTTTGCACCCCATCATACTTCATGGTCGTAAGCTCAGCCATTAGAGTACCAGCGAGAGACTTATCAGTAGAACGAAAACGTTCTTTCACAAATTTAAGGAATTCTCTAGCACTTTTAGTTTGTGGAATAGCAGTTTTAATGTTGTTAGCAATTGTCATTCACATAAAATAAGACATAATCTGTTAGACCTTTCTCATGCTTTATAGTTTGATTTCTCAGTCTTACTGTTAGTGTCTATAATAGTAGCAGGTTTTCCTTTCAATAGTACTAAGTCAAGATGCAAAACACCTATATGGAAATTGACTTGTTCGTACCATTCAGAGAAATTCAAACCATTAAACACAGTAACAGAAGAAACGTGCGAATGGAGGGAAATAGCTGCAAGTACACAAATACTCAATAAATTATTGGATTCAAATCATTAAACATTTAAAATATATTGCAGGCTTTCTTTGGGTAAGCTCAACAATATATTATTATAAACTTAATGACATGCAAGTTTTATTAGATAGTCAAACAAGGCCTCATCAAATAAAATAGTATTTTTAGATACACAAACATATTTGACTAGCAAATTGATTATCATCCATAATGTTTATTAGTCATAGAATATTAATTTTACCTTTGGGTAAATTCTAAAATTCTATCAACTAATAAACGTTACTTATTCATATAATTAAAATAATAGGCATTAACATACTATGAATAAATGACTATAATTTACTACATGACAAAAAAATTTTAATTAGTTAGTTTGGCCACTTTGATGGCTAACAAACTAATCCTTTATATTAATATCATATGTAAATCTAGCAAGTCATAGGAATTATGGCATTAATATTCCCAAAATCATAATATGATAATAAAATAAAAATATATCATAATATTCCATAAGAGAAATAAAAACAAAATAAATAAAATAATTACAATAAATTCCAGCATTAATTGAAATATGGCCACCTTGATTCCATCTCACCTAAAGAGATTGGGCGGGGTTTGGGAAGTTGGTTTTGTGTATTGATTCTTGGCCATTTGCTTAGGAGAATAGATAATTAGACAGAACATTAATCCTGAAATAGGACAGCCATAGTGGCAACATCAATGCACTTACAGTATCATTCTCACTCGTACTTCTCAACTTATTCAAACACGCTAATTACTATTACACCATCATTATGTATCCAATAACAGGACAAGCTTATCACGGTGAATAAATATGAAGAGGGAGGCGAGGCTCCACGACTGCAACTAGTGAGATTTTTCTCATCGTAGAAAGTCCAAAAATTTCTTCCATGTCCAAATCGTCAGGCCTCATCTCACTGATGCGGTTTCTCTTTGAATCCATGTAAAGGATTGGCCATATTTTTTTTTATTTTTTCTTCTTTTAGTCCTTTTCAAGTTTTTAATTTTTTCAAAATTAGTAGTCGATTCACGACCAAAACCATTAATGGATAAAATATTTATTCTCAAACTCATGGCTCTGATACTATGTGTAAAACTTAAACTTCATGATATAAACATAAAGTATGATATTTGAATAAATAATTTATCACGAACAATTAAATCGAAAAGATTGTATACCTAATGCGTAAGACATAATTTTGTAAAAAAACTGAGAAACACTACAACTTCTATAAAAAATTGGTTTCTCTCTTTTAATCATCTCTTTCTGTTATAGACGATTTGATAAAGATGATTTTCTGTAACTCTAATAGATAGAGAAATAACTAATTTATATATCTCTAACTTTTTATTTGGTACGTCTATCAAGTACCCAAATAAACGGTTGAAATTTATTTTATTATTAAATAGGTAATAAAAACTAATTAAAAATCTATAATTATATTAATATAATTATTAATATATATTTAGTAAATCCAATAATTTGTGCCACATTCTAGCACTGATAAGATGGTGCAATTTAGGAGTTAAAAGAAGCTACGTGGGAGGATAGAGACTTCATAAGGAAACAATTTCCTGAATTTGCCATTGGAGAAAAGAGGCAGAAAGGCGTGAATCAGCCCTGAGGACAAGGCTGTAGCTAAAGAGGGAGGCATTTGTCAAGAATTGCAAGCCGGAGCCCAAGAAATGAAAGGCATAAGTGGAACGACGTAGTATTGGTATGGATTAGACTGATTAGTTAAAAAATTAGTTTTTAATGGATAGATGAGATGTAATGGTTAGTTATAGATGAAAATGTGATGATTAAACCTGTAGAAATGGAAAAGTATATATATATATATATGGAATAGTGTAACAGAAAGGCATTTTCGGCGTGATTCCAGCTGCTTCTTCTGCATTTCCTCTCTCTCTTTTTCTTCTCTCCGTACTCTCTGCTCCCTTAATGTAATTCAATTATTCCGGGCCAATTTCTTGACAGAGGCTTGGTTCAATAATTTGATACCCACAATTATTTGTGGGACAGTTAAGTACATAGATATCATGGCATATTTGACCAACACTTTCCATAAAGTCAAGAGACAATATTACAGCTCCGATACTGGGCACCCGGAAATATTATCATCTCGTTTTCGACGACATTTATTGTAATCCACTTTATCTAAGAGGACCCACTTAGATTCTGGATTGATAATTGGAGATGAACTCGCAGAACAAACGAAGTATTCTGATATATTTATTGAATGTTGTAGGACAGATTTGGGATTTAAATCCAGAATTTGATCTGTTGGGTGCGTAATACTGTTGCTGCTAAAATTCAATTTCATAATGCTGCCACCAAACCATCTATCAGAAAGCGATAATACATTTGTCATGTGTGGACTTGGGTAAGCTTTAAATTATGCTTTTTATATTTTACCATTTCAATACCAATAATTACCCCAATTTATTCCACAAAGTCACATTTTGACAATTTTAGATTTATTAGTCTGCTTTGGTTTTTCTTTCCTGGGTTAGGGTAGTAAGGAAAAAAGAGAAATTATTACCCAATTATTAACAATGATCAGATAGTCGTTATCAATAACTAAGGCCAATTATTATATGGTATTCATAACAAAAAATATGCCTAATCACAATTGTGCATATTTAATTTCTAGCTATCTTATGCAATTAATAACTATCTAAAATTGAGTAAAATAATGTCTCAACAACCGATCCCAACATTTGTTTCAGTGATACACTAGTACACAAGCCCATCTTTCGCTATTTTGTTTATTGTATTATTTAGAGACTTCCTTGCGAAAAGAAAAGAAAGAAGAAAAATACACAAAACAAAGCAAACTCATCTCTCATGTAAACTAATTTGCACCATAAACAAGTTGTAAATCGTTATCACAAGGAAAAATAATATTGACAAACAAGTTTAACATCAAACCGTACTAACTTGAGTCAATTTATAAAGGCAATTGATAATTTTTTTTTTTTTTACAAAAAGAGGTAACTTCGAGTCTTCCTCGTAAAAGGTACAAAAATATAGATTGAAATAAAATTATCTCTCATGTGAACTAATTTTCACAATTAGCAAGTTGCAAATTCTCGTTCCCATCAACGAGAATGAAAGTTAAACTTCAAATACTAAATCCAAATAAAAGTTAAAATTTTTAAACTAAATCGGGACCGAAAAAGGGCATGTAATGCCGTTTTTCTCTCTGTTTTTTTTTTTTTAATAAAAGAAAGGTTTTTATTACTATTCATCAAACACAATTTTCACAGTTTTCCTCCCGTTCTTGTACAAGATTGTCAATATATATCCGCAAAAGCACTAAAAGCCAAAACACAGGAAGAAGGACACCAACAAATCCTTCTGTCACGCACATATAATTACCAACAAAAGGTTAAAAATCATATCTCCATCATTATCCCCTCTAATCTTTGAACTAAAAAAAAGAAAATTTTTATGGAAAAAAAGAAAAAGAAAAAAGAAGTAATAGTGTACATGCTAACATTGCGACCGTAACCGCATTTGTTATTGATTTGATATTTATTTGTATTTTAAATATTTATAATTTTTTAAAACAATGTTTTTCTTTTACAAGTGTGTTGTGTATATTTGGAAAAAAAAAAGAAAAAAGAGTGTATTGTTTATACGGATTTTATATAATGTCAGATAAAACTCTCACTTTGACTAAGAGGGAGGGTAAATCACAGGGATGTAATATTTATTTGTATTTTAAATATCTATAATATTTTGTTTGACGATTCTATTTTATTATAAGTGTATTGTGTAAAATTCTACTACAAGTGTATAATGCATACCTGCATTACATAATGCGAGGTAAGATTCTTGCTTTAACTAGGAACACAATGTGGGGTAAGACTAGCACTCTAATTCCATGAGGAGGTTGAATGACAAGGATGTGATATTTATTTGTATTTTAAATATTTATATTTTTTTGACAATTTTATTATATTACAAGTGTATTGTATATACGTGCCTTAGATAATATGGAGTAAGATTTTAACCTTAACTAGTTTTTGATAAGTTTATTCTATTATAAGTATATTGTATAAAATTCTATTACAAGTGTATTATGTATACATGTCTTACACATTATAGAGGGAGAGTAAACAAAAAGGAAAGGAAATATGAGATAAGACTCTCATTCTAACTAGGAGAGAGGGTGGGTGAACGACAGGGAAGAGAAATGTCAAAGAGGGAGTTCCAATCCTCTACCTCCTAACTCTGTAAGGCTTTCACTTTAACTAGTTTTTGATAATTCTACTATATTATAAGTGTATTGTATAAAATTCTATTACAAGTGTATTGTGTATGCATGAACGATAAGGAAAGGAAATATGAGACAAGGTTCTCACTTTAACATGAGAGTGAATGACAAGGAAAGTGAATATGAAATAAGGCTCTCACTTTAATTAAGAGAGATAGTATATGACAAGTTAGAGAAATGTCAAAAAGAGGGTTCGAACTCTTTTTTTCTTAATCTCATCCATAATTGGGTGGTCATTGGAGCAGCCCAATAGTTATCTATATAATATATTGACTATAATTGTATTAAAAGTTAACTAGTAGATACAGCATTACTGAATAATTAAAGTTCTTATAATTTTATTACTGTAAATTTTTATTACTAATTAGGAAAAAATGAAATAAAAACAACGATAAGGGCATTATTGAAAATCTGATGAATTTCCATGGCATATGAGTCACAAAACCATTATTCTCTGTCCTTCCCGATCAGCAGATTATTCTTTCCTTTAGTTTTATGGCCTCCCTCGGAACCTTTTTTCATGCAAACATTAGCTTTATTTCACTTTTTTATTTTTTTTAAATTTTCTTTTTCGTTTTTAAACCCAACTTTAAAATCCCCAAAAAAGTGTCTTGACCGTTGCTTTTCTCTCCACCTTAACGTCTCTTTCTGTCCATCTGTCCCTCCCTTTCTCTCTCTCTCTCTACACGCACTCAAACGCACGGAGAAGACAACTGTGAGCATTTCGGGCAGCTTATTCATCTCATTCACATTCAGGTACGAATTGTTCTGTCATTCCACTTTCATTCTGAACACATTCACTTTCTGTTTTTTAAGTTAAAACTCGTCTGAAAATAATATATTGTTAACTGTTAAAACAAGTTTTGGATAGTACTTTTTTATGTTATTGTTCACTTTCTCGATTCCTGTAGATTTATTTCATCAAAAAAGCTCAAGAATTCCATCTGGGCTATTCGACTTTTGCATGTTTTAATCAGAATTGAAACAAAATTGTACAAGGAGCTTCAGTGGTTGTGGTAATTATCTAGTTTATCTGTTCTTTCCTTTCGGATTTTTGTCCTTTTCTGATTTTGCCTGATTCCTTTTCTATTTAAGGTACTCAAAAAAAATTCTGGGATTTTCAATTTCTGCATGTTTATTGAAATTGACATGGTTTTATGGAGTCAGATAGATTATCTATAAATAATCATGGGTTTTAGATTTGTTTAAGTAAACTGAACTCCGTCTCTCTATGTGGTTCCTTATAATATTTGATTTTCAATTTATTTATTAATTATAGTAGGTAAGTGTGAAAAAATTTGCTTCGTGGCCTAAGATATTTGGCCCCACTTATATCTACTTTCTAACTTACAATATTTTGTTAATTTTGTTTAGCATTGTGTTTGTTGGTTAACAAGAGTGTGTTTGGGATTCTCAAGGTAACTAACATAAAATTTTTAATTTTTTAAGTTGATAATTTGCATTTCAGTCCCCCTATCTCCTTTATCAATTTCCCCCTTTTTTTTTTTAAAGGTAGATGCAGGGGTAGATTTTTTTCTGCATGGATGATACCTGGAGGGACGGGGTGTTGGGAGGATGTTTGATGAACTGAGATCTTTTTGAGATGCTACTGTGAACTATCAGCATTTTGTCAATTTCAAATGCATGAAATCTCAACTATCTGAGACATTTTATGCTCAAAAATATTTTTTTTTATTCCTTGGAACTTTGATTTCTTCTGGTTTGTTCTTCTCCTACTACTTTGTTTGCCCGTTTTACAAAGAAGGAATGTGTAATTTCTTTTTGACATGTCTGGTAGATTCGTAACAATTATTCTTGTCATGTCGTGTGGAATTATTAGTCTTCAGGCACAAAATGAAAGAAATGGAAACTAAAAATTAAGCACCAAACAATTTTATTGCCTTCATTTGTATAGCACTATGTACTTTAAATTCTGGATTTATTTTCCACCCTTTCTTTTTGTGTTCTACTTGCGGCAGTTTGTGTATATACTTTTTTTTCCTGTTCTGCTTTATGTTAAGCTCCATCAGTTGTGATTTCATTGTTCAACAAATCCAAAATATCAATGTTTTTCATGGATTTGGTCAGTTATGTTTGTGAGTAGTATATTGGGGCTTTTAGTTTTCCTAATTTGACTTACCTCTTAGCAGTGAAATGTTTGATATTTGTTTTGGCTTTTCCTTAACTGAGGGAAAAGAGCAAAATATGTCCAGTTTTTTGACTTGTAACGTAAGGAACGAACTTGAAAAGTTTTTCCATGTACCTGAAACCTAGATAATAGTTTCACATAATGAATGATACTATTGCTGATGTTTCCGGATTCAAAGAATTTAATGTGTCTCTTTTTGTGTTTGCTGTCTGCAGTTCATTTGGATTCTTGTATTTAAGAATTAGAGCTCTTGAACTTGACTTGGCAACAGAATACATATGAATTTGGCAAGATCAAGAAGAAAACTCCTTCGTCACTTCGAATTTGACACAAGTCTGAAAGCTGCATAGAGGTATTGTGGAAGGAAAGAAAGCTGTAAGGAGAGATGGGATGTTCTTCATCGAAGTTAGATGATGATGAAGCTGTCCGGCTCTGTAAAGATAGGAAGAGATTCATCAAACAAGCAGTTGAGCAAAGAATGAGATTTGCAGCAGGACATAATGCTTATATTGAGTCCATGAGAAGAGTTTCTGCTGCTCTTCGAGATTACATTGAGGTTGATGAGCCTCGTGAGTTTTTGTTGGACTCGTTCACCACTCCACCATTGACATCAACTAAGAAACCTACCCCTGGGTTTATTACCATATCACCAAAATCATTCTCAGTAACGCCATTGCAGTCTGGACCCAAGTCTCTTAAAGTAAATTACCTTAGGGCAGGTGGTAATCCTGCTGTTTCTGTGGAACAGAGACCTCCACAATCCCCAGAAACGGTTAGAATTGAAACTTACTCCCCTATTCATCAGCATTATGGGATGGATGGTTTCTTCTCAATGCAGCACCCAAACATGACTTCTTCATTTTTTCACTATTCCCCCGAGAATGGACCAAATTTTCCTCCTCCTTCCCCTCAAACATCCCAATGGGATTCCTTTTGGAACCCATTTTCTTCACTGGACTACTATGGCTATCCAACACGAAGCAGTCTTGACCAAACACTAGATGATGACATTGCTGGACTGAGACAACTCCGAGAAGAAGAAGGGATTCCAGAACTAGAGGAGGAAACCGAACATGAGGAAATTGATCATATTGTAGAAATGAAAGACGAAGGGCCTAAGGTTGAAAGGAACTATGACAAAGAAGAAGTTGTTGTGGAAGATGTTGATGATGATGAAACAGAAAGTGGAACCGATACAGAGCATGAAGTTCAACAAGTAAAATCCAATGCCAATCAAAGCATAGAAATAGCAAAACTACAAAATCCTGGTCGAGTCATTAGCAAAGAAACATCTGTTACTGATGGTCAACCAAAGGATGAAACACCTGGATATACTGTTTACGTCAACAGAAGACCAACAAGCATGGCAGAAGTTATAAAGGATCTGGAAGCTCAGTTTATGGTTGCTTGTGACTCTGCTGATGAAGTTTCTTCCATCCTAGAAGCTAGAAGGGCTCAATATGCATCAACATCAAATGATCTTGCAGGTGAGATGAGCACACTCTTTTTTTTCCCCCCTTCGGTTCTCTTTTGATTATTTTACTTGCTGTTTTTATTTTCTTATCCTACCTATTTTGTGATTTATAAAGTTTCTGATCTTTAAGAGTCAAAGGTCTTCTGTTGAATTTTATTGATCAATTTGGCACGAATTTCATGGATATGTGAAACTTTTGTATGAAACCCGAAACTAGATTGATGGTAAGAAAAATATAGTATGAGCAACAGAGGAAGTTTAACATTTATTTAACAAATATACATGCAATATATGTGTTTACAATTCAAGCATGTAATGACAGATAAAAGATTTTCTATATTTTAACTACACAACATCCAAGAAAATTGTTTTGCTGGGCTCATACCCAAGCAGCAGTTCAGAGCATGAAAAACTTGCGACTGCAGATTCCACTGACCTCTTAGTAGAACAGTTTTCTTATATTGAATTCATGAGCTTTTTACCCTTGATGAATTGCAATTCTCACATGAATAACTTGTCTTGACATGCAAAATGCACCAGGAAACTTTGTTTATGCTGGTACTAGATACTAAAGAATAAAGAAATAAATAAAGAAAGATAACGAGTGTTTGCTTACCTACAAGCATTATAATATACAGGAGTTACTGGAGTTTGTTAGTATATATGCTGTATTTTTGTAAGCGAAGATTAAATAGTGATTAAGTGTGAGTGACATGCTTGATGTGCATATTTTCTGTTGACTGACAGCTTAGTCATTACACGTTATTTCAAGAGTTTCATCATGCTATTAGATTTGGTGATAACAAGCAAATGCTGTTTTGCAGCCCTGAAGATGTTGAATCCTGTAGCTTTGATTCGGTCAGCTTCATCTAGATCATCCTCATCAAGATTCTTAATGAATTCATCAACTTCTAAAGATGCAAGTTATCATAACAGCAGTGACTTGTCTGAGGATTCTAGCGCATTTTTACATGGTCACCAATCAACCCTGGATAGGTTATTTGCCTGGGAGAAAAAGCTCTACCAAGAAGTTAGGGTATGCATCCATATACAAGAAACCATTTACTTTAAACATCATGTCAAACTTATGCCACTGTCGCCATTGAACAACCTTGGCCAATTGGCAAATGATTCAAATCCTTTTGCTGACATGTAGCTAAAGTCAGGAAAGGCAACACTACAGGAGAAAAGGTGAAACTTCTATTATAGACGTAATATTCCTAGATAATTTCAATTAAAATGCTAGATACAGCTAATCTTCTGCAGTATATAGTTGCAATCAGGGAAGTTGCATCTATCTGGCTTCAACGGTCTAATGCACACCAAATCGTGTGAAAAGAAAGGAAGAGCTACTTTTAATAGGCTATTGTTTGGTTATTGCCCTTCCATTTCGTAGAATTACACAAATTAAGCTCAGATGAGTTTTTGGCCCTGATTTCCTAGAATTAGTCAAATTAAGCTCAGATGAGTTTGCAAGTTAACTGAATTCTTCTTGCAGAGAACATTCAGCTGTAGTGGTAGAGGACCAAAATGGCTGAGGAACCATTATAGTAGAACTTAAGATTGTATCAAAAGCTAAATTTAAGAAGAGCATATATCCAAGACTATATGCACAAGATGATGCTTTTGGAAATAACTTTACAAGTCAAAATTATAATTTTGCTCTTTTACTAAAATGAAAGTTACAAACAAAATAACAACATGGAATTAGTCTGTGAATGAAATTCTTTTTGAGTATGTTATCTGATTATCTAATGCAAATGCATGCAGTCCTGTCAAGTCAGCATTGTATTGTTCTATGATGGTTTCTGAATCATACATTTCTCTATTGTTTTGTTCTAGAATACAGGAATACACATTCTCAAAATACCAATATATGGTAGTATGTTTTGCATTGTTACAGCCCGTTAATCAATAACTGCCTTTTTACTTTTCACCAGGAAGGTGAACGTGTTCGTATGGCATATGAAAAGAAGTGTTTACAACTAAGGAATCAAGATGTTAAAGGAGCAGACCCCTCTTCAATAGGTAAAACAAGAGCAGCCATAAGGAATCTGCATACTCAAATAAAGGTTTCAATTCATTCAGTTGAAGCTATTTCAAAGAGAATCGAAACTTTAAGGGATGAAGAATTGCAGCCTCAACTTATAGAATTGGTACAAGGGTAAGTGAGTGAATATATTTCTTTATTATCATATCAAATCATTATTTTTTTTTTCCCATTTTAATATCTAGCTGATCCTGAAACAGCCTGAATAGGACTCTCATGCTGGGGAACAACTTTGCTAATCCAAGTTGGTTGTTCTTAAGAAAACTTCTTTCTCATTTTATTCAGAAAAAAGGAAGTTAAAGCTGGAGTTTTTAGGTGTGACCAATGTTAACTGCCTCTTATTTAGGACAGCATATTCCTAAAGTTTTAATTTGTCTATGTTTGGAAGTTTAGGCATGGAAAAAGGAATCTTTATGTTTGGATTTTTTTTTTCTTTTTTGGGGTCAGTTTTGATTACAGAGATTGCAGATTACATGTATGAAATTTTATATAGGTCAAAGGTGTAGATCCTTCAGATTACCAATTGCATACTCTGATAGATTTGTAGTTTATCACGCTGGCTGAAATTTAAACTAGTCAATGAGAACATTCTCTGTGGTAGATGTTAGTGGACTATTTGTTAGCCCATTATTAGTTTTCTATAAAACACTTAACTAACAAGTATAGTTCAACTTTACCTTTCGTGATGATGGGAACAGGCTGGCAAGGATGTGGAAGGTGATGGCAGAGTGCCATCGATTGCAAAAGCGCACGCTTGATGAAGCCAAGATTTTACTTGCTAACATGCCATCCAAAAACTATGGAACAAAGAAATACACTATCATGTCACCATCTGAGCCACACCATCTAGCCCGTTCAGCTGCCAACCTCGAGATAGAGCTCAGAAATTGGCGAGCCTGCTTTGAATCATGGATAATGTCTCAACGATCTTATATTCATGCTTTAACAGGTTGGCTCCTACGATGTGTTCGCATGGAACCAGATATATCGAAGTTACCATTTTCCCCTGGTCAGTCTTTAGGGGCCCCTCCAATTTTTGGCATTTGCATACATTGGTCTAGATTCATGGATTCTATCCGTGAGGTTCCAGTGCTCGATGGACTGGACTTTTTTGCGGCAGGTGTTGGCTCATTATATGCACAACAACTGCGGGAAGACACTCGCCGGACCTCAGGTGGGTCAAAAAGGTTCAGAGGGGAATCCATGGGGAATATGGAGATGGTGGAGATTGGGCAACTAGAGGAGGAAGTGATGACTGCTGAAAAAATGGCTGAGGTTGCAATAAGAGTTTTATGTGCTGGCATGTCCGTTGCTGTGAGCTCACTAACAGAATTTGCACTTGGTTCAGCAGAAGGATATGCTGATTTGTTGAAGCAACAGGAGGACCTCAAGTTGCCTCAAAATTCATCAAATGAGGTTCTAACGTAGTAGTTTGTTTGTGACCTGTAGTGAGTTTAGTTTAGTAAGGAATGTGTTGTAAATTACTAGTGTAACTTATGTCCAATATACAGGGAAGTGGGCTACCATTATTGCCTATTCACTAAAATCATTATTTGGTTTATGAGATGGAGGAAAATGCATTAGAAATATAGTGGGTAGCTAATATATTATAGGCTGCCTTCTGTCCTCGAGAACAACTGGAAGATGTTTCCTTTACCAATTTTGGACATATTTAGTCACACAGAATCACAATCATGATTAATCAAGCTACAAATATGGTTTGATACTTCATCGGTTTCAAAAGAAAAGTCTATTTTAGATTTCGTATGGGTTTTTTTTAAAATATTTATTTATAAAATATAACACATTTAATGTATCATTAAATGTATACTTTTATATTTGTATTATATTTTTTATTTTGGAGTATGTATTATAATTCTTGATAAGAATAATGTAAAAATTTGAAAAATAAACTCTTTGAGGAGAGGAAAATAATAGTTTCCTATTCTTTCCTTCTTTCAATCATAAAGGATATTTGAAATTTGGGTAAATCACATATACCTTATGAAGTTTTTGTTTATTATCAATCGAACCTTATTGTTTGTCAAAACTACAAATACCCACCTAAATCTTAAAAGTATTTAACATATATTTCCTTGAGATTTTTGTTTATTACCAATCAAATTTTATTGTTAGTCAAAACTACAAATACCCCTCTACATCTTAAAAATGTTTAACATATACTTCATTGAAATTTTTGTTTATTACTCATCAAACTTTACTGTTTGTCAAAACTACTAACACCCCCTGAATCTTAAAAACGTTTAACATTTACCCCATGAGATTTTTGTTTATTATTAATCGAATATTACTGTTTGTCAGTTGGAATAAATCAGATTTATAGTATTCTTACTGATTACCAAGAATTTGAACAGAAAAGGGATTTGTTTGATAAAAAAAACTTATCAACAGAAATTTACAATTTTTCCCCTTTAGCTGGTGAATTTGATACAAAACCATACATACCATACAATCTGTTTTCATTGATATTTTTTTTTTAATCTTCAATTAATCTGAATTTTTGAAAGCAAGTTAACTTTCTAATTCTATTTTCTACTTGCGTACTCTGTCTTTGGTGCAAATAAATATGTATAATTTTTTCTTTTATTTCTAAGGTAAATGTCAGTTATGAGTATTTTTTTACACAAATTAATAGCTGAAGTATGAGGGGTCGTTTTGTTCAAATATTAAAAATTGTTCTAAGGGGGTAAATGTTTTTAAGATTCTGGAGAGTACTAGTAGTTTTGACAAATAGTAAGGTTCGATTAATAGTAAACAAAAATCTCAGAGGGGTAAATGTTAAACGTTTTTAACATTCAGGAAGTTATTGGTAGTTTTGACAAATAGTAATGTTCGATTGGTAAAAAACAAAAATCTCAGGAAGGTATATGTTAAATATTTTTAAGATTCAGAGGGTGTTAGTAGTTTTAACAAATAGTAATGTTCGATTAGTAATAAACAAAACCTCAAGGAGATATATGTAATTTACCCCTAAAATTTTTGAAAACTGTTGTGAGACGCATCACGATTGCTAATTTGATAGTTAGTACAAATTTTGATGCTCGTTTTGTGTTAGATACACAACAAAAGATGCTCTAAATGGGGCACATAATAGCAGTATCACCACATTGCACAAAGGTCCAAGAATCTATCCACATGCTCCACATTTTTGTCCCATTAAGGCGGGCAAATTTCATTTCACTGTATTGCAAATTAGATGTGTTTTTCATATTTTCTTAGCTTGATAAAAGGATATTCTTGCTAATAGCTTAATAAGGCCGGTAACTTAGAAACTCAAAGAATTAGAATGTAACTAAATTATGTGTTAAACATTTAAACCATTTATTCCCAAGTTGACATTAGTTGCTGACATGTCATTAGGTGACCTTTTGCACTATGTGACCAGTGGCTCATTAGCCAAGTAGGTACATCATGCCCCAATTCTATGCTTGACCCAAACTAATACGTAATACGTACTCTAACATTGCCTATTTGTCTGAAAAGTAGCACACATAATTGTTGCTTCATGTCATGCACACTTGAGTCTCCTAATTGTCATCCACGTGTTTACTATGCAAGCTTAACTCCTATTTCTACTCAAAGTGCATGTCCAAACATGTGTATAAATATTAGGTTTGATGAGAGTGTGAAAGCACGATTCAAATAAATCTCAAATTAGAATTTCATATTGTTTTTGGGTTTAAAGAGAGGCTAATTATATATTTTTCTGTGTTATTAGGTAAAAACATTCTATAAACATAAAACAGTTAAAAGGATTGATTTTGGAAAGAAATTCATCAAAAGCAAAACTTGAAATCTGGGTGGAGAAAATAGGTAGTTTGAATGCTGAACTTCAACGAAGTGTATCTTATCTTCCACTTAACCAAATAAAAATAGGTTGGATATCTCTTTGGATGTGTTTCAAGTTTTGTGTTTTAATTTTCTCCTAAAACAACTAACATTTAGGTCAAAATTAATGATAAAGAGAGGATTCAATGAGACTAGCTTATGACACACATTTTGGGAGAATAGCCATGTCTTAAAATAGAAAAAACCAATTTTGATAATTATTAAAGTATTAGAAATCTAAGAGGAAGAGCTAAAAGTTTTATAAAAAAAAATTCAAGCATTCTACCTAGAAAAGCATTAGAAATTTAGTAAAAAATTGTACCAGTGTATAGAATCACGAAAAGGCAGCAAAATAGGAGATTCTGGTTGAGTTAGGTTGCCAGCATGACAATGCTTGACCAAGTGCAGAAATAGTGATATTTTTAGTTCTGTTGACCTCTGTACACTTATATATTGACTTGAACCATTTGTTATAGTCTTTAAGTTTGACTTCTATAATTTTAGAAAAGGTTGCAGAGTGGCAGGGGTGCAATATTTTCAACATCTTTTGTCTAGTAAGCAGTAGTTTGATTCACAGTATTATGACTGCATGGTTGCATCTCTAGGGGATATTCAAGATGAGAAGCTATTTTCCATTGGTAACAAATGGTTATCCATTAAGCTGAGGAAAGCATTCACAAATAATATTGCTAATTTCATAAGCCATAATGGTTACTTAATGAATTTGCAAGAAATTGTATCCAGAAGTAATCTATAGGGGATCTAGCAAAGATTTTTAATTTTACCAAGTTCAATGTTAGCTAAATTAGGTAACATTTATATATTTTGATGCACAAGATTTCTCGAGAAATCTACGAAGATAGAATTAGGTCTCCACGTGCCCTATGCTACTCAAATAAGAGCGTAAGCTAATGATGATGAGCAATATTAGTCATCAACAAACACAAATGACTGAGAGAAGTTGGATGTAGTACCAGAGATGGAAGAAGTTAGAAGAGCTAACTATTCAAGAATTTTTCCTCAAAGGTGCCCAGGGGTTACTCTACCACCTTGATTGCTTTAATCCCAAAGATTTCAAGTCCAAAGTCTTTTGTTGATTTTCATGCAATTAGTTTGTGTAATTTGTATATAAAACCATATCAAAGTTACTTGCGATGTATCTTGATTTTTTTTCCAAAGCAAATTGGGTTTGTTAAGGAGTGGTCAATTGTGAACAATATATTGTTAGCACAAAAGTTGGTTGGTTATTTGTAGAAGAGGTGTTGGTGAGATAATGCCACGCTTATGCTAGATATGGTTAAGGCATGTAATAGGGTGTCCTTGGTCTTTTTTGTTAAGGGAATGAGGAAGTTTGGGTTCAATGAGATTTGAATTGATATGGTATGGAGGCTAATTTCAGGGTGTCATTTTTCAATGCTAATTAGTGGGCTACCGTGTGGTTTTTTTTAGTCTTCTCAAGGCCTCAGCTAAGGGGATCCTTTGTCCCCCTCTTTATTTATCATTGTAGTAGAAGTTTGTTGAGATCTTTAAATTTGTTGCCTTACAAAAATTCTTTTGTGTCATATTCAATTTCACTTGGGTGCTTGGTGATTACGTAGTTACAATGGAGATATTATATTGTTATTTTTTTGTTTTTACTAGGAGGTCACTGAGAGTGGTGAAGGCTATTGGGGATTATGAAAGGGTGTCTTCTAGTTCGTTATTTGGGTTGCCTAGGTATGTTTGGAGAAAGACACAAGGTCTATTTAGTGGGCTGGTGGATAATGTTAAGGGTTGGTTAATAGGTTGAGAGAAGAAGTTTTTGTTAGTGGTTGGGCAAATGGTGTTAAATCGATCTATTCTGTTGTCTTCGTTGATTTTTCTAATTTTTGTGCTGCATATACCGAAAGTGGTTATATATACATTGGTGAGGTTATTTGCTGACTGTTTATAGGGGGATACAGAATATGGGAAGAGGTTTGATTGAAAGAGATGGTCTAGTTCATATTTCCCAAAAAAAGAGAGGGGCGTAGGTTTTCATTCATTACAAGTGTTAGCACAGACCTTCAATGGCAAGTTGTGATAGTGCTTCCGACAATTAAACTCCCTGTGTTCTCAATTTTTTTAGGCAAAGTATTTGTAGGTGGTCTATCCAAATTAGGTGGGTAGGTCACGAGATTCCTCACATGTGTGAAGATTTATGCATTCTGGTTGTGAGATTTTGGAGTCTAAGGTGATATATTAGTTGAACTTGAGAGATACATCTTTTTTACAGGAGAATTGACATGGGTTTGGTTTCTATAATGGGAAGGTAGTTCATCTTCAACATGACTATAGGACTGCTGATATTTGGTTGGAGGGAAAATGGGATATGGTTAGGTTGATGGAAGTGCTATCTCTGGATTTGGCTATGCGAATTGGGGATATAGGTTTTTATCCTAATCGTGATGAACGTGATAGAATGATTTGGAGACTAACTCTTTGAGGTAAATTTAGTGTCAAATCTTTGCATAAGGCAATAATGCCAGTTGGGAATATTTATGTTTGATGAAATATTCAATGGTATAGCATATTGAGATGCCATTGAAAATGTCTTTTTTTGTGACCTTGCTCTGGGGGAAAACAATTCCTTTAGAGACTATACTTTATTGATTTAATATTATTGGTCATTCAAAATGTTATTGTGAGCTAGTCCTACGAAGGAGTAAGTGGATCATGTATTTTCTAATGTTGAAGTGGCTAGTGTTGTGTGGACATTTTATGGGCAGCTTTTAGGATTTTTTTTTACATGTACTATTATTAGTAGACTATGTGGTAATTGGTGGGGAATGTCAATTACAAAGAAAACTTTAAAGTTATGAGTTCATGTCCTTCCTATTTTGATATACTGGTTTATTTGTAGGGTTAGGAATTTGTTGTGATCTCAAGTTGTGAGGTGAACTCCCATGAGGGTTATTTGGAAGATCTTCATTTATCTATATTTCTTTATAACTTAAGTGTTTCCAAAGTTGCCCTATAAGGGATCCTCTTGGTAAGAGTTTATTGATTTCATGGAGAAATATTCAGGGTGGGTGAGGGTGGAACAAGTTTGCTGGCAGTTTCCTATGGGATACAAGCTCAATACAAATGGAAGTTGTATAAGGCACCCTGGGGTGGGTTTTGGAGGGGGTGTTTTAAGGGGTTTAGGAGGAAGGTTTTTATTTGCATTTTGTGGCTACTTTGGTCAGATGAATAGTTTGTTAGCTAAAGCGAGTGTTGTTCAGCTTGGCTTGTTTTTCTATAACAGATTGGGATTTTCGCATTGTGAGGTGGGGTATAACCCCAAAGTTTTAGTTCAGATGCTGAAAGGAAAGGTGATGGTTTCATGGCAGCTATGTTGATATTTAAGAAAATATTGAGATATGGGCATCAGATAGTTTGGTTCCTCTCATTGTTATAGAGAAGCAAATTTTTTTATGGATTCTATAGCTACATGTGCCCAAAAAGTTCGAGTTTCGAGTGTATTTTAGTACACTTCTAAACTTCCCAAGAAGACAAGGATTTATCTTAATTTTGACCTTTTACAATGTTATAGCTTCCGTTATAATAGGTCCATTAGCATGGATGTCAAGCTTTTCTTACAAATAATGGTAGAAGTCACTGCCTTTCATGTATTTTGGGAGAGGTCAGGTTTATACCCCCTTTTTCTATGTATGGTGTTATATTTCAATTAATAAAGGGGTAACTAAATTGGCTAGCCATCTAGTACCTGTTGGAAGGGAAAAAATGAGACTCCTATAAATACCTACTTTATAGATAATTTTCACAACTCTTATACTTTTAAAGATAATATTAGATCTCAGAGCCAAAGAGGAATTTTATTTTTTATTTTTAGTTTTGAAATGAAGAAATCTTCATTCTTGAATTTCTTGGATTTTGTGTTGAAGTTTAATATGTGGGTTTGATTTCTTCTTCTTAAGAGAAGTCTATTATACCTTAATCTTTAATCTTTTGCTCGATGTATTTTTTTAATTTGATAGTCATTTTATTAGTTACGAGTAGCGAAATTTCTATAATTTCTAAAATTTGATGATGGGTTATTGAATTTGTTTTTACTATATTGATTTATATTATTGTCACGTGAATTAATGTCTAACATCAAGTTTTAATCTAAGATGCATGCTTTCATTGAGGCCTCATAGATTGTATGTTATGGGTATTTGTGTTTGATTATTGATCTTCATAAAAGATTGGAGTTTTAATATTAGAATCATAGTATTTTTGGCCGAAAACTAGGAAGAGAGAATTAAAGGGCTCTTAATTGTCAATTGTTCTTTAGTTTAATTGTTTAGTAGAATAGGAATATTTGTCATATCCATTCTATTCTAGCAACTAGAAATAGAAGGTAGAATGAGAAAAACAATTGCCCCATTTTTTAATTTTTTTTTTTTTGCATAAATCCATAGCTAATTGATCTACCTATTGAGAGATTGCACTACCTAATAAGAATGGCAACAAGGCGAGTTTGAGGTGGGGTAGCCTCCACCACCACCTACCCCGCTTAGAGAATGCCCTACCTGTCAATTGCTCTTTAGTTTAATTGTTTAGTAGAATAGGAATATTTGTCATATCCATTCTATTCTAGCAACTAGAAACAGAAGGTAGAATGAGAAAAACAATTGCCCCCCCCCTTTTTTTTTTTTTGGCATAAATCCATAGCTAATTGATCTATCTATTGAGAGATTGACACTACCCTATAAGAATGGCAACAAGGCGAGTTTGAGGTGCGATAGCCTCCACCACCACCTGCCCCACTTATAGAATGCCCTACATGTCAATTGCCTTTGTTCTGCCTTCCCCCATGAGTGTTCAATGTCTCCCTATTTTCAACAAAGTTGGTATAAAATTAAAATTTTAATATTACAAAAGAAGTTACACTGAAAGTTAACTAAAAGCTAAAATAAATTACATAATTTTAACAATTAAAATAATATAATTAGAATAAAATTAAATTTAAAATGTTAAAATATATAGGATAATATATATATATATATATATATATATATATATATAAATATATAATTAACAATAACATATAAGTACAAAGTAGTGGATTATGAGTACTAATAATATACTATAATGAAAAAATTGAGAGTGCATAAATAATAATTCATAATCGATAGAGAACAACTAGTAAACTAATAGTAAGTAGTACTTAATATTAAAATATAATAACTAAAAATTCCATTAGTATAATCTTAATATAAATATAGTTTAAAGGTAATTGAGAATAATAAATTATTATTCTTACTAATATTAGAAAAGTAATATAGATATATACACACACACACATATATAAATAATATATGTATAAAATTTAAATGTATATATACCATATAAATAAAAAATAAATACCTAAATAGGGTAGGTGGCAACATAGAGGAGGTTCGCCCTTCTTAGATGTAGGGGAGAAAAATTCTCCCTGCACCCACACTCACCACCATCCCACTTGCCTTTTACGATAGTCAAACAAGGCAAGTGCCCATGGGTGGTGGGGGAAATTGCCTCCTTACTAACCTGGTTATTTTTTTAGAAATTCTTTATAATTCTTTCTTTATTTGCCATGATCTAGCTTTTAGAGTGCATTAGTTCATTTTACTCATTCTGTCCCAAAAAAAAGGAGTCTGTTTTGATTTAGGTATAACTTTTTATTAGTTATTAGATATAACACAGTTAATGCACTAACTAAATGCATAATGTTACATTTTTGTCATTTTTAATTGTGAATATACATAATTATTATTAATAAGAATATTTTAAGAATTTAGTTTAAAAGTAGACTCCTTTTTCAGAACAAGGAAAAGTTTCGAAAGTAGACTCTTTTTTTTTTTGGGACGGAGGGAGTATTTTTTGTTGTTGTTTCATTTATTTAATTTTAATTTATTTCATATTAGTAAATAGTTTTAATTATTTATTTTTAATTCTTTTTTTTCAATTTAAGCATTATTTATTTAAGGTAATAACATCTTTATAGGATGGACCCTACTTCCACTACTGCAATTAACAACCATATATTTGCATTCATAATGTGTGGAATTAGTTTAATTATTATATGATTATTTGATATACTTTTACTATATTTTTATATGCTAATCCATCACAATAAATTTTTGCTACCCTTTCTATGTTTGCATTATTTCGAGTGTTTAGTATTTTGTTGAATTGATTTTAGTTTCTTTTTTTTTTGGTCGTTTTAAGTGCTTTTGGTTTTCATTATCTTAAAATAATGGCTCAGCGTCCACCAACAACAAGGCTATTTAGAGAGTTGTTTGAGTTCACATTTGACTTTGTGGATAACCATGGAGATATTTTTAAGTGGAAAATGGTTGCTCATAACTTGACGATAGGAGGATGGCACTAGGGAAGGAATCTTGTTTTCTTGAGTTTAATGGCATTCAAATATTAATATTCAATTGGCAGCTTTTGTCAAAAGGTTAAACAATATTAATCTCTTGTTGGAAGTTAATTTGACATTAGTTTGTGAATTTTGCTAAGGGAATAATGCATGGAGTTTTAATAGCCATGGTCTGTCTTTCTCCAATTATATTTCTTTAGTGCTTAACTATCAAGTATCAACTAGGTTTTGAGTATTCATTTCCAAAATAAGAGGAAACAAAGTCTACTTGTGAGGAGATCTTTCTTAATTTCACGAATGAATAACAGCCAATAGTATAAAAACAAGATAAGATTCTTGGGGAGCATAGTTCAAGAATCAATCAACATGAGACCACTTTGAGAAACATTGAAATCCAACCCAGACAAATGATACGATCATTGCTTGAGAACTCTCAAGTCACCCTTCCAAGTGATGCCATGCTTGGTTTTAAGGGGAAGAAGCAATGGAATGCCATAGCATTAAAAAGTAGCAAGCATGTGGGAGAGAATAAAGAAAAAGAAACTAATCTTGATGAGGATGATCAATTTCATATGGTGAAAATAGGTAGAATGTATGCCAAAGAGTCTATGAAGGAAGTTAACAGAAAAATTAAAAAGTAGCAAGCATGTGGGAGAGAATCAAGAAAAAGAAACTAACTTTGATGAGGATGATCAATTTCATATGGTGGAAAAAGGTAGAATGTATGCCAAAGAGTCTATGAAGGAAGTAAACAAAAAATGAAGGATAAATTTGAAGCATCAAAAAAAGTTAAGGTCCTTTCCAAACTTTTAACCTCGTAAATTATATTTCTCATCCTCCTTTTTCTCTTAGTTTAAATAAGAGTCCCGTTTTCGATAAGTGACGTGAGAGGTTTAATGGTATATGTATATGCTTTAAGGTTGATAGTATGAATTCATATGTGAATAATATTTCTATCACTTTTCAAGAAAATTTTGATGATGATGATTTTTTCTTTGATAATATTGATAAACTAGTAACTCTTTTAGTTGATAATGATGTGCATGAAATTAAATCCATTGAACTCAGTAAATATGATTCTTATATATTGAAGTCATGAATGCAATTACAAATGATGTTGAAATTTTCTATTTTGAGCAACTCATTTTTTATTCTACTAATAATTGTACGGACGAAGATAGTCGAGTGCGAGGGGTAAGAAAGCTAGCCTTGGGTCATCATTCCTAGAGTGATGCGCCCCATCGGTACCCGAGTGTGAGGAAAAGTGGGCAAGGGTCCTCACACTTTTATGAGCGAGTGTAGGGGGTAAGTATGGCCCAAGGGGTAAGGATTCGATTGGTGAGTTGGAACATAGGAACCTTAACGGGTAAGTTGAGAGAGTTAGCAGATACTTTTGCTCGAAAGAAAGTGAATATTGCTTGCCTGCAAGAGACTAAATGGGTTGGAGAAAAGGCTAAGTGGAAGGTACCAGATTCAAGTTGTGGTATACAGGCACAAAAAAGAGTGTAAATGGAGTTGGGATTTTGATTGATAAAGTTTATAGAGATAAAGTGGTAAATGTTAAAAGATTAGGAAATAGAATTATTTTGGTTAAGCTAGTAGTGGGAGAACTGATTTTGAATATCATTAGTGTATATGCCTCCCAAGTTGGATTGCAAGTATTCGATAAGAAATTTTTTTGGGAAGATCTATAGGAGATTCTAAGAGGGATACCGCGTCAGGAGAAGGTATTCATAGGAGAGGATTTAAATGGACACGTCGGTCAACATAGTGAAGTTTTGATAGAGTTCATGGAGGTTTTGGTTACAGGACCAGAAATGAGGCTAGTCAAGATATCCTGAGTGTTGCTCTAGCCTATGATTTAATGTTGGCAAATACTTTTTTCATGAAAAGAGAGTCACATTTAATCACTTTTCATAGCGGTCAAAATTGTAGCCAGATTCACTTTTTTCTTGGTAGAAGAGAGAATAGGGCCTCATATATAGATTTCAAAGTCTACCCAGAAGAATGCATAGCTACGCAACATAAGTTGGTTGTCTTAGAGGTTTGGTATAACAAAGTAAGCAAAATGTAGAAAGGTGCTCAAAACCCCAAAATAAGATGGTGGAAGCTAAAAGAGAAAAAACAAATAGCTTTTAAGGAAAGAATACTTCAGGAAGGACCATGGCTAATGGAGGGTGAAGTAAATATGGTGTGGAACAAGATGGCTTACTGCATTCAAAGAGTGGCAAGAAGGGTCATAGGGGAAAGTAAAAGGAATGGACATCTAACTAAGGAAACTTGGTGGTGGAAGGAAGAGGTGCAAGAGGCAATTAAACATAAGAAGGAGTGTTTCAATAGTTTGCATAAATGTCCTAGTGATGAGAATCTACAAAAGTTTAGACTGTTAAGAAAAAAATGCAAAGAAAGCTATGCGAGAGGCTAGAGGCAAGGTTTTTTCAGAAATGTACAAACAACTTGGGAGAAAAGAAGAAGAAAAAAGTATATATAGGCTTGCAAAAATAAGGGACAAGAAAAGTAAATACTTGACACAGGTTAGATGCATCAAGGATGAAAATCAAAAGCTTTTAGTGGGAGATGCAGAAGTCGAGGAAAAGTGGATAAGCTATTTTAGCAAGCTTTTTAATGGAGAGAGTAATAGAAGCGAGATGGATTTGGAGGCTATTTCGGATGATTCAAACAGAAGGTTTGTATGTAGAATTAAAGGGTATAAAGTTAAGGAGGCATTGAAGAAGATGAAAACTAGTAAAGCCTTGGGAGCCCATGGTATCCTTATTGAAGTGTGGAGACGCTTAGGAGATGTGGCAATATGTTGGTTGACTAACTTTTTTAACAATATTTTCTAAACAAATAAGACGCCTGATGGATAGAGGAAGAGTATGCTTGTTCCTATTTTCAAGCATAAGGCGGATATCCAGAATTATTCCAACTATAGGGGCATTAAGCTTTCAGCCATACAATGAAGCTATGGGAGAGAGTTATTGAATGTTGTTTGAGAATAAAAACCAAGGTCTCTGTAAATCAATTTGGATTTATGTCGAGAAGATCTACCATGGAGGCTATTTTCTTGATACGACAGTTGATGAAGAGATATTGAGAAAAGAAGAAGGACCTACATATAGTATTTGTTGATCTTGAAAAGACTTATGATAGGGCTCCAAGAAAGGTTTTATGGTGGGTTCTTAAGAAGAAAAAAGTACCCTCAAAGTATGTAGAGGCAATCAAGGATATGTATGAGGATGTTACTACATGCGTGATGACTTGTAATGGAAGATCAAGCTATTTTCCAATCACAGTGGGCCTACACTAAGGATCTGCTTTGAGTCCTTATCTTTTTGCCCTAGTTATGGACAATATAATAAAGAATATCCAAGATACGGTGTTATGGTATATGCTATTTGTCGATGATATTGTGCTTATTGATAAGACCAGGGTTGGGGTAGAAGCTAAATTAGAATTATGGAGAAATATGTTAAAGTCAAAAGGATTTACATTAAGTCGAAGTAAGTCTGAATATATGAAGTGTGAGTTTGACATGGCAAGACGAGGAGATGAAAAGATTCTATGAGTATGCGCGGAAAAGAAATACCTAGGAAAGATGCTTTTAGATATCTAGGATCAATATTGCAACAAGGGGGAGAGATTGATGAAGATGTAAGCTATAGAATTAGAGCAGATTGGATGAAATGGTGCAGTGTATCAGCATTTTTGTGTGACTGCAAAATCCCAATTAGGTTAAAAGGAAAAGTTTATAGAATAGCGATAAGACTGGCAATGCTATACGGAACTGAAGGTTGTCCAGAACAAAGGCAACATGAGCAGAAGTTGGGAGTAGCGTAAATGAGAATGTTAAGGTGGATGTGTGGTAAAACAAGGATGAATAATTGGAGTAGAACCGGTGGAAGAAAAGATGAAAAAACATAGATTGAGATAGTTTGGGCATATCCTTCGAAGACCCGTAGATGCTCCGGTAAAAACAAAAGTTTGTTATAAAGAGCATGACACGAAAAAAGGGAGAGGTCGGCCGGAACTTACGCGGGAAAAAGTAGTAAAACAAGATTTAGGGGAGTGAGATTGTCTTAGGATAGAGTGGAGGAAAGTTATTAGTGTGGTGGAAGAGCAAAATTTCTTTGTTCCCAACTGCCCTTTTTAGTCCTAGCCATTTTCCCTTTATTTTTTTGTTATATCTCCATATTTATTTATTTTGGATTCATCGACGCCGACCCCAACTAGTTTGGGATAAAGGTGATGTTGATGTTGATGTTGTAATAATTGTACAGACAAAACTTTTATGAGTAGGCACAATGATATTTGTGATAAATTTTGTTTCAACATAAATGTGATTAATACTTTTGATAAAACAATCCATACATGTTGATCCACATCATGAGACTTTAGATGTTAAATTGAGTAAATCATATGATAAACCTTTTGACTGTTGTGGTCCTTGTGCTATTTGTTGTATCTCTTAAGCTAAGGCTATCTTTGATATTTCAAAAGGTAAATTTTCATTTTTTAAAAATGATCCTCTCAAGAAAATAGTTTAATGTGGATGTAGGTAAGGAAGCAAAGAAATCTTTGGAGGCTACCAAATGTAGAAGGAAAAAAAAAAAAAAGCAAAGAGACTACCTTATGATGTTATTAATCTTAGAAAATTTTCCATATAAAGGAGATCAAGGTGAATAGCAAAATAGTAAAGCCTTACTTAGAAGATCATATTGATGGGGGCCAAAGTCTTAAGTTCTCTTGTTGGTTCATCTTTCTTTTGAGCTAATAAGTATTGTGTTGAGTAAGTGACATTATGACTAAGTGCTTCTTGGAAGCTAACCCAAGTAAACAAGTATCCTTTTCTTAGTATGTTTAATTGTTATTTTATTTCTTCTAAAATACTAGCAATGAGCATGAGTAAATTGGAATGTACTTTTACTTAAAAAGACATTAGATGGATTAGTACTTTATGAAAAATTTTGGTGTCATTCATCTTGATATGCTTACTTGTTCAGATAATGGGTTCCATATATCTAAGTGTTTCATTTAATAGAGGTTGAAATTACATTTCTTATTTTTCTTGTGTCTTGATTTTTCTTTATTTTTTGAATTGAATAAATATTAAGGAATGATAGATCTCTTAGACTTCATGTGCTTTGCATGCTTTGTGCATGTTTCCTTTCCATATGTTATTTTTCTTTCCAAATGCATTTAGCTTGCTTGTGTAACATTTTAAGTGGGGAAAAGTTGAGGGTTATTAGTGTTATTATTATTGTTGTTGTTGTTGTTGCTATTATTTATTTCTAATCTCTTATGTAGTGTGGGAAGAAACAGATGTTGTTTTCTAATGTTTTGAGTAAACTTCCATCTTCCACATAGGATTTTACTTTATTAGTTTTTATATAAATGCTCTCTAATGGTATTTACCATTTAATCATTTTTTTATTCTCTCCAATGTTTAATAGTTTAAAACTTGATACTTTAGTTTAAGTTTGGAGGAGAGAGACGATGGAGTTGTCAACTAGTCTATTTGTAAAACTTTAGTGATGCATTGAGAACAATGCATACTCTAAGTTAAAGAGGAGAAGGAGAAATAGTTGATTTAAGATTTGTGATGGATTTTATATGTTTATTTTTCACTTGTTTATGATATGAGATATTTATTACCTTAATGTTTGCTCCCATTTTGTGTTCTTTATATTTTTAGAGTTCTTTTTCTTATTTATTATTTTGTGAATTTAGTGAAAAAAATTCTATTTTATTTATGAGGATGATCACTCTGGATAGAACTAAAAGAGATTGTGAATGTTAAAACAAGAATGAGGACAAGTTTAGATCCATTGGCACATCAATACTTGATATAAAAAGAGGAATCTAGCTCTCAATCCTTAAGTCTCGATAAATATGCTCTTTCTTGTATTTGTTTCCTAAATGCCATTCTAATGAATTTGTTATTAGTATTATTTTTAGTTGTGTAATTGTATGTGAAATCTTTGTGATTTAGATAGTATATTTTACATTTGTTTTATGGAGTTCAATAAAATTTCTTGTTTTGGAATGTTTAATCATTTCTATTATACAAGCTAATGATATGTACTTAATAGTAGTGGACTCATAACTTGATTGAGGTTTCCAAAAGTTGAGTGAGATAATGGACTATCTAAGATATATTGTGAAGAATTGTATTGTTTGATTGACTCAACCTTACTATTTATCTTTTAAATTGCTGGATATTAGTTGAAAGCATTAGATTACTAACTAGCAAAATTATATAGACTCTAAATTCTACTATTTTTCTTTCTCATGAGTTAAACCACTTTGGGGTTTTTGCTACAACATTGATCACTTAGTTGGGAAAATTTATGAGGAAGAACTATAGCAGTTGGATGATAGTTTGATGAGTACCTATGTGAGCCATGACCCATATGAATACTTGAGGAGAGAGTTGGATTATTATTTAACTGGATAGAATAAAATCAAAATAATAATAATAAATATATAAATAAAATACAAAAAAATCTCTCTTATAAGTGAAACTAGTTGGGGGGGGGGGGGGGGGGGTTTCATTCTACCACAATTTGCTCACTTAGTTAGGGAGACTTTTGAGGGAAAAATATAATTTTTGGGATGATAATTCAATGAGTACCTATATGAGCCACAAACAATATTGAAACTCAAGGAGAAAGTTTAGTTATTATTTAAAAAATAGTTTGAATAAGCAAATACTCATATATTTGAGGTTTCCAAATAAATGTTTGTTGAACAATTAAATAGGTTAAGTGCATTAAGAGATATAGTTTAGAGATAGGATTTTATATCTTGTTCAAAGGCATTTCATTCATGTAGCAATGGATTCATTGACCTTGCATACTTGAACAATCAAAGGTGATAGTTGGTCGAGTTCATTGTTGAATTATATTCCAATATGGTCTTTGATTTATCATTATGATGTTCCCATATTTATGTTGAGGCTTATAGAAATGATCAAATGTTTTGATATAAGAAATGGATTGAAGTTGTACATGTCATTTTTATTGTGTTTGTTTTGTGGAATTTAGCTCTATTTACTTAAGAATGAGTAAACATTCAAGTTTGGGGGAATTCGATGATAGTGTGAAAGCACTATCCAAATAAATCCCAAATTAGAATTTTTATATTGTTTTTGGGTTTAAACATAGCTAATTATGTTTATCATTTTTTTATTTGGTAAAAATATTCCATAAGCATAAAAAAGTTCAAAAGGAGTAGTTTTTGAAAGAAATCTATCAAAAGCAAAGTTGAAAGTGTAGTGTGCATAATAGGCCATTTGGATGCTGAATGCAATAGAATTATTTCTTCTTCCAGCTCAATATGAATACGATAGCTTTAGGTTCACTAATCTAATAGATAAGAGTTAGTTTTTATTTTTGGTATTGTAAATATGTAAAGATCATAGTCTTGGTACAAAACAATAGTCTTTGTATAAGTTAAATAGTTTTTTTTTTTTTTGGTAAAAAATTATGATGTTTATAAAGAAATAGTGATTAACATTAGAGATAAAAAGATAGCCCTAAACTTTTCACTTCTGATTTTTAGGCTAAAATATTAGTAATGGAGTTGAATTATATTCTAATGCAAGTTCAGGTTGTTCTTCGTGGCATATCGCATGGTTGCTAGCTTTGTATATTTGCTTTGCCTCAAAAATTTCCTATCATTTATATTGGGACTTGTTAGAGAGAGATTATGATGCATTGTGGGTTGGAGTTAGCAAAAGCAGTATTAGAGGATGTCGCTTGCTCGCATGACCATTTGGTTCAAGCCTCGCTGATGGCCCCATGACATAGCATGACCATGCTTGAATAGCAATATTTTGGACTCTTTGACTTCTCTACATTTTGATGTTGACTTGGGCCTCTTATTATGAAACTTTTAAGTCTAAACATTTATAAATACCCATTTTAGTGATAATTTTCACAACTTTTGTATTTCTAAAAACTCAATTAGATCTTAGGGTTAAAGAGAAGTTTTTCATAGTTTTAGAAAGAAAAAACCTCAATTTTTCAAGATCTTGGTTTTTGACTTCAATTTTACTTTTTGGGTTTGATTTCTTCTTGTTAAGGAAAGTCTTTTACATCTAAACTTCAATCTTTTGCTCAATTTATTTGATTTAGTAGTCCTTTCATTAGTTATGACTGGTTAGATTTTTATAATTTATGAGATTTGATGATAAATCATTGATATATTTCTCTTTCTCGTGTTGATTTATATTATTGGTCATGTGATTTAATATCTAATATTATGTTTTAATATGAGATGCATGCATTTTGTTGAAGCCTCAGGGATTGTATGTTATTAGTTTATGTGTTTGATCATTGATTTTCATGAATGATTAGATTTTTGATATTAAAATCATGGTATCTTTAGCCTATAAATAGCTAGACAGAATTAATATGTTATTAATTGTCAATTATTTTTTATTTTAATGGTTTGATAGAATACGAATATTTACCATATCTATTCTAGCAACTATGAATAGAAGTTAGAGTGAAAAATAAATAATTGCTTTATTTTTTATAGGAATCCACAGCAAAATTGATCCAAGTATTAAGAGATTCACACTACCCTAATCATTTTTTAAGAAATTCTATGTAATTCTTGCTTTAGTTCCCTATGATATATTCATTAGAGTACATTAGTTCATTTTATTTCTTTAGTTACTTTTAACTTATTTCATCTTAGTAAAAAGTTTCAATTATTTATTTGTACTTCATTTTTTCAATTTAAGTATTATTTACTTAAAGTAATAACATCCACATGAGATTAACCCTGCTTCCACTAGTTTAATTAACAACCTATATTTGCATTTATATTATGGAATTCGATTAATTATTACTTGATTATTTATGATATTTGTGCTATATTTTTATATACTAATAGATCAAACCAAGGTATCACAATATGCATATAATGTCCAGTGTCCTATTAGCGTGTCTCTTTACGCCTGCTCAATGTACTACCCATTTCCATCCATCTCTATACCTAAACATGCTTGGATAGGGATTTATTTGCAACTGAAGCAACTTTGGGTCCACAGGGGAGATCATCAATTGTATTTTAATTTTTAGTTTATTTTGTAAATTTGTTTCAAAATTTTTATTTATTTGAGTTGGTCATTTTCATAAATCAAATTGAATTTGGTCAAATTTGAATTCAAATTTTTAGTTCGAATTCAGACCAAACCAAAACACTCAAATTTAAATAATGTTTTTTTCGTTTCAAAAACAAAAGTAATAATAAAAATGGAATTGGCAAAAGAAATGCATCAAATTCATGAACCTAATCACCCTTCGTCTTTTTACTTAAGAAATAGAGTTAATATTAGGAGTAAAGCCAGTAGTAATATATGCACCAATTATATTATTTATATTTAAGCCAATTAAAATAGTTAATATTATATTCAATTTTTCATTGTATTTCAATCCTATAACAAATGTAATTATTTTTAATTACATCTCAAAATATATTTATTACTTTCATTTGAAATCCCAATACTTTAATAGAATATTTGACCAATTAATAGAACACTTTACCCCATTAATATTTATTTAGTATAGTTTTAGAATTTTTAAATAAATTATATTTTTAATTATTAATTTTTCATGAACAAGTTTTTCTCCATAATTTCCTACCCAAATATCTATGAACTTAGACTTTAAAATTTCAATTAGAATTAAACTTAGTACTCATTGTCATTCGTTAGTATTTTATCTTTACTTTATATCACAGTGGCTCACTAATTATTGATGTTTGAGAGTTTTGAGCAAATAATAGTTGGTACAAAATTAGAACCAATAGTAAAAATTACTAATCGATTGAAATTGATATTATAGATTTTATAGTGATTAAATTAATAATAGCCGGGATCTAATTACTACTCACTAATTATATGGTGGTGATTATTGGTGAAATTAAATACTTTGTACTCAAATGAAATAAGAACAAGGAAAAACAATGCACTATCTTATAATTTATATGCTATTTACTTTATTCCTTTTCTTTTTAATTTTTCCTTTTTATTTTAATGCTTTTTGCATTTTTTAATAAATTCACTTTCATTTTCTATTTTGATCATACTAATATAATTCTTGCAATTCTAGTAATAACTACCAATATTACTACATTGAAATTAATATTTGAGACTTACAAATTAGATATTCTGTACTTATTTAGCAATTGAACAAAAACTAAAACCATAATATTAATATAATTCACCATGTTATATAATATACATATATATTGTAAACCAAGTAGTACTACAAATATGTACGTGTGTGTGTTGAATACTACAAAGTACAAATTAAGAACTTCAAATTTATACTACATTTTACATATTCTTTTAAAGTTTAGAATTTCATTTATATCTAAATTATATATGTATATATACACAAGTTAATGTCAACTAATATAAGTTATATAAAAATATACAATTTAATATATACATATATGTATTCTTGTGTTTGCTTTTATATGTATATATTTATATATTTATTAAAATTATGAAACAATGAAATATTAATATTATATATATGTGAATATAATTAAATTCAGTTAGTGATAGGATTACAAAAGCCATTCAACTTACTCGCCAAACATTTAACCTCCCGTGACATATTATGAGGTCCGATGATGAGAGTTAGCTCCAAACGACTTCAACAAACCATTAAGTGATTTAATCTTTGACATTCAAACTCATCAACCATGCAGCCAAAACACGAACAACATCATGAATAGTACTGTGAACAGTGATGAATGGGCCAAGTTGTTTATTTAATTTTGTAGCATTATTTTTAGGTAATTATGGCCGAATTATTTAGTAATTTTAATTGCCAAATTTTGTAAAATTGAATGAGGCCTTAAAGGGCCAAATCTCCAAGTCCAATTGGCATTATGGTTTTTGTTTCTTTTTTATTTTAAGTTTGCCCTTTAATTGATTAATGGACTTGGCTGCCTCCTTAAGAATTAGAGTAGGATTGGGATTTTAGTTGTTGCCTTTTTAGCACATTTTTGTATTCTATAAATATAGACCATCGGTCATGAGTAATAGAAGACATGAATTTTGAGAATTTTGACATTATGTCATTGAGCATTTGAGTGAATCAATCTCTTCATTCTTGTAAAGAAAAATGGCTTATCAAATTTGACCAGTTTGTGGAACATTTGAATCTTATTAATCTAGTAGAACTCTAATTTGTGGCGATGTTCCATCTATCATTTTCAATTCCACCGGTTCTAGCAATTTCACAAGTTAAGTTTTTGAATCTGTTTCGGTTGTTGCGTATTGCCTGCTTTCGATAGCTGTGAGATGTGCATTAGTTTGGTATCAGAGCTCTATCTAACTTCGGAATTTTGTTCATAATTCTATTTATAATTTTGCTTTAGCCAAAATTCTATTGATATCAAACTTCCTTGTAGCTGAATTTTACTTTCTTGTGGTAGTCAAAATATTTTTTTAGCCCTAGTTTTCGAGACTCGGTTAAACCTTTTCTTGTTGCCCACTTTTTGTGTAGATAATTTGGTTTTGTTTATTCTGTGAAAAAAACAAAATTTTTTTTATTGCCTACTGTTTTCTTTAAAAAAAATAATATTCTGAACTCCTTGAAGTTGTTCATCTTGAAAAATCTAAATTCCTTACTTGTCCAGCCATAATCTTTGTTTTGATTTTTTTTCATAAATTATTCTACTTTTTGCTGATATTGTTGATGTAAAATTTTCTTTTCTAGTGAAAAAAAAAATAGAAGAAGAAAGAGCCGAAAAAAAAAACAAAAAAAGAGAAAAAGATCAAACCGGAAGAAAGAAAGAAAGAAAGAAAGAAGAGGAGAACAACAATTCTTGTTTCTTGAATTCTTGAATTCTTGTATTCTTGTTCTTGAATCCATAAAGAAAATGGATAGAACACATAAAGAATAGACTAAAGCTCTAGAAGGAGGCTATCAATTGTTTGAATAAGAAATTCTTTAGTCATGATGACTTAAGTAGAAGGGCCCATGCTTATCATAATGAGGACCCTGAACAAGAATAGGGGACCACTCAATGACTGAATGCAATGAAATGAGCATTTGTGACGAGACTTAGGCAAAATGTGCTACATTGCTAGAGTTATGAACTCCAAGTAGGTTATTTGTTGATCATCACTTAGGAAGAGCCAAAATAGAGGATGAAGCAATAGTTGATCCTACATGGTGTCGAGGAGTAAGCACGTTGAACCTTATGAGGGTTGAGGCAAACAAGCTCAATCTACAAGTGCGTGTGAAGCTTCAAAGCTTGTCTTCTTAGCATAATGGATATGTTTGAGAAAGAGAAGCTATTCTTCTCTAAGGAGAAATTCAAACCAAGAGTTAGAGTAAAGTTGTAAAAATCCTAAGTAATGAATTTGGATTGGGTGATCACACAAGTCAAGAGTTTGGTAAACTACTCAATTGGAGCTGCGTAATAATGCAGGGTTGGGGACCAAGCTTCCATCTAAGAGGGTGGAGGTATTGACAGTGATTTTAAAATCTAACAGAATATGATGCCATGAGATAAAATGCAAGGACAAGAAACTAGTTACCTATTCTTAATGGTCAAAACAAACCCAAAGAATAAATCCAATGGTTATACAAGAAAAATATGGGAGAGTCCAAGTTGCACTAGTTACAATAATGCACACACAAGGCAAGGAGCAAAGTGTTCTAACACTTCATCTATTTTTAAGATATTCTATGGTGACTCTCATAGAGCATTTAATGATCCAAAGATGAAGCTTTTGAATACATTACTTTCATAGGATAATAGTGAACTAAGTAATGCATGCCAACTTCAAATGAGGAGGATGAGGAAGCTGAAGGCTTTGGCCCATTATTTTTCTAGTGCAATGCTCCATAACCTCACTAAAGATGTTGATGATAACACACATAAGATATCAAAGGGGAAAAACCAAGGCCATGCTATTTATCAATGCCACTATTGACCTTGTGATTGTGAATCTTGAAGGCAGGATGCTCACAAAACAAAGGAAATCGGCAATAGACAAGATGAATAGCATGGAAGTTGTTGAGGCAACTTCATGTTCATGGATTTGATCATTAACAGGAAGCCAATCCAACTCATAGTGGATTCAAGGACATCTCACAACTATATCTTTGAAGTCAAAGTGAGATATTTGGATCTTTTAGAGCCTCAAAATGTAGGATGAAGACAATCAACTTTCCCATCCAAACAAAAATAGGAATTGCTAATCATGGTGAAAGATGGCTCTTTTTCAATATGAAATAACTTGATTGCAGTTAAAATGAATGATTTTTATTCATGATTGGGATTGGTTTCCTAAGAAATCACCCTATTACAATTGTCGCTTTAGTTGCCTTGGTCATTTTGGGAAGCCATCCATGTTTGATTTGTGCATCGACTGTGGCATCTTAATAAGAGAAGCCTCTTAGTTATGAAAGAAAAAAATAATTAAAAATGACAAGAGTTGACCACCTAGGTTGCTTCCATTGGTTGCCTGATGATCCATCTAGGTCAATAGTAAAAAACTCAAAAAGTGTTGGGCATGATTTGGCCATATCTTTGATACACTTTTTGTTTTTTAGAATGGACAAAACTAGCTTCTCAGTGCACACTTGTATAGGAGTTTGCTCTACTTCTGTTAAGGTTAATGCAAACTACTAGGGGGTTGTTTTATAACAAATTGACAAATGATGTCTTGATAGGCCTCAATTCCTAAAGTGACTCTTTGGCCAACAAGAGCTATTTGAAAATCCCACTAAGGCATCACACTGTTGGCATAGCTCTAACAAAGTCCTAAAGGACTAAATGATGCACAAGGCTATTTTGGAACATGGTCACAGTCTTTTCAGCCTTTTAACTATATAGAGGTACTCTAAATGAACATAAGGCTTTGAGAATATCACCAAGTGGGGAATAATGTTACTAGCTTCCCTTTCCCATCTTGTCAATAATAGCCTATTAGCCAAGTAGTCGTATCAAGCTCCAAGCATTTGCTTGTAACTCATGATAAGTTCTTTAACATTGCCTACTTGCCTAGAAAGCATGCATATATGATTCCAACTTCATATCATTCACACTCAGTTTCCTTAACTATAAGCACACTTGTTCCTGACATATGAATGACCATGCACCTACACGCCTACCATATAAGCCTAGCACCTACTCAAGTGCATGTGCAAAACTATTAGGTTCCACAATATGCATGTAATGCCCAATGGCTCTTTTAACTCATTTGATAGCATTGCATGAATGCCCACACGACGAATTACTTATTTCCTAAGGAGTCACCTATCTCAATGTATGAGGATAGTTAACTTCAATATGAATAAAGATTTCCTTGTAATTGAAGCATAATTGGGCTTGAACCATACCAAAGGATTCAGCAATTGTACTTACTGAGGGACACGTTGAAAGAAAGAAAGAGATCAAACTTAGGACAAAGAAAAAAAACAATAGAGCTCGAGTGCTTTTTAGGCCAAAGCCATCCAGTGGGCCTTGTTGGCTACTCCGTCCCAAAGTAGCCCAAATGAAGACCACAACACTAGGAGCAAACTAAAGTAATAGATACATATTCGTTTTCATTTTGCCTTTGTAAATATCTATAGTGTAGGTTAGAAATTATGTTCCTTGTAATTGTAATAGTTATAGTAGTGTAGTGAGAAACCATGATTTTTGTACGAAAATTGTAGTTTCTTGAGATTGTGCAAGATGTCTGATGGGATCCCAGGAGCCGTTCAACTTATTCGCCAAGCATTCGACCCGCCAAGACTTATTATGGGGTCCAATGATGAGAGTTAGGCCTAAACAACTTCAAAAACATCTAAAGTGATTTAATTCATGATATCCGAACCCATCAAGGATGCGGCCAAGACTTGCAAATCATTAATTTACTGCAAGTCTAATTTGAAGAACACTTGTCTTGTCCTGGCCGAATTCTAGTATAATGATAGGCCACGTTATTTAATTAATTTTTGTAGCTTTATTTTAATTCTTGAAGGGGCCGAATTTAGGTAATTAAAAGGCCAAATTTTTGGATTTTTATTTATTTTAGACGAAATTTAGTCCTTATTTTAGTAGCCAAATTTGTAAGTTTGAAGGAAGTCTTAAAGGGCCAAACCTCCAAGTCTAATGGCATTAGATTTTTTTATTTCATTTTTATTTTAAGGCTACCCTTTAATTAATTAAAGGACTTGGTTGCCTCCTTAAGAATTATATTAGGACTAGAATCCATAAATAGGCCATTTGGCCATAAGCATGAATAGATACATGGATTTTGAGAATTTTGACATTACGTCCTTGAGAGTTTGAGGGAATCAATCTCTTTGTTCTTGTAAAGAACAATGGGCTTATTAAACTTGTCCAGTTTGTGGCGCCTTTGAGTCTTATCAATTTAGTAGAATCCTAGATTGTGGCGACGTTTCATCCATCGGTCTCAATTTTCCTTGTTCTAACAATTTCGCAAGTTAAGTCTTGGGTCCTATTTCGCTTGTTGCGTATTGCCAGCTCCCTATAGTCATGAGATGTGCATCAATGTCTTTAGAGGTGCTAATTTTGATTATTTTTCCATGGCAAACTTGATTGGGAGTAATATAATAAGCAAGTGTTGGATTTTTACCAATACCCTTTTAAAAACTTGTCTATCTTTTGTTATTTTTTTATACGTAAAATAAGAGAATTTTCATTTTAAACATTTTAATTCTTAGTTTCTATAAAAGTATTGCTTGTTTGTTTTGATTTACTTTTATGTATGTGAATTTCAAAGCATGAGGGTATTGTTTAGTGAAAACAACATAGTGATATTTTTTGCCTTATGACACATTTGTGGGAGGCTCACCAATAAGATCCAAGATTGGTACATGTTCTATCATTTTTTATTGATGGAATGACCAAGTGCATTAAATTCAAGTTTCAAGTGGGTTTAATGGAGCAAATTTAATTTAATCAGGCCCAAATATATTTATATTTATTTTAAGTTGTAATGTGGGCTATCTGTAGTTTGGTCTAGCTCACTAACTTATTTTATCATTATTTTAGTTATTTATGTTATAGACTTTTGTGCCTTTTTAAAAGGTATGATTGGACCTTATTAGGCATATCATGATCCAACCTTGTTTGGGTTACTAATTTATATGATTTAAGTTTGTTTTCTATAGTTATTTTTTTTCCTCGTTAATTTGAAATAGGGTTTGTAATTATATAAAGAGGCCGTGCCTCACTCCTTTGTAAAAGAGATTGAGAATTTAATTAATAAAATTTATGAGGATTTTCCTTACTTCTATTCACTCTTGAGACCTTGAACTTATGAAGGTTTGTCCTTGTAGTGTCCTTGACTTATCAATCTAGTTTGAACTACTAGATTGTGGCTTCATTGTTCCATTGATCATACTAAGGTTCTTAGTTTCTTGTTGAACTAGGGGTTGAAGTTTTCCATTTTTTCATTTATTGATTTCATTTGGGGGTCTTTGGGCCAAATTCCTTTTGTTCGTAGGTTTCTTTCCTATGAAGTTCACGTCAGTTGTTGATTTCTAAGGAATCTTCCCTAAGGGGTTCACAGAAGTTGGTATCAAAGCTTTTGGATAACCCATCAATGTGCATATTGTTAATATTGTATAAATCTTGTTACTGAATTTTTGTTAAAAAAATTATTTTTGTATTGTTCACAATACTATTCACTATACTATTCATGGTATTGCTTACAAGTACTAGCCACTAGTACCGTTCATGATGCTATTCACAAATACTATTCTCCAATTAAAATTCCTTTTTTCCTCCTAATTTGCTTTAAAATTTTGTTTCCTTTTTCTTTTCTGTTTTCTTTGCTGCCACCCTCTAATTTCCTTTTCATGTCTTATTTCTTGATTTCTTAAACAATTGAGTTTAAAATCTTGTTCCTTTTCTCATTGATTGAGATTCCCTTTTGTTTTCTTGACTTGGGTTCTTTTTCTTATTTGGAAACTAATTGATTAAATATTATTCCTTGTTTGACTCGGATTTTTTTTTTGGTAGTAGAACATTATTTCCAATTTATAAAGAGGATTTGTGAAACACTAATTCTATTTGAAATTGGATTAAGAAAATTTTGATAGTACCCTAAAGCTTCATCCAAAATTATTCCATTATTACTTTTCTTGTGAATTTTGTCCTTATTTCCATTTCTTTTGTTGAGTCTAGTTTTCCATCTTATTTCTTCCAACATAAGTTAAGAAATTCATAAGGGCTTGCCTTCGTTGGAGAATCTTGAGTTCCTTGAAAGAACAAAAGTGTAAGGATTTGAATGATAAAAGACAAAGAGTTACATCGAAAGTTAAAAGCCAAATGTTCAACAGAAACACTTGGTGAATAAAAATTTATTGGGTGACACTTGAGGAGAAGGGTTCTTTTCTTTTAGGATTAACTTTTGCAAGAAATCCAATAGTTGAAAATAATAGAGAAAGAGGTCCAACCAAGCACTTGAATTAATGAGAGCAAGCAAGAGCTTATGTGCTATGCATGTATTGTACCCATGTTGTTAATACCTTAAGGGGATCAACAACAATACAACATTTAAACTTTGAGGACAAATCTTCTTGAGGAAAAAGGGAATAATGAGATTGAAGGTTAGCACACGTTTTACCACTTTTTATTGATGGAATGATCAAGTGCATTTAATGGGGCAATTTTAAAAGGTAATTTGGTCTAGTCCACAAGTGGCATGAAATTCCCTTGGATCTACCCAACTGAAAATTCTTCCCTTGGAGTTGGTATGTTCCTTGAAGATGGAATAGGTCCTCAACCCCTTGATAACCCGTATCAAGAAACCTTGGAATCAATGGAAGGATGGAATCCGAATTTCCTAGGGAACAAATCTAGGAAATCAAGAACAACAAACACACAAATTCCGAATTTGCGTAATTTGCAAGTAATTACAGAAACTAGAGAGCAATTCTCTCAAGCTTGTAATGTCAAGAACCAAATTTTCATTCATCAAAATCTGCCCTCAAGAATGGCCGACGGCCACTATAAAGATACAAGCTAGGTTTCACAAATTAGGGTTGCTCAAGCTAGGGTTTCTCTTTAGGGCCAAATGAGCTACATAACTCTTTGGGTCACATAACTCAAATTACCATATAATTAAAACTAAGCCCAATGATCCTAAGGGGTTCTAAGGAAAATAGTAGTCAAGCCAAACCCATTAACAAGACCCAATTACACTTAGTACATTAATAAACATGGTCTTGTCAATCTTGGTCTTCTCCCCATCCTTTTGGGCCGTTTGGATGAGTCCATTCAAGGCTTCCTTCATTTTCTTTGTTCTAGCCCTTGTCATTGGTCCATCAAGACCTTGAAGTGGATCCGAGCTTGTTCTGGAGACCTTGCTATTGTCGTCCTGCTTCGGGCTCGAAGTCTCGTCAATGCTTGTTGAATTCATATCAGTCCCCCCTTCTTCGAGAGGATTCGTCCTCGAATCCAGATCATCATAATCTGTAATGTCAAAAGGAGACAAATCAGCAACATTGAATGTAGTACTTACATTGTACTTACCAGGAAGAAGGTCGATCTTGTAAGCGTTGTCATTGATTTTCGCGACAACTTGGAAAGGTCCATCTCCACGTGGATGTAATTTTGTCGATCTTCGTACTGGAAACCTTTCCTTGCGCATATGAATCCACACCCAATCTCCTGGATCAAAAGTGAATTTCTTTCGACCCCTGTTGGCATTTCGAGCATAGGATTCATTCCTCTTCTCAATATTCAACCGAACCTGCTCAGGTAACTTCTGGACAAAGTCAGCCTTGCGCTTGCCATCTAAATTAAGTTGACCACGAACTAAAAGATCTTCAACTTGCCGTTGTAGCTCTTTGGTCTCTTCAGGATTGGACCGATATGCTGGTCTATTTGGTATGTTTGTGCCCGGTATGAAGTCAACTTGATGTTCAATTCCTCTTTTGGGTGGTAATCCGGCGGGCAACTCGTCAGGAAATACATCTTGGAATTCCTGCAATATGTTAGAAATCTCAACCGGTAGGTTGGATGGCAAGTCAACACTAAGTAGAACATTAGATTCACAACAATTAAGAAGAAACAAAACACGATTAGTATGCAGACAATTATCAACATGTCGCACATTTGCATAAAAATTCGGTTGCTTCTTATTTACTTGACTTACTTGACTTACTTTGTTTCTCTCAATATGTTCTACTTCATTTATCTCATATTGCTTAGGCCTAGAATTTTCAACTTTTCCTTCTTTTCTTACGGGTAGTGCAGAATGCAATTTCATCATTTGCTCAAATTCACCTTTTAAATGCAATTGAGATTCAGAAACTTGGGTAGGGGACAAAGGCAGTAAAATAGTTTTTCTACCATTAACAAAGAAAGTGTACCTATTACTTCGTCCTCTGTGGGAAGCATCCCTGTCAAATTGCCAAGGTCTACCAAGCAATAGGTGACCAGCTTGCATCGGGGCCACATCACACAAAACTTCATCTTTGAATTTGTTGACTGAAAAGTTCACTAAGACTTGTTTTGTGATTCTCACTTCTCCACTCTCATTGAACCATTGCAACGTGTATGGTTGTGGATGCCGAAGTGTGGGTAATTTTAGTTTATCTACAAGCAAAGTCGAAGCAATGTTAGTACAACTACCACTGTCAATAACAAGTATACATACCTTCTCATTGATGGTGCATTTAGCGTGGAAGATATTCTGGCGTTGAACATTGTTCTCCTCTTTAATCTGAACATTTAAAGATCGCATAGTCACCAAAGATGGTCCTTCATCAGGGCCAAAAACATCTTCATCCGACTCTCCATTTTGTACAAGTGGTGGCATATCTTCATAGTCACTTTCATGTTCACTCTCACTTTCGATCATGCCATCACCTCTGACAACCATAATTCGAGCATTAGGACACTCTCGTGCATAATGTCCCTTGACTTGGCACTTGAAGCATGTAACCTCCCTGGCTGGTTTTCTCACTTCACTTGATTTCTGAGTGTTTGGAACCACGGTTGGAGTAGTGTTTGAGGTACTAGAAGTTGCGGCCTTTTTGAAGTCGGTGCTTAAATCCTTCTTAGGCCATGTAGACTTCAAAGTGTTTGAATTTAAAGTCTGTGGGGTTGAAAAGGTTCGGACACCCCTCTCATTAAGCTGCCTCTCAGCTTTCATTGCCTTGTGATACATCTCATTGAGATCTTCATACTTCTGCATTTCTACAATGTGGGCAATATCCTTCCTTAATCCTCCTAGAAATCGAGCCATGGTAGCTTCACTGTCTTCTTGAATGTTGACTCGAAGCATCGTAGTCTCCAACTCTTGGTAATAATCCTCCACAGTCCTATTTCCTTGGGTGATCTTCTGCAATTTGTTGAACATCTCCCTGTAGTATTGATGTGGGACAAACCGCTTTTTCATGAGCTTATTTAATTCATCCCAAGTACGAACAGGCCCTTCTTCATCACGCCTCCTTTCTGCCTGAATTTTAGTCCACCAGCTACGGGCATATCCAGCAAATTCAACCACAGCTAGCTTGACCTTCTTTTCCTCCGAATAGTTGTGCACTGCAAAAATACTTTCAATTTTATCAGACCATTCAAAGAAAGCTTCAGGATCTGGCTTACCAAAGAATTGAGGAATTTTCATTTTGATACTTCCTAAATTGGAATCAATTCTAGGAGTACGGTATTGACTTCCCTGAAATGCCTCGAAGGCTTCATCATCATTGTCATTGCCGTATGTGTTCCTTGTCCTTGTAGATTTAGAGGATTTGGATGCTCTCTCGGCTTTGAGCTCCTGGATGTCTTGCTGCAATCCTGAAACCAAAGTGTAAAATTTTGCTAGCATCTCTTCATAGGATTCCTTAGAACCCGGTGGTGGTGGCGGTTGCCTCTCCATTAGAGCTGCAAAGGTTAGCAAAAAAAAACAAAACAGTTTATAAGTTCTCACTTCCCTTCCCAATTTCTCAAATTCACTCACCAAGTGTTTGAGTACTCTCGGGCTTATATAAGTGAGGGGTCGGATTCACACCACTCAATTTGCTCTTCCGTTTCTATTCTTACTCAAACAATGTTACACAAAGGAATTTACAACAAGTTAATGCAGCTGGACAATGAGATTAGAATGAATTCTAAGGAACCAATGAAAACAGTACCAAAAACACAAGAATTCGAATTTTTTTGGTAAGGAATTCGGACAAACTGAATGCAAAATCAGAACCTACACGAAAAATCAGTGGAACACACAAAATTTCAGAATTTTCGGACCACAATTGAAGAATTTACGGATCACAAAGGAATCAATGAAAACAGTACCAAAGTCAATGAAAACAGTACCAAAAATACAAGAATTCAATTTTTTTTGGTAAGGAATTTGGACAAACTGAATGCAAAATCAGAATCTACACGAAAAAATCAGTGAGACACACAAAATTTTAGAATTTTTGGATCACAATTCAAGAATTTTCGAATCACAATTCAAGACACTTGAAGAAAAGAAATTTAGACAAAGCAGCTTGCATATTGGTGGTCGGTCTCAGCCCTTCCAAATTCTGGAATTGGTCAAGAAAATTTCTGGGTTCAAAATATGGTAGAAGGGATGTATTTGGATAAGTAGAAGGCTAATCACAAACTGGAAACAATCCAAAGTACAATCGGAAAGGCAAATCTGTTTTTCCGAAATCAGAAAAGGATTTTTGGCATGGTAACTTCAAAAGGTCATAACTTTCTACTCCGATGTCGGATTTTGCTCCGTAAGTACTCAAATCGAAGCTCTCGGAGAGATCTACAAGCAGACGGCCAAAGGCTAAGACCACCTACTGTCCGCCTCAAATTTTCTGCTCAAGTTCCAACAAAGAACTTGATTTTTGCCACAACTACTTACTGTCCGATTCTCTCCCTTTTTTTTTTTAATCTCTGTTTTTTTTTTCTTCAGTTTCAACAAGGCATAAACAAAATTTATTCAGCAAGGTATAAACAAAATTTTCAGCAAGGCATAATCTTTGTTTATTCAGCAAGGTATAAACAAAATTTTCAGCCGCAAGGATATGGATTCATCAAGAAAGCAAAGGTACGGTTTTGTCTAATATTTGGAAGCAAGCCGAAACCAACACATCAATACAAAAATAGAATTTGCTTCATCAATACAAGAACATACCAATGACGATGATATTCAGAACAACAAAAAGATTGAGGATATAAAGAACATACCAATGATGATGATATTCAAAACAACAAGAAGATTGAGGAGATAAAGGACATACCAATGATGATGAATTTTTTTTTTTTTTGTACGGTAAAAGAAAAGATATGAACAGCTTGGGAACCAAGACTGCTCTGATACCAACTGGCGTGAAATTCCCTTGGATCTACCCAACTGAAAATTCTTCCCTTGGAGTTGGTATGTTCCTTGAAGATGGAATAGGTCCTCAACCCCTTGATAACCCGTATCAAGAAACCTTGGAATCAATGGAAGGATGGAATCCGAATTTCCTAGGGAACAAATCTAGGAAATCAAGAACAACAAACACACAAATTCCGAATTTGTGTAATTTGCAAGTAATTACAGAAACTAGAGAGCAATTCTCTCAAGCTTGTAATGTCAAGAACCAAATTTTCATTCATCAAAATCTGCCCTCAAGAATGGTGTGGCCACTATAAAGATACAAGCTAGGTTTCACAAATTAGGGTTGCTCAAGCTAGGGTTTCTCTTTAGGGCCAAATGGGCTACATAACTCTTTGGGTCACATAACTCAAATTACCATATAATTAAAACTAAGCCCAATGATCCTAAGGGGTTCTAAGGAAAATAGTAGTCAAGCCAAACCCATTAACAAGACCCAATTACACTTAGTACATTAATAAACATGGTCTTGTCAATCTTGGTCTTCTCCCCATCCTTTTGGGCCGTTTGGATGAGTCCATTCAAGGCTTCCTTCATTTTCTTTGTTCTAGCCCTTGTCATTGGTCCATCAAGACCTTGAAGTGGATCCGAGCTTGTTCTGGAGACCTTGCTATTGTCGTCCTGCTTCGGGCTCGAAGTCTCGTCAATGCTTGTTGAATTCATATCAACAAGCTTATTATTTTATTATTATTTTAATTATTTATGTTCTAGACTTTTGGCCATTTTTAAGAGGTATAATTAGGCCTTATTAAGCATGTCATAATCCAACCTTATGTTTGGGCTACTAAGATTTTTATGATTCAAATTTGTTTCCTTTTCTTAGAGTAGTTTCTTTTCTATAGTTATTTCCTTTTCCTAATTAATTTGAAGTAGGGTTTATAAGTATATAAAGAGGCCTTGCCTCACACCTTCATAAAAGAGATTGAGAATTTAATTAATAAAACATATGAGAATTGTCCTTACTTCTGTTTTCTCTTGAGAACTTGAACTTATCAAGGTTTGTCCTTGTGGTGTTTTTGACTTATCAATCTAGTTTGAACCACTAGATCATAGCGTCATTTTTCCATTGATCATAGCAAGGTTCTTAGTTCTTTGTTGAAGTAGGGGTTGAAGTTCTCCATTGGTTCATTTATTGATTTGTTTGGGGGTCCTTGGACCAAATCATCTTGTCCATGGGTTTGTAGGATTTGCTCCTATAGAGTTCACATTCGTTTTGGGAGGTTCTTTCCCTACGGGGTTCACATCACTCACTATCATGACCCTTGATATAGTGGCCAATGTCAGTTCTTAATTGAATTGTCAAGTTAGGTGATTGGGTGATTTGGGAGCCTGTGATGTTTGAGATGCCTAAGTATCAGCCGAGCATTGCAATTTGACTAACGATGATCTTAGAGTGATTTAAATGACTAATGCAGGAGCATATTGGCATTAGAAAATATGCTACGTAAACAAAATCCATTTCTAATTAGGATTAATTGTTTTAGCTTATAAATTGGATTATTATTATTTTTAGTTTCTAAATTGACAGAGGACAGAATAAGGTCAAAGGAAAATAAAACTAGGGAATTGCATAATTATGAAAGTTTTAGCTATTTTAGAATTTCTTAGTCTTTTAGATTTACCAAATAATAGTTGTATGTAGGTTTAAAATGACCAGGACTCTACAATAAATAGGAATATAAGACAGCATATGTATGTAGGTTTTAACTAATTTTGTTTATTGTGGAATAAATTTAGAGTTGGTTCTCTGTTTCTCCTAAACCCTGGAGTTGGGGTTTGTTCCTTCTTCATTTTGTAGCCTTTGGATTCTCGTCCTATCAATTTTAGTGTTAGAGTCCTAAGTTTTGGGGTTGGATCAAGTGAGAGCCAACCCTAGGTTGAACCTTAATCAACAAGAGGACCAAATAGATGAATTACGATTGATGGCTTAACAACTTACTTAATGGTTGCAAAACTTATGCTAAGGATGCCAAAAGGTGTCCTAGACACATTGCACCAGTTAATATGTTGTAGTAATAATGAAATAGAAGATCTCATGAACTAGGAGAACTTGGAAGTTCATGACAATATTCCAATTTATAGTAATTATTTTTTAGATATACCAGAGGACTATCTAGGAGACAATTTTCTTTGATGGATTAGATGGTAATCCTTGGGAGAAGAATAATATTGATTACAATAGCTTGCCAAACTTTGATATTTATTCTAATGATCATGATATTGATATTGAACAAAGTTTCATTCCAACATCTTTATGGTTCCTATACAAGATAGTGTTAATGACATATTTGATAGGAGTAGTTATAAAGAATGGAAAATAGATTTTCAGTGATTTCATGCTTGTATGATTTGCTAGAACAAACTAGAATACAAGGCCAGAGAATCAAGTTTCAATTCAATCATAAAAGACTTTAGCTTTCTTGCACAGTTCTTGCATAAAAGTGAAGCAATACATTGATAATTCACATTTGATGATATTTCTAAGTTGAGGGACTACTCAAAGCACCACTAGAGAAGGTAGAGCAGGAGAATATAAAAAATTTTGGCTCCTTTTTTTATTGAGGAAAGTTCAAGTCAATACTAGATGAAGTTTTTCTCCAATCAAGAAGAATTGTTGCAAGACAATATGGTCAAGTAAAAATAAAAATAGGAAATTGTGTAGTTAGGAAAGTTTTAGTCATTTTAGAATATTTTAATCCTTTAACAGTTACCAATTTTAATTGTATTTAAAATAGAAAATTTAAATGGTTAGGACTCTTATAAAAAGATTGCATACGATGAAGAATATTTTTTGCCATTGGAAAAAGAAGAAGTCCCATCCCTATTAATATAGGAATTAAAAATGGAATGAAAGGTATGATCCACTCATATTGATATGTATATTGCATAAAAAAATTTTAATTATTAATTTCTTAACTAATATTTCTAATTCCCCAGTTCTCACCTCTTAAAGGGATCAATAAAAATCAAAATATGAAAGTGGCAGGGGGTAAATAAAAAAGAGTAGAGAAAAATTATACAAAGTGATATACAAGTCACTACCCACTCCCTTTTTTTTTGTTTTTTTTTATATTTCCTTAATTTTAATTAAATTCACTTTGATTAGGGCAAGTTCTTTAAAATCCCACGCCTTTTAAAAATATCCTAAACAATTTCTGTAAGTTGCAATTGTCTAATAAATCACTTAATGAAAATAGACTCTCTTTCCATTCATTACTTTAAAAACTTCCATAATCTCTTTTGGAACCAAACACAAATCTTTCGATTCATTTGACTCTCAAGCTCCATGGTTGAATGGTTAAAGCACCCAATTCATAATTGGTGAATTTGTAGGTTCAATTTCTACTGGATGCATGCCATTTTTGTTGATTTTGTTTATTATGGAATAAATGAAGAGTTAGTTCTCTATTGTTTCCCCTGAAAACCTAGAGTTGGATTTTGTTTCTTCTTCATTTTGCAGCCTTTGTTTTATCAATGGTTTTTAGGAAGTCTTGAATGAGCCAAAATTTGTTGGGCACTTGTGACCAAGAAACATTAAAGTTCTCCCTATAGTTGTCACTTCTAATTTTTCCTCCAAAGTACGTATATGGAGAGGGTCTTGGTCACTGGTTACTATAGACTATGGGATAGTATTAGAAACATGTTCATTGGCTATTAATGTGTGGTTTGGCAAACATTCATGTAGGCAACTAAGCCCACTTTCTTACGTCTCTAGATCTAGATTGGCTCACTAATCCTAATAGTTGGGACTGTCAACTATAACTTCTTTTATGTCTAACAGTTGGTAGATTTGTGTTATGGAACTTTATGTAATTGAATTCCTTGTATTTCTAAGATATTAATACAAGGTTGAACTTCTTGACTTGGAGATTGCATTTGGACCTTTACTTATTTCTGTGCATATATTCATATTGCAACTTATGGGCTAGGTTGGATGAATTCAAACACTAGTAAAATTTGAAAGGACATATTATCAGAGGGCCTAACATCTAGAGGGGTGTTTCAAAATCATGGCATTGATAGAGATTTTGTGACAATTTTGGTATCAGAACAAAGGTTTTGTTGAGGACTTAGCTTTTGTTGGTAATACTCTTCGAGTTATTCCTTGTTATTGTAGGTTTTAAATATAATTGGAGGCTCCATGTTTATGAATCATGTCATCTGAATTGAGTCAATAATTGAAGGCTTGATTCATATCCTTGTTTTTCTCTAAAAACTATAGTGACAAATTGTCAAATTACATAGCCACAAAAGGGCTAATGGCTCTTTGTGGTGTTGGATTCAACTGAACCCACGAAGACAAAAGACCACTAGGGTCAAGAAGGGCCACAAAGGTCAAAAACCCTAACAAGCGAGATAAAGGCCGCACAAGATATCCTTGTTACAAATGATAAATATTGCCATTGGTATCATATGCTTCATAGACAATAGAACTCCATTGGTTGGGTAATTGGTCTTTTAGATGAATTAGAGAAATAGGTTTCTACAACCACTGAGCCATAATCTTTATCCTTAGAAACTAAATGACTTTTCAGCCTTTGAATTAAGAAGTATTAGTTTTGAGACTTGCTGTAGAGGAAAGTGTTCCAAAGGCTAAGTTAGAAAATGACCTTGAGATTTTTGAGAAGTTGGCTAAAGATGTTGTCTTGTTGAAGAAGGTGGTGACTACTATAATCACAACTTTAACTGATTGTCCTTTGAGTGCTAAGTTTAAAATCCCAAAACCAAAGAGCTTTCATGGCACAAAATGCTCTACAAAATTCAAAACTTTCTTATGATATATTGTGTAATTCTTCCATGTGGCAAAGTTCATGTAAGCCAACAAGTTCACTTTATTGTAATGTACCTGACTAGAGATGCAAAGCTTTGGTGTCATACCCAATGTACAGATGAAAATGCTCGAAATGTTGAGACTTGGGAAGATCTAAAATGTGAGTTGAAAGCTTAATTTTGACCCATGAACACTTTTTGGGTTGCATATGATTCACTAAGGAAGCTTAAGCAAATGAGATCTATGGTGCTTTTGTGAAGGAACACATACTTAATGCTTGATGTGAAGGACATGTTTCAACATAGCAAACTTTTCAATTTCATTGTGAGTTGCAAAATTGGGTTTAGATTTAATTGAGCTGGCAAGAGTATAAAACTTGCCCCAAGATATTGTTGCTCTTATGAGGTTGTGGACTTCAAGGTCATCTACTGCATCAAGTGATAAAAAAAAATCCTAAAAGGAGAAGGGAAAAGATGGGAAAGAAGGCAAGTTGTTTAATACGACTAAGAAAAAGTTGTGACTAAAAGCAATTCTACTATTTTCAAGAAGAAACAACAAATGACTAAGAAATAGGTGGATTATTTAAGCGTGATAGACCTCTTTTGGTCTAAGATAGCCGTCATAAAAAGAAGGTAAATGCAATTATATCTAAGCTAGCTAATTTTGAAAAAATGCCCCTACTCATGTAAATCTTTTTGTAGTTGATGAATGTAATTACTACTGTGAAAGTCTCACACTTATAGAATAATTTGACATGTGTGAAAACTAAGCTGAATGGTTTTGATGTCGTTGCTATAGTGGATACTAATACTGATAGCAACTAGTCATAAGCATACATTTGCCATCTAGCAAAATAGTAGTGAGGAAGTGTTGTGCCTAAAGGACTAAGTTAGAGCTTACAAATTACTAAGATGTATGGAAATAAGTAGAAACAAAAGTAAGTTATAAACTAATAACTAAAACTATATATAGAACCATGAAGTAAATAGGCACAAAATTCAACACAAGAAATCAAGATAACAAGAATGCTAGCTTCTAACCTTCCCATCATGAGCTTGTTAGTTCAACATTTTCTTTATGCTAAAATTAAATTTTTCCAAGAGCATATTAGATAATTCAAGACATCTAAACCTTTTCGCCCTCAAGAACTCTTCAAAACCTAACTTGGTCTTATATCTCTATGGCCACATTAGGATAAGAGGTATCAAGTTCAATTAACTAGTTCTGAGTGCCCTATATCAAATTAGTAAGATTTCCATCCAACTTGAACAATAGATTATTAATTCTAGTTCATTGGTCATGTCAAAAGGAAAGAATATTTAAATTGGGGATCCACCAATTAATAACATAATAAATACAAATTGATCCAAATAAGCAAACAAAATCAAAACCTATAACATAAATCATAAATATGTTAACATATCATGCTCATGATCTTCAACTTAAATCATAGCCCAAAAGACATTGATAAGCACAAGTCCAGCAAATATAAGAGTAATGGAAGACAACAATAAAATACTAATAGAGAAAGAAAAAAATTGGTGAAATTCACCAAATCTTTACTTTTCTCTTCAGTTCAATGCTTGGAAACTCCTCCTTGTTGGTGATTATGCAAAACTTTGTTTCTTTTGTGAATATTGTATTAACTAAGCTAAAGATATTCTCTTCTAAGTTAACAGGAAGTTTTTCCCTCAAATTAGGTCAAACAAAAGTCAAAATTGAAGAAAAAGAGGGAAGAGATTAATTTTTGGACTTTGATGCATGATGAGCATTAGCTAGGGTCTGCAGAGCTGGGTAGTGCTCAACTCATTTATATTAGTTTAACTTCTAACCTTATTTTGATTTTCAAAATGTAGGAATTTAGGAATTTTTCTCATAAAAGTTGTAGATCTCCTCAAGCTTTCTACAAATTCGAAAATCACCTAATTTGGGGCTATATAACTCAATATATAGCCTTCACAAGATCATTGGTTCATTAGCTTCAAGCATGCTTTAGTTTTCAATTAGCAAATTTTAACTCCATTTTGAATCTCAAATTGATTGATCTAGACTAAGTGCTCAATTACAAAGTTGTAGCTATATCTTCAAGCTTTTCGTAGGTGTAAGAAGCATCTAAATTATTGTTTTGTAACTTGAAATGTTGCTTTCTCAAAATGGTATAATCACCATCATTATTAAGCATTAGAGGCTTAAGCTCATAACATACTAAAAGAATTAGATAAAAACCTTGGATACTTAACAACCCAGAATAATGCTATCATTAGGAGTTTTAATAAATAAAACAAATACCTATAGAATTAGAATTTAAAAACCTTTTAGACAAAGTATTAATACAAACAAATAGGTTAGAAGAACATTATAATAATTTAGACAAAAGATATTTAGAAATAGAAAAATTATTAGCAAAAATTAACTCTTATAATAAACCAAATAGGTAATGACCGTAGATCAAAATTACCAGAAAAGCAAAATTAAAAATCTCCACATATATAGAGCAAGAAGTAGAAGCTGGTTATAATAATACTAAAGATTTTAAAGCCTTTCCAGATAAGGTAGCTGTAGCCCAAAGAAATTTAATAATAGAAATATTAGTAGAAATAAAAGCAATTCAAGAAAAAACTTTAGAACAAATAGAAAAAAATATAACAACAGATAAAGGAATTAAATAATAAACCTACAACTAGTGGTATAAATGTAGAAGAATTAACAGACAAATTTAGTAAAATAAAACCCATAGAACCTATGTTACGAAAGGGAAATAATCTTTTTCAAATTTATCCAAAATTTCAAAAAATTTCATAAATGCATAGATTAACATTTTCAAGAAATAGTAGGACCTTAATGAAAATAGGCACGAAGTAGTAGAAGGCACTCACTAGATAGGTTATTCAGATGGAATAATAATGATGAGCATTTATTCTTAGATGAAATAATTGATATAAATCAAAATATAGATAATTTTAGAACAAATGCACTTCAATTATTAGTTCCAAGAATATTATACAATATAGGAAGATTTTCTAGAACAATAAGTTTGTATAGACATTATTCAGAAGAACCCATTTCTTGTTATAATAATTAGGTAGTGAGTTTAAATTTAACTAATATTGAAGCTAAGAAAAATTTTAAAAATAAAAATAGAAATATATTCATATAGGATTAATAGCTGTAAGAATAAGAGGCTTAATCAGAAAAGGATTAGGAACAAAAGTTTTAGTTTATTTATATGATAATAGATGGGGTAATAACATGAATAAAGCACTAATATCTATTACAGAGATAGACTTAAATAAAAATATTGACTTGCTATATACAACACCAGACATGATATTAATCGTAAAATATTTTATTCAGCATATTAAATTATGAATTCAAGTTAAAGGATTTGATCAATTTACAGGAGAAAATTTAGGAATATATATAGGATTATTAGGAAAAGTAATACAGAACATGACTACTAATTATAAATTAAATATAAAAGGGATAATATATAACATAGCAAGTAAAGGAATAAAAATGATAAGCCCCATAGAATTTAGCTTAGAAGAATTATTAGGATTGGAATGGAATTTAAGTAAAACAGTAAAAGAAGGTAATTCAGTAATGACTCCTACAGATAGTTATATATAGAATTCAGGAAATGAAGTTAAAGTTAGACTTGGAAATTATAATACGACAAATTAGGAATTAGAGGATGATAGTGATTCAGAATCAATTAGAATAGAAACAAATATAGTTCATACAATAGAAGAAATAATACCTGAAGAAACAGACTTAAAAGAAATAACAGAGGAACAATATGAAGAATATGATAATAAAATTAATACAGACAAAGAAAATAGATTATGGTTAGAAAAAGATAAAGCACCTAATCTTAATAAAAGGCAGTTAGAAGAATATGAAGAAAATTACTTAATCAAGGAAATCTAGATTATTCAGAAGAATTATATTATGATGCAGAAGGAAATATAAGAATTAGAATAATAGATGAAAATAAAAAGACAGATAAGGAAGAAGAAATAAATGACCATTTAGAAAATTATTTAAAAGAACAATACGAACAAAGAAATGATGATAATCAATATAGTTAAAGGCAAGAATTAGTACTAGAAGTTAAGTTAGAATATTTAGAAGAATTAGGACAAATACCTAGGATAACTAGTGAATTAAATAAAGAACTTATGAATCAAACTATGCCAAATCCAATAGTACCAAGACCACAGCCTCAGCCAATATAGATAGTACCTCAATTTAATTATGGAAACATATCTAGAGAAACTTATACAAATTTTAGTTTTGAAAAACCAGATTATACTTATAAAACCAAAGGATTACGATTTCCCACAGAACAACAAATTGAGTTGCCAAAAGGTAAAGTATTAAATTTAACAGGTCAGACCCTCAGGCTTGGAATCAAACTATAGATTATTGGAAAGACCAGGTAGTAAATGAATATAAAAAAAGGAGAATTTAATTATACAGGTGAACAAATGATGGCATTTTTAGAAACATATTTAATAGGTAGTGTTAAAGCTATGTGGGAAGCCTATAAGGAAAATTTTCCAGAAGATTTTACTGGAATGGCAAATGTAGGAGGACCAAATCCTTACAATTTTGTAAATAAGGTAGGAGCTATAATAACTGGAGCTGACCCTAATGTAGGATAGTAAGAATTACAATTTCAAGCAGTACAATACTTAGAAAGATTAAGTATAACAAATTGGTTTTATATAAAACAATATTTGGCAGATTATGTTTATTATACTACTATATCAGGGAATATTTACAATAAGCAATTATGTGATAGAATGTTATTGAGACTACCAGAAACCTTAGGAATTGAAATTGTAGAAAGATGGAATAAGCATAAGCAAGAAAATATAATTCCAGAAGTAATGGATACTATAACATAGAGAGTTTTATTTGTAATAAAAATATTAAAAGAAAAATGTAGTAATATACAGGTAAGTAAACAATTAAAAGGAGAAACTAGTCACTGTAAAACTATATATGTACCTCAACAATATGGCAGTACAGAGAAGAATTATAAAAATAAGTTCAATAAGAACAAAAGGTATATGATAAAAAGGTCAAAAAGAAGAAAGCCTTTCTTAGACTCTGAAAAACATGTTAGAAAGTTTAATAAAAATAGAACATATAGTAATAAGTTAAGTTGTTATGCTTGTGGACAGTCAAGACATTTTGCTACAAGATGCCCTAAAAGAAAAAATTTACTAATTGCAAGAGCACAAATTATAGAAGACGTAGAAGAAGACTTAATAGAGGTAGATGAATATATTGATGATTCAAAAAGTATATATAGCATAGTAAGCATAGATGTGGCAACAGAACAAGACCTAGATGATGAATTAGAAAACGCTTTCATAGAACAAATAATTAATATGGTAAACACGATTAATAATGAATGTCAACATAATTGGATATTTAGAAAAGGTGATGATAATAAACCATGCTACCAATGTAAAAATTATCCATCCTTTAATAATAGATATCAATGCAACCTTTGTAGGATATAGAAGTGTGGCATATGTCTAAAAAATTGTAAAGAACTAATAACATAACTAGATGTAGAATTAAAAGAAACTGAAATAATAAAATTAGATATATTAGACAAAGAGATTGCTATATGTAAACAACAAATTATTTTGTTACAAAGAGAAAATATTATATTTAAAGAAAGAATAGATAAGTTAGATAAAGTTATAGGTAAAGAACAAATAGTAGAAAGTACATCATATGAAGAAAATAATACTTTGGTAAAGGTCGTTGAGTTTTTAAGCAAGATAGAATCACCATTAAAATTAATATGTGACCAATTAGATAATTTAAAAAATATAAACATTGACTGTAGAATTATTATAGAAAATCATAATGTAATATTTATAACTACTTTTATAGATACAGGTTGTATAAGTAACATAATAAATCAAAACATCCTTAAACCAGAAGATATTACAAATATTTCTAAAGATAGATTAGTTAGAGGAACAAGAGTAGAGAGAAAACTTTTTATTTATACAAAACAATTAGTTAAATCAGAAATAAGTAATTTCACACAATGTGAATTGTTTTCAGAACATGATCATATATCAGAAGTTTTAGTAACACCTTTAACGATTGAAGTTGATTTACTTTTAGGCTTAAAATTCTTGTTACATGATAATGGTGGAATTTTTCTTACAAAGAATATTTTAACTGTATTTAGAAATTCTTTTACTGCACCTATCAGAATATCTCCTAAACCTTCTTATGTAACTACAACATCAGAGTTGTCAGCTAAGCGCGGTGGACCTAATATACAAAAGCAACAGGAAAAGATTAGTTATAAAGAATTGACAAAAAATAGTAACAAAGAAAAACAGGGATTAAGGAAAAAGGAATTAGAGCATTATGAATGTGAGATACCAGGACAATGTAAGGTAAATAAAATAATATGTGAAAATTTTGGAGAAATACAAGAATCAGATATAGAAATAGATGAGGAGGATATGTGTATTATAATTTTTTTTTCAAAATCGATAATTGCATTAACTCTTGACAGTTAACCTATACAAGCAAGGTCCTCCTAAATTGGACTCTTCTTAGCTCTCAGATAGGCTAAGACTAATTGACCACAGGTCAACCTACCGCTCCCCATCCCACAAAAAAACATGACAGGTCCACTCAAAACTATCGACTACAGCACCGTCATGTCCCACTTTCTATACACTAGCGGCCACTATCTGCACGTTAGCCACTGATCTACCACTTGATTTAGATTATTCAGATATGATAAATCCAGAAATTTTATATAATGAATTAATAAAATTCAGAAATAGATGATACCATAAGTAGATTAGAAAAATTAGAAATAATAAGAGAAAACCCTTTAAAATTTTGGTACAAAGATCAGTCAGAATGTAAATTAAAAATTATAGATCTAGACTTAAGAATAGTAACAGCTAATAATAAACATACAATGGTAGATGAAAAAGATTTTAAAATGCATATAGAAGGACTCTTGAAAGGAGGATTAATTAGAAAGTCAGACTCAAGACATAGATCAGCAGCATTTATAGTAAGAAAACACAGTGAGATAGTAAGGGAAAAAAGTAGAATGGTAATTAATTATAAAAGGTTAAATGATAATACATACTCTGATGCTTATATAATTCCAGATAAAGAATTTTTGATAGAACATAGTCAAGATAGTAAAATATTTAGTAAGTTTGACTGTAAATCAGGATTTCATCAAATAAAAATGTCAACATAATCTATAGAATGGACAACATTACTACACCTTTAGGACATTATGAATGGATAATTATGTTTTTTGGATTAAAGAGTACTCCTTCAGTTTTTTAGAAAAGAATGGATGAAATATTTTTAAGATATAGAGAATTTATATTAGTATATATAGATGATATCCTTGTATTTAGTAAGAATTTTAAAGAACATATCGCACATCTACAAGTAGTATTTTTAGAATTTGTTAAACATGGAATAATCATAAGCAAGAAAAAGATGAAATTAGGAAAATAGTATATAAAATTTTTAGGCTTAGAAATAGGTAATGTCATTCAAAAATTATAACCACATATAACAGAAGAAATAATGAATTTTTCAAAAGAAGAATTAAAAGACTTAAAAACTTTACAGAGATTTTTAGGATTAGCAAACTATGCTAGACCATTTGTGAAAGATTTAGGAAAATTCTTAGGACCTTAGTATAATAAAACGTTAGAAAAAGGGAATAGGTATTTTAATGAAGAAGATAAAAAGAGAATTAGAAAATCAAAAGAAGTAGTTAAAAATTTACCCTCACTTTCTTTACCTTTAGAAACTGACTATAGAATAATTGAAGTTGATGAATGTGAAGAACGATGGGGAGTGGTATTAAAGAAAAAACCCAATAAATATGATAATAAAGATACAAAAATGATTTGTAGATATAGTAGTGGAAAATTTCATAATAAGAATTTAACAAGCTTAGATTATGAAATTAATGCAGCAATTATGGGTATGAAAACGTTTGAAATTATGATCTTAGGAAGACCTTTTACTTTAAGAACAGACTGTGAAGCAATTGTTAAATTTGCAAAGAAAAAGGAAACTCAAGTACAAATAAGAAGGTGGTTAGAATTTAGAAATTGCATAGTGAATCATAATTTTAAGGTAGAAATAGACCACATATCTGGAAAAGACAATTATTTAGCAGACCAATTATCTAGATTTCTAATCCAATTTTTATTATTTGCAGATGGAAAGAAAAAGACCAAGAAAAGAGACTTTGCATTCAGGTTCAACTAGTCAGAAAGACGTGCGAAGCTCTATTAAATAGACAATGGAATTTGGGAGGTTTACATTAAAAGTAATCCCCTCTTCCAATCTTAGTTTAAGGAATCTTGTTCCAATAGACAGATCATAAAAGGTTCTTGTCGATAATTTCCATTATGGTTTTACTTTTAATCATAAAAATCTTGGACATCATTGAGTGGCATTAAATGTTCTTTGTGAATACTTTCATAATCAGAAATCAAGATTTCGTTTTTATGTTGTAATTGCAGGTAAGCAACTAGGAGTATATCTCACTTGGGGATCAGTTTTAGAAGTAATCCATAATTTCCCAAATCCTCATTATAAAGGTTTTATTGACCTTTCAGAAGCCTTTTCCTTTGCCAGACAATTATTGGGAGTAAACTTTTTTGTTCATCCTAGTATTAGAAATTATACATAACCACTTCCATTCCAGAACTTTTCAGATAAACCAGGAAAAGTTCTTTTTTGCGATCATTGTGAAACTCTCATCAGGCACCATAAAATCCAGAAAGATCAAATAAATAGTCCTATGGCAGAAAACCTTAGATTAAATGACCAAATAAAGATTATTGAAAGTCTTATTTAGACCCTTAAATCTCCTATTAGCATAGGAAAAGAACCATGTGTAGTTGGGAAAAAAATGACTAAACTTTCACAGGCTCAAATGGGACCTGTGGAACAAACATCAAATCCGTTAACAGCTGTGGCTTTGCTAAAAAGCCAAGGTGATCAGAAAGCACAAAACCTATTATTTCAAGTAGATGAAGAATTTATTAAAAAATTAATGATGGATATAAAGTCTCAGGTTATTTCAGACATCAAAAATTGGGCAGAGGCCTCAGATGTAAATTCAGAAAAAGAAGAGTGTCCTACACCAGAAGTCAGAAGCCCTACAGATTATCAAGGACGAGATGGAGACGATCGAAATGAAAGATCAGAGGATTATCTGCAGATGGCTTCAAGATTGATAAGGGCAAATTATTTCAAAGAAGCATTATTACGTCCAAGAATAATTTTAATGAAAAAAATCCAAGAGAGATAGATGTTGCTCAGATATCAGTAATAAAGGACCAAACAATCAATTTGAAGATATGGTATCTTTGGTATACTGTAGAAAAGAAGAAAAGACGGACTACTTATTGTAAGACTGAAAAGACAACACTAAAAAGAAATCAGTCTCCATCAACCAAACTTGTCACATCAATCCTTTGAATTGACTAGAATATATATATATATATATATATATATATATATATATATATATATATATATTATATTCTTATCCTTGTAAGGTGTTTGAAAATTTTGTAGCTCTAGGTAGGAATCGTTTGAAATTTTTGTAACTCTATTCTTATAGGCCAGAAATTTTTGTACTTTTAGCTTTATAGATAAGAATTTTTCATGGTCTGAAATCCAGGGATTCATCTTCAAAAATGCCTATAAAAGGCTTGCTATTCCATAGAGAAAGATAGATAGGAGGAAGAGATATAGAGAAAAAAAAGAGAGAAGAGCAAAAAATTATAGATGTTTATTGTATAATTTATTTTTCAATAAATATTTCATCAAAAATTTTAAAATAATTTAGTCTTAGATTTCTCTTTTCTTTACTTTTCTTTTCGGGGTTCTCGAAAGGAAAACTCCACTACTGTGTCTTTAAACATGAATCTTCCCACTTAGTATTTTTGTATAGATTTTTATTTTTGTATAGTTTAAAAAAATTTGTTTCTTCCAAAATCATGTTCTTCAATTAATTCATTTTCAAAGAAGTTACTGTTCATATGAGGAACTAGACATAAATCCTGGACATTTTAGGCCATGAGATTAAGGCCTTATTAGTCATAGGGTGTCAAGGTGAAGTCTAGGAATAATATTCTGAGAGAAAGAGTCTCGTGTATAGATTTTGGGAAAAAGCAAAAAGATCCTTTGATAAATTCCAACTTATTATTAAACAAGGGTTATGATGAAACTTTTAAGATGATATCGGTGAAGGTATAGGTAACCTAATAGGTTGTTCAGCTAGAGTATCGTTGTTGGAAAGGGAGCAAATCCTAATTTCTTTCTAAAAGGAACAGTCTGATCCCTTAAAGGATACCAAAAATATTGTATTTTCCTTTGTTTTGTTATTTTATTTTCTTTGGCCCCTGAGATCACCATATGTGGTGGACCAGTAAGATCACCATGTGTGGTGGACTGGAAACTGGAGCCGTTAAGCATGTAAAAAAACTAATTTGAGATTCCTTAAGCATGTAAAACTATATAAAATAAGGTTAAATTCATAAAGAAACAGGCAAAAGTTTTACTCTTATCAAATTCTCCCAAATTTGATTAAATCAAAAATTTAGTCCTTTACATTTGGGCTAAAGTTCTTTTTAGTCCTTTAGATTTAAAACGGTTCTTTTTTGTCCTTTAGATTTATAAAATTGTCATTTTTAAGCTAATGCGCGGCAGTAGCCCATTTCCCCGGTTAAATGACGCGCTGACTTATATTGGAGGGGGTACTTTCGAAATAGACAATTTAACATCTTCTTCTTGCTTTTTTTTGCAGAGAAAATAGCAGTGAAAGTTCAATTAGTTCATAGAGATTTACAAAGAAGAAAAACAACGACAACCACAAGCTAAAAATCGAGCTTGGAAAAAGTGAAATAACCAAGAATGAGGCAACAAGTGTACTGTTATTGTGGGGAGGCAGCCATTACTAGGATTTCTTGGACAATTGCAAACCCCGGAAGAAGATTCTATGGCTATGAAGACTATGAGGTAAGTTAATCATATTGGAGTGGCAAAAATTTATGTGAGAACCATTACTCATAAAAGCTATTGTGGATGTAGAGCACAAATGGGTGTGGATTTTTCCACTGGTGTGAGGGGATGTATGGTAGGTGCGAAAGATCAAATAATATTATTGGTTTTTTATTAGCTAATGTTCGCGAGCTGGAAGCAGAAAGTGCAAGGGCTAAGAAAAAAACCCGTTTGCTGAAAATTACACTTTGGGTGGCAGTCACAATGATTGTCATCCAATTAGGGTCATGAAAAAACCCTAAGGCTATGAAATGTTGTAATTTATGTTGACCGGCTTAAGTAGTAGTTGCAAATGTATGTTTTGAAGTGTGGAAGTGAACCAAATTCAATATGTTGTTGCTTTTCTTTTCAAAAGCTAGTGTTTTGGCATTTGATGTAAGTCCAATTTGCGGAAACGTATTATGGTGGTCTGGCATATGTTGCGGCATTTCATTCATTTCATTCCAACACACGAGGACAAAATCAGTATGTCATGAAGTAATAGTTCTTAGTCAAAATAGGAGCAATAAAACAACAACAATGCACTATACAATGTTCATAAAATCCAGCTTAACGTACAATGTTCATAAAATCTCACTGATTGCCAAAATAATTTGCCAAACCAGAATAAAACTACTATGCAGTACACAATGTTCATAAATTCCAGGTTAACCTAGATAAATGCCAATAATTTGCCAAACCAGAAAAAACAATATTCCATCAAATGCCAATACTTTGCCAAACCAGAATAAAACAATGGCAATACTTTGCCAAACCAGAATAAAACAATAAAAACATTCTACCAAATGCCAAACCAGATGGCAAACCAAACCAGATTAAAACAACAATGTAGTATACAATGTTCATAAATTCCATGTTAACCTACAAAAATCCAATACTTTCCCAAAATAGTGCATAAAATGGTCCATTACACAGCAAATGTGTCTTATACATATCACAACTTGTCCAACAGCATTTACACAAGAATCTAGTACACAATTGTGCAACCCATTCACTTGAACCACAATTATCGCATTTAGTTTCCAATTACCATTGACAGCCACCAGCCTAATGCATAAACAAAAACAAAGGGCTACAAAAGTGGCACAAAAGTCCCAAAATGTTGACAAAAGATGGCAGTGTCTCTCTATCTATTAGACCGAGAAAATGATGCAACTGTTTCTCTGCACTTCATCCTGTTATGGCCCTCTTTGTTGCACAAACTGGATTTCTGAGGCTTCCTTCTTTGCAAGGCAATGACCAAGAAACAGTTTACACACAAGTAGGGTAATAAAATGGTTAGGGACCAAAATAAATAGTATTAGAGTTTAGGTTAGTACCCTAAATGTTGTAGCCGATGTATATGACTGTTGTGTGGAGATTGAAGGACAAGGATTTGAATTTGTTGAATGTACATTACCACCACTAGCTTGGGACATTTGACCAGATGTAGGGGCAGTTTGGGAATTTCCATGGAAAGCATCATCCTTGGCATGCATCATTTGTTTGTTGGGGCATCTCCGGCTATTGTGGCACGGCTGTTTGCAAATCTTGCACATGTACGTCATTTGACCAGTCCTTGACAGCTTTTGCACATCGGTGCCCTTTCTCTTCACATGTAATGTTTCCCATCGGTCCTTTTTTCTGGCCTTTTTAGGGCGTCCAAGCAATTTAATATCTAATGGGGGAAGCACCTTTTCTCTGTTGACTGTTTCTCACATATGTTGTCCATTTATTGGGTAGACAACATGCTCATACGCTTTCATATATGTCTCCGTATGATAGCAGCGGTCAATAAATGTTTTTGGCACTTCTTTGGTTTTTGCGATTGCGCTAACTGCATGGGGGCACTGGATTCCAGTCAGCTCCCACCTTCGGCAGCTACATGTCCTATTACATAGATCAACCGTGAACTGGTCTCCATACATGCACCGCACTTCGTACACCAGTTCCCCAGCATGTGTCGCAATACATTCACAAGATTTTTGTTTTATGCGTTCCAGTTTTTGTTGGATCTTGGGGCACACACTCCTACTGAAAGTTGCAATCTTTGTCCTTTTAGTCTCCATTCAGACCATTATGTAAAATCTAATTGTCTCTAGCATGGACAGTATTGGCTTCTCCTGAGCATCTAGTAGGACCCTGTTAAAACACTCACAAATGTTGTTAACAAGTATATCACATTTACTTGATGTTCTGAAAAAGGACCTACTTCAATGTTTAGGAGTAGTGTGCTCTCTAACCCATTTATACACTTCTTCATCCCTCCTTTATTTTCTCCATTTCAACCACAAAGCGGTTAGTGTATGAAGCCTTTGCTGCAGCCCATACTACATCATATAGGGCTAAACTACCACGAACTTTTTTGAAATTCTGAAACATGTGCCAGACGCACATTCTATGCTCACTTCCCGGCAATAACTCTGCAATTGCATTGGATAGGCCTTGCGGTGCAAAAATAGTAGAACATTAGTCATTTTATGTGATTACAATGTTGGGAAAAAAATTCACGGGTAAGAAAGAAATACTATCTTTTGTTTGTCGGTTATAAACGTCCAAGCACTCGGATCCCCAATGTTCAAGTCTTGTATGAGTTCGCGCAAGAACCATTTCCAAGTTACTTTGTTCTCTATCTCAACTACTGCAACACATATTGGAAATATTTAGTCGTTTGGGTCAAGGCCTAAGGCTGTGAGCATTATTCCTTTATGAGGGCCCCTTAAATGGCAGCCATCCAAACCAATCAAAGGTTGACATCCAGCTGTGAACCCTTTTTTGCAAGCTGAAAGACAATAGTACATTCGTTGGAAAACTTCATTGCCATCCTCATTTTCATTGGTCTTGATGAAGATATTTGAGCCTGGGTTCGCTCTGCAAACTTCTTGGCGGTAATCATACAGTTTATTGTACTGGTCGATGTAGTCGCCTTCAATTTCTTGCACAATTTTTTTCTTCACCATTCGGGCTTTGCTTTTGGAGATATTAATGTTCAGATTCGAGTGAACTTTCTGCACAAGCTCACTCACTCGGATCTGTGGCATGATCCGAATGTCCGTTTTATACTTTTGACTCAGGTAGGCTGCATTGGCACATCCGTGGTTGAACGTCATACCACATGAATGGATAATGTTCATGCCCTTCACTTGCCACCCCTCACTTTTTTTTCCGTGGAGCCGCGAAAACCTTCCATTCACAGTCCATGCAAGCAGTCGTGACCCAGTTTTTATTATTTTTTGGAAATCGAATCCTCCTTCCATGTTTCACCCCATGGTGTTTGCAAGCTGATTTGAATTCATCACGGTTGGAAAATATGAGCCCCACCTTGAATTTAGGATCATCCATTTCGATATCGGGCCGAAATCTAGGGAATTTCAAGCCTTTGCTTGCACTATCATCATCCTCATCCTCATCCCTTGAAATTTCATGTACTCCACTGTCATCTGAGAAGCCAACTTCATTACTTGAATCGGATTCAGCTTGGGTGCGATCAGTTGGCCGTGCATAGTTGAACTGTGATGTGACTCTTGCCTACGCTTCCTCTCGTTCTCTCACAACAGTATCAATGTCATCTTCATTGCTGAATTCATAGTCACTATCTTGACACTGATCTCCGACATTGTTGTTAGGTTCAGCACCACCTTCTTCATCGGAAACATCTTCAAGGACCTTTCTCTTTCCTTTGTTGGTTGTTGTTGGCCTAGAGTTGCTAATTGTTTCATTTCCCTGCTTTGTGGCCTGGCCAGTTCGCGGCTCGGAGTTGTGCAAACTTCTCTTTCTTCTGAAGATGACTTATGCTTATCATCAGAAATTAGTTTTCTTTAAGCAGGCAATTTGACTCTTTTCCTTACTGCCATTTTCACCCTTCTACTTTTGGATGGCATGCCGACTTGTGTTGGGGTGCCATCCGAATTCATGGCCATATGTGGATCCGGATTAACACCTTTATTTGGGGTTGTTTCCTCCCCAACTGGAACAGAAGTACCACAACTTTTTTCTCCAGCGTCATCAGATTGATCTATTTCCTTCTCCCTATCATCAATGAGCCTTCTTTTCTTGTTCAGCAACTTGACACTTTTCCGTGCTGCCATTTTCGCCCGTCTACTTTTGGATGGAGTCACAGGCGACTGTGAATATTGCTGATTATTGCCCACTTCAACTCCCTTTTGAATCCCACTGCTGCCTTCGGCTGAACTTGGTCTGACTATGAAAAAGTCGATGAGTTTGTGATTCAACCCGTATACTGCCATCTCCTGAACTGCTAAATCACCGAATATGTAGGTTAAGCCTTCATGCATTGATAGTCCAGGTTTCAGGAAGTAATAAACAGCAGTCATCTCGGGCTCTATCAAAAGTTGCCTACTCATCTCATCCAATGTACACATCGAAATATAATTCGGATTGCAATAGTCCGCAATGTCTATGCAGCCCTCGACATATTATTTCAGTGGCCCATTAGTTAAGCGCCCTCCAAAATGAACCCTCAATGAGAACAGGGTGCTATCAGGACCTACATTCACAATTGCAAACAGGTTAGCACATACGTTAATACATCATGCAATCATATTGTGAAATTAGGGACATTTCATATTGTATAGTTGTTGGTAGAATCCTAAGTGTAGCTCCATTTCGTATTGAGTTTCCAAAACAAGAAAAAACAAAATGACAAGTTTTACCCCAAGTGACGAGACAAGGGTTCAACAATCTTGAGCTTCATCCTTGGTACAGGATCCAGCCCTTTTCCCACCCCCAAAACCATTATGTAAGAGAAAAACCCAAGCATACATCCCAAACTAATCCAGTCCATTGAAGAGCAAGAACTGCTTTTCATCTTGGTATATAATGTGCACTACGTGGATCTTCACTAGGAATAACATAATCTCAAGTTATACATTGCATAACAACTCAATGAGGCTAAAGGCTCCATTAAAAATTGGCACAAGCTGATGTCAACTGCCACATCCACCACGCCATGGACACAAGAACCAAACAAAGACAAGTCATGTAAGAAAACCAACCATTCTTCATGCAAGAAACCAAGAAAAGTTCCCCAAATAAAAGCAAATCTTGCTTTGAGAAAGAAAATTAAGCATGAAAAAAAAAAAGATCGGTCAAAAACTATGAGTATTGCACACTAAGAGGGGTTTAACATAGCTGTAAAGGGTTTGTGAACGGTACACCTGAACAGTAAACCATTAAGGGTTTGGAAACAGTAAAACAGGGAAGATTAAAAAAATAAAGGGAAAAACAAGATAGATAAAAGATTAATATAAGGAATAAATCAAAAATAAACAAATAAATGAAATCTGCTTTTTTTTTTTTTGTAAATTGCATTTCTAAAAACAAGAGAACTACTAGCTATTTACAGCCTAAAGACATCACAAAACCAAACAAAAACATAAAGCTAAAAAGACGCATGAAAGAGCTCTATCCATTTTGGGAGTGAAGAAAGATGAACCATAGCCTGTCTACTTAACTTAAAATAATTGGACTTAAAGATGCCCAAAACGACATCATTTTACCAAAAGCTTTGCATACAGCCTGGTTTTGTCATCTTGCCATCCATTAGGGGAGCATTACCATTATAAATCGGTTGCAATGTTTCAGATACAATAAACTACACACCCCTGTAGTAAAAGGACATCCTATAGGGACCACTGTTGCACTTTCAACACAACAAAATATCCATTCAGGACCACAACATAAATAATGACAGCCATTCAGTCAAGGACCACTTTCAGGACCACATTACATACTAATTTTACTTCGACATCCGGGTGCACCCACTGGCCAAAGGGCATTGCCAAACCCTACTTCAAATGTCTCATTGAGTTTCAAAATAAAGCAGCATTAACCCACAATTGTCACATTCAGAGAATACCAGTAACACTTCACACAATGCGAACGTAATATAATCAGTAAAGGTCGATACTTACCGTAATCTGGGATTCTCCACTGCCTCCTTGCATCTGTTATTGTTTGGCTCTGCATTTTTTAACACTCTCTGTTCTATCACGTTATATGACACGGATGTTGTGAATTACCTCGCATAATGCATGGGTTTTTGGATGGGTAGGATGTAGAGAGGATCTAATGGTTATTCGAAGTGAATTGGGATTAGGATGAAGTTAGGGTTCTTCGAATTGAAATCGGGTTAACCTAAAATTAGGGTTCTATTTTGAAATCAATTTGGGATTGAACGATGTTAAATTACCTATTCCAAAAATACCCCCTCCAATATAAGTCAGCGCATCATTTAACCGGGGAAATGGGCTACTGCCGGTCATTAGTTTAAAAATGACAATTTTATAAATATAAAGGACGAAAAAGACCCGTTTTAAATCTAAAAGACTAAAAAGAACTTTAGCCCAAATGTAAAGGACGAAATTTGTGATTTAATCCCCAAATTTAAACTCTGGCTCATCTCTAGCAACTTATTCAAAATTTAAAACTCAAAAATCTTCAAATAACTAACAACAAATTAAAATTTAACAAGTAATGATGATAGCATCCAATTCCCAAAGTTGCTTAAATTTAGTCCATTCCCAATGCAAAAGTATCCTAACTATTATAAAAAGTTGTTAAATATAGTTACTTCAAATACTGCCCAAACTCACATAGTGGTCACTCATTTGGTGCTTATTTCTTCAATTCACTACTACTTAAAAGTACTCATTTGTCATATTAAATAAGTCATGTGTGTTTGTTATAGATACAACTCAAGTCAAATAAACTCTAATGTCCCATATTCATCTTTGGAAATTTCAATACCTTTGTACTAACTTTCTCTTATCAACAACTTCATTGACCAAAAAAGAAACATTATACTATCTTTAATATCGATAAGAGTTTTATTCTCTCTTGCTTTACCACTTTTGCCCCCACGTTGTCACTTTGTTTTTCAGATATGAAGTCCACATGCTTGTTGCATCGATATATGGCTACTTAATTTATTTATGAGCCTTGGGTTTTGTTGCCTTTTAGACCCATTTCTACTCATATAAGTTCACTTAGTTTACTATTTATAAGACACAAGACTTAGGGTATTCTCATAGTGGAGTAACAACTTATTTGCAAAAGATAAAAATAGTTGCACAAGTCATATCAAAATTATAGCATACTACTAATGATTGTCACAATGATAAGTTGCATCACGGATCATATTGCATTGAAGTATCAAAATTCACACGAAACAATCAATTTTTCGTAAAGTCTACTCATATTACTGTTTCTCACGTAAGCGCTCAAAACAACTTGTTTAAGGCAATAAGATTTATTTCTCAATAATCATTACTCAAAGAGTTCAACACCTCTTTTTTTTTTTTTTGCAGTCCTAATTTGAGAATTTAACTATTTATTTCATTTGTTACATAAATTTCCTACATTCATTAGAAAATATTAGTTCATCACTTCCATAAAAACTATTATGTATTTATTTGCTTATTTCGTTCTTCTTTTTTAAACACATTCAGAATAAACCATAACTTAATTAAAATAAGCACACAAATAGTCAAAGAATAATATACACAAGTCAAATAAATGACTTAACAATAGTCATCGATAGAATTCAAACAAATTACACACAAATTAGATTCAAATTTAGACACAGTCTATTAACTACTCAAACATACAAATACTTCTAACTCCCCCCACTTAAATCTTGCATTACCCTCAATGCAATCACAAAAAGAAGAGAGAGAAGAAGAAGAAGAAAACACTCTGTGGTTGGTCATTGGTATGCTAAAAATGTCATGGATACATCATGAGAGAGAAAGTTTTGTGTCAAAAAGTAGGTAATATGATTATTAAAAGTCACTTGATATTAAATATATCGATCCCGCTTTTATTGCATTTCTTGTACTTGTTACTGCATCTCATGATTGGCATCCTCCATACCTTGTAGCACTGTGAAAGAAGAGGAAGATGAGTTATTGCCTTAGATGCGGATGCACCCTTTGATGATTTTTTTCTTCTCATGGCCTTTACTCATACCAATTCTGTAGGACATAAAATATCCTCATCGAAAGTCAGGGGCACATCAACTTTACCATAAAGGGCAGTGATAAGAAATAAATAAGGAAGTCCTTTAATGCTTTTCCTACCAATGCATTCCAACATCTCCTTACGAATGATTTTACCAATATCAATTTACATCCCTTTATGGATAGGATATAGAACTCCGACCCTATTTTGATAGACTTGCAAATGATGTTATGTCGGAAAGATATGAGCTACGATGAAATGGAACCATACCTTATAAACAGGGAGAAGATCCTTTTTGGAGAAGTACCTCACCGTATCAACTCTTCTCCAACATAACGATTTCACTCTCAGCTTAATGATAATAGCTACGATTTTATTCCAATAAGACCAATTTTGTAGAAAATTGGAGTAAGAATTGAATTGGGATTGAGGATTTTTATCGATGGCTGCTAGATATATGAGGACATGTCTTTCTTCCACAAACACACAGAAGAAAGAATGTGAAACTAGATTAGCATAGAATTCCCAAACTAATAGTACTGCAACTACTAGTGGAGTAGCAACAAAATCTTCCCATCTCCAATTTTCAATATATGCTACAGATTGTTCTTCAGTCTTGAGAATGTAGACTTGAGAATATTTTTACAAGCTTTTGAGCCATGGTACTAACAAAGCGAGCATGGTCGAAATCCGGTTCATCTTGAGTTCTTCTTGCATTTCAGCCTTAATTGTTTTGGTGCTATAGTAAAAAAAACAGATACCTGTGCATTTTAAGTGAGTATACCAATTTTCTTTTCAAAGAATGTAGCCTTATTGCCTACATTCTTTAGGAATATCACCTTAAAATTATATTAAAATAACATAAATGCCACACTAAAAATTTAGCTACTTCGTGAGACCATCATTCAAAAAGACATCTTTCATGGCTAACCACAATATTGTCATGTATGATGAAGCATAGTGTATGAAGGAGTATTATCAAACAAGGAAATATACTTCTAAGTAAGCACAACTCATACTCCCTTAATTAAATAAGCATGAAAAAAATACGATTTACACTTTTAAACATTAAGCACAATTCACTTATTTGATATACTATGGACTGAGAATCATACACTAGTACCAATAGAATCCATGAGCACTATAGTCATACTATCACTGAACTCTAAAGAAAATGCCACTTAGTCATTTGCCCTAGCAATTAAGCATATACTTTCACTTTGAAGCAACAAATTATAGTCATGAGTCACGGTCAATATGTTGATAACATTCAGAATCACATGAATACTTTATTCACAACCAAACTATTCTAAATCTGAAGCACAAAGATAGGTATCATATCAAACAAATTCATTTAGGTATTTTATCAGATACTTGGAATGTATACAGTAATTCATTATTTTTCCTAAAAATAAACAACCACATTAACCTTTGTGCTATGCAAAAGGACTAGGAAGCTTAGTTAAAAGGGATATTAACATAAAAGAATAAGCACTAATTGAAGGTCAAAAAAAAAAAAGAAAGAAAGAAAGAAAGAAAGAAAGAAAGAAAGAACACAAATGATAAAGAAAACTGGAATGAAAATAACCATTCACATTTAGTAGTGCTTTGGTCTTAAGAGCGTAAAAAGATATAAAAGAGATTTGAAAAAGAAAAAGAAAAAGAAAAAGAAGGATGCAAATGAAAAGAGAAAAGAAAGAGAAAAAAAAAAGGAAAGAAAAATAGAAGGATAGGAAAAATTATTGAAATTAAAAAGAGAGGGATAAGATTGGGAGCACCCATTGCTAGACCATTGTGAAGGCAGGGTAGTAGTCACCCCTTGTGGTAAACACTTGGGTTGTCCACTATCCAATGCTAGCAACATTGCGTGTGGCGATGCTATTGTCCTTTCTTTTTATTTTTTCAGAAAAAAATTTTGACTAAATAAACTAAACATTTGAATTAAGGAAAACTTAGCTTTGCAAAACACAATTTTATGGCATCACTTACAAACAAACTATCTACACATTTTTTCTAACGATTCAACTTAGACAACTTATAGTCCAAACAAATCATGTAACCAAAAATTAATGCCAAATTTTCAATGATGTATATCAAAACTCAGATACTACTTAAACAAACAACTCAACCACACAAAAAAAAAAAATGATATGTAAAAGAATATGAAAGAAGCTTAGATTGTCTCCTAAGATGCACCTTGTTTTAATGTCACTAAACCAAATTTGTTCTTAGTTGTCGGTCATCAAGGAAAAATTTGGCAACTCTTGTAGTATCACTTTATCCTTTTTTTAAACCCATCAAAGTTTTATTTGGACACCTTATCTCCCTTAAATTTCCTCATCCAATCTCTATCAATTTATCAAGGAGAGGGGGTTCAAGGGAAACGTTTTGAACTTTTCCCATGACACTCATCTTTAAGTATTAAACCTTTTCCATAACTTGAGCAGATGATTGAAGACATAGAAATACACATGCTCTCTCTCAACCCTAAGGCAAGACCTTTCTTACTTAGATTAGGGCATCACTCGTGGTAAGGAAAGGCCTACCAAGGAACTTATCCTCCTCTATGTCAAGAACTACAAAATCCACTAGCAATATGAATTTGTCATTGACCAAAACATGCTCAACTATGCACTAAAAGAGAAGGGGTTCAAGGAAATCATTTTGAACTTCTTCTCTAACACTCATCTTTAAACATTCAACATTTGTCACAACTTGTGCATATGATTTGAAGACATGGAAATCCGCGTGCTCTGTCAACCCTAAGGCAAGACCTTTTCTCACCTAGATTAGCGTATCACTAGCGGTAAGGAAAGGCCTGTCAAGGAATTTATTCTCATCTATGTCAAGAACTAAAAAATCCATTTGCAATATGAATTTGTCAACCTTGACAAAAAATGTTTAACTTTTCCCTAAAAGAGAGGAGGTTCAAGGGAGTCATTTTGAGCTTCTTCTTTGATACTCATCTTTAAGCATTCAACCTTTTTCAAAACTTGAGCATATGATTTCAAGACATGGAAATCCATGTGCTCTCTCTCAACCCTAAGGTAGGACCTTTTCTCGCCTAGATTAGGGCATCCTTTTTGGTAAGGAAAGGTTTTCCAAGGGTTATGGGTAAATCCTTATCCTTCTCTATGTCAAGAACTACAAAACATGTTTGACTATACCCTTAAAAGTGCAATTTACCAATTGAAGAATGATGTTTCTTGGCTTTAACAAATCACTAATACAAAACCTTCATAACTAGAAAGAGGCATGAGATAGATACTCACTCCTAGATTACACAAGGCTTTATCAAAGGTGTCACAATTGTGTAAGGAATAGTGAAGCTACTGAGATCCTTTAATTTAGGAGAAAGTTTCTCTTCGACGATCGCTTTATATTTCTTTAGAGGGCTATAGCTTCCCAATCCTCCAATCCTTATTTGTTCGGAAACTTGTCTTCTAAGAACATAGCACATATTTGGCATTGTTTGAGCATCTCCAAAACAGGCGCATTTATGTAAAACTTTTTCAAAGTCTCAATGAACTTGATGTTGTTCGAATTATACAATAGCAAAATAAATTTACAAACCAAAAGTTAAAATCTAATTCTACAAAATATGAACGCAAATATGAGTTTAGCAATTTGTATCAGTGGAACTAGGGTTGATCCCATGAAAACAATTTTACTCTAAATAATTAGTAATTGAATTGAAGAAAAGTAAAGTCAGTTTATTAAAACTAGTCAGTAAAATGAAATGGGCTCAAAAACAAAGATAAACAAAAACAAAAGAAGTAAAATAAATTAATATACTCTAAAGACTAAACAAAGGGAACTAAAGGAAAAATTATAAAGAATTTCTCTAAGAAATGACTAGGATGGTGTTAATCTCTCACAAATTATGTCAATTTAGCTAGAGTTCATGCAAACAATGAGAAAATTGTTTTTTTCACTCTAGTTCTATTCTTAGTTGGTGGAATTGAATGACAATAACAAGTATTTTTACTCTACCAAATTATTAAAAATGAGAACATGATAATATTAACTATACCAATTCACTTTACCTATATATGGGTTAAAATTACGGTAGTTCTAATATTCAATATCCAATTTTTGCATAGATCTATGATCAAACATGAAAAAAAAAAAAGCTCATTATATACAACTTATTTGGCTACATAAATTGCATGTATGATGTTAACAATGATATTAGACATTAATTCACATAGCCCACAATACAAATCAACACAATATTATGAAATATCAACTCTCCATTATTAGATCTTATGAATTATACAAACTTAATTATACATAACTAATACTAGGACCACTAAATTAAAGAAATTAAATATAAAATTCAAACTCAAAGTGAAGGAGACTTTTCTTAATAAGAAGAAATCAAGTTTGCAAATTAAATTTCAAGTCAAGAGCTAAAATCGTCAATGGAGGTTTTTTCTTCTAAAGCTATGACAAGCATTTAACTTATCCTTTTTTTTTTTTTTTTTGAGAGTGCAAACATTAAGGAAATTATCCCTAAAGTGGGTACTTATAAGAGTTTAGGCCTAAAGAGTTTTATAACAAATCTTCCACAATGGCCTTGGCAAATTAACCAACTTGAACTTTCAAATTCCAGAAACTAGCTAGATGGTTCACAAAACAAAAGAGCATTGAAAAACTCCATCATATTATGGCTTCAATCAAATCTTCTTGGTGTGGAGGTTTAGGTGCATAAGGTGAAAAACTGGGAAGGTGAATTGGCTTTTGAAGGTTGGATAGAGCTCTTTATTGACTAAACCCCACCCCAAGAGAAATTGGAGTGATTTCTCTATCTAGAATCATAAGCATTGACATTGATACTCTCCCTTGCTTGATAACATGGACAAGTTTCGCATTAATAAAGCACGACTTAATACGGTGCTCTGGATTGCAAGTTTCGCATGATAATACTAGGCTTGGTTTTGAGATGGCAATTAAGTGGTTTGTTCTTGGCATCCATCTTGGCCATTTGATTTGTAAAGTGGCTAATTGAGTTGAAAGATGAGTAAATGAACCCTTGGTCTCCTTGGCATTGCCCTATTCAAGTGCCATCAATAATCATTATTAGCGATTTTCTCTATTTGTTTATATGATTCATGAATGGATTTCTTCACGAGTTCATCTTTAGATGCAGCATTGATCATACTTTGAAACAACCTAAATAACCAATTGTAGAATGTTGAAAATTGTATTTAATTGAGAATCTATTTTGTTGTTATTTCCTCAACAACTCTTCATATCTTTTATATGCCTCATATAAATCTCCCCATCAAGTTGTAGAAAAATCAACAAAACCTTAGGTATTTTAATCACTTTGCTTGGTAGAAAGAACTTAAAGAGAGAGGTGTGTGAAAGCTCTCCTCAACTTGTTATGGAATTTGGTTGTGTTTTTGAAAGCCAAGATCAATCTTTATCCCTTAAGATGAATGAAAGAATTTAAATCATACAGCATTAGAAGATAACCTACAATAGTTAAGGGTGACACACTTCCATGAAAAACATGGATGTGCTTATTAGGATTCTCATTTACTACCCAATTAAATTGGCAACTTAATTGAAGCCATTGGATGAGGACGAGCTTTAACTCAAAGTCTTACATTTTAACTACTAGTCTAACTATACTTGATTAAGCTCTTCATAGTGTGGGGCCATATAATCTCTAAGAAGACTTAGGAGGTGTTTGTTATATGAGTTTGGCATGGGTTTGGTATGGTATGGCTCCAAATTGGATGTTTGGTATGCAGTATTGGATTTATAGAACCCCATGGGGGTGGGTTTTAACAAAACCCACCCCCCACCTGGGTTTTGCAGAAACCCATCTCAAAGGGTTTCAAAATGCATTGGGTGCGCGCCACATGTCAAGGGGGTTGCAAACCCCCCAAAGGTTTGCAACCCCCATTTTACCTTTTTTTTAAAAAAAAATAATAAATTTCACTAAATTATAGAAAATATTTTTCTCTACAAATTGAAATGCACTTTGACTATTTTTTGAACAAGATATAATTTGTTAAATATCATATAATGTAAAACAATAATATTTTTATTATAATTTTAATATAAATTTTAATTTTAATATAAAATCTATTCCATTCCATTACGAAATAATACCAAACGATATAATTACTATCATTTCATTCTATTCCAAACCTTTCCTTTTATCAAATCCATTCCATTCCTAAACCCACCGTTTATACCAAGCACCACCTTAGTTGCTCATAGTCATTACCCTATTGGTATGCTTGGTTCATGTTAGTCATATCTCTTTGTGTAGCCTTCTCCTTTTGAATCAATCCATAGGTCCTCTTTATTTTAGGATAAAAAAGCAATGCTTCCTTAGATTCACTCCTTATCATAAAGTAACAACTAATAACTTCAAATACTTAAAACAACAAAAACAATTATAAAGACAGTTTAAACAAATCAAATAAATAACTAAGAAAGCTAATGAAACTAAAAACAACGAGTAACTAAGAATAACATTAACTAACCAACAAGTAACTAATTTAAGACAAACAAAAGTATACAAAGCCCACAATAAAAGTGCCAAAAAACTTGATAGCAACTAATTGCAAGTGCATAATTTGTTGTCAAACAAAATCGTAGTAAGCACGAGTCAGAGTTCAAGGACTAAGGCAAAGGTTGCAAATTACTATGATGCGTGCTAACTAACAGAAGTAAGAATAAGTTGTAGACTAATAACCAAAAAAAAAAAAATGGAGCAATGAAGTAACTAGACACAAGAAATCAAGGTAATTAAAATGCTAGGTTCTAACCTTCCAATGATGAACTTATTAGTTCAATCTTTTGTCTATATTAGGGTTAAATTTTCCCAAAAGTAGGCTAGATTCAAGACATCTTGAACCCTTTTCCAAAGCCTCAAGAACTCTCCAAAGTATAACTAGATTTATATTTCTATGACCAAAGTATAACAAGATTGAGATTTCAATCCCCACAACCTAAGGCATAAAGATGTTAACATAACATACTCATAATCTTCAAGTTAAATCCTTGCCCCAAAGATTTAGCCACTATTAAGAACAAGTAATATAAGAGTAACACAAGATATAATTAAAGAACAAGGACCAAGAATAAAAGAAAGCTCTTGTGGAATTCCTAAATATTGACTCTTCTCTTCAATTGAAAACTTGAATCTTTTCTTTCTCGGTGATTTTCTAAAACTTTGTTTTTTGCGTGAATATTATGTTAACTAAGATAAAAATGCCTTCTTTTAAGTTAATGTGAAGTTTGTACTTAATTTGATTGAAGTAAAAGACAAAACCAAAGCCAATAGAGAAGAAAAATCAACTTTTAGTCTTTCAGGTGTAACGAGTGCCCCCCGAAGTTGGCCGTAATAGTGGCGCTCAACTCCTGGGCATCATTACGATTTCTAGCATTGTTTTGTCCTCCTAAATTAGAAATTTGAAAATGGCATAAAAAAATTATAGATTTATCTTCAACATTCTATAGATTTAACATTCACCTTATTTAAAATTGTGTAGATCAAGATATGACCCTCACAAGATAATTAGTTTATCAACTTCAAGTGTGTTTCAGCTTTCACTTATCGGTTTATAACTCCATTTTGACTCCTGCATTGATTAAAATAGGCGATGTGCTCATTATAAAAGTTGTAGCTACATGTTAAAACTTTCCATTGGTCCAACAATCATCCAAATGGAAATTTGTACCTTGAGATACTGCTTCTTCAAAATATCTCAATCACCAACCTCATTTCGCAATTTTGGGGATTGTACGTTTAATCTTTTATTTAGTACTTTTCACTTCTTTTGATCTCCCCAATTGATATTTTGAACCTGTTAAATTTAATTACCGATTCTCTTGTGACTACAATTAAATTTGCAATAATAGTGGAACTACAAATTCCAAAAGAACCGACCAGCAAATAATTTCTTCATCCAAAGACAATAAAAAAATAAATAGGGGGATTTTCAATACTTAAACTAATAAATTAAATTCTAACAAATAATTAAAATAAATGACTATATAGCAAAAGAGAATAAAATTAATATTACCAAATTTCTTATCCAAGTATGTGATTTCATGCAATTGTATCATTGATCACAAATACAAATATTTATCTTGTTATTCAAGCATTTAACTAAAGATTTATAAGGATAGGTATATAAAAAAAAAAACCTTTTATTTTTTGAAATGACTAACTAAACCCAGCATCAAGATAAAAACTTATCATCAATTCATTAGCTACAATAGCATTCAATATCAATTTAACAATAATATTAAGTTATGCGAAAATAGTTGAACCAAATTCAAATAATAAAGATAGATACAATTATTCAATCTTGTATTTGCTTAAAAAATATATATAGTTTGATTTATAAATATAAATAACCTATTTGCTATTTGTACGAATAATTTATAATAATTACATATTACTAAATTTATGGATAGTAATAGAAAGAGAGAGTTGGTGAATTAAATTGTTAAATTAATTATCAATCATTCATAAAAGAGAATAAGGTTAAAAACCAATCAATACTTGAATCAAAAGCAAAACATTTTGTTTTAGTACATAACCGCGCAGTGATAATAATGGAAATAAATATCCACTGAATTAGAAATTAAAACTGAACTGCTCACAATAGAAATCATGTTTAGTATTCTTTTCGAGTAGCCATTGACCCTAACGCAGGAAAATAAATGCACATTCGTGTCCCATTCGTTTTTCCTTCTAGTTGTATCACTTAAATAAAAGAAATATACTTCTAAAAAATAGGTTACATCAGCCAATCATAAATATACCTTCCTAAAACAAAACACTAAACCTAATAGGAAAGAAAATAGTTCCTTATAAAAAGGAAAGATATAGTCATTCATAATAAAAATGAAATCCTACTTAATTGTTGCGGTAAAGTTTCTTTCTCTTCCCATAAATAGACGCTCTCCAACTTTCTTTTTATTAAAATTAATTTTTCTCCACCGATTGGTAAGGTGTAGTCTTGGCTTATGCATAAAAAGTCTTCTATCCTACATTTTGGTAGATAAGGCATGCCGGTGGGTTATCTCCTAAAATCTTCGGATCAATTTTTTTTTTTTTTCTTTCAAGTAAAAAGATAGTTGTATTAACTTTGCAAAGTTAATGTGTACATTCAAAGTCACCAAAGTGAACTTTTCTTAGCACTAATGTTGGCTAAGACTAATTGACTACTTGTCAAAGATTTCAAACTTCTCTATACCTAACTAATTCCCACAAAAAAAGTAACATAAATCTAGTGGTAAGTCTAACAGTATTAAACAAAACAAAAGTGTTAAACTTACCACTTGATTCCTTGCCATGCTCCATCCCCTATTTACTAATAAACTACTCCCCTTCTAGCTACTCCAAGCTATTGGCTTGTTGGTGTTCCAACCATGAATCAATTGCCAATTCTACTACTTTCCTTTCCTTCATCCATTCTCTCTTGAAAACCTATAGATTCCTACTATTCCATATCATCCATAGGAGGTAAACCGAAAGTTGTGCTCTTTCTTCCCAATCTTTAGCTTGTGGTATGGAACATATGTCTTGCCACCACTCTATGAAACTAATTCCATATTGTTCAGAATGATGCCATGATATCAGAGCCATTTTTCAAATTTTCTGAGCTCTAGTACAAGTAAACATAATATGTTCTAATCGTTCTTCTCCATCTCCACACATGGGGCATATGGAATCCACTGGAAGTCTTCTTTGTTGCAACTGAGTTTTAAGGGGCAGAATATTATGGCAACATTGCCAAACAAAATGCCTCAATTTCCTTTTCATGTTCATTTGCCATGTTTGTCTCCACATAGACTGCATTTTGGTTCTATTGATACTGCTCTCCGATTGTTGCTCTTTCTCTTGATTGATTTGTGTCAGCTGAGTGTATGCTGATTTAACTATATACTTTGCATCTGGACTGAAATGTCAAATCAGCTAGCTCAGCTGGTCTCAGCTGCTTGGAGACTCCAATTTCAGTTGCATGATAGCTTTTTCGTGTTGCTACGGGAAGATCCATGAGATGAGTGGTGTATTCCAAGTAGTACCATCCGCTAACAGAAGCTCACTTATCCAAAGAAGAAGAGTAGAGGTACAAGGCATGAAATTGGCCAAACTTTTGAGGTGAAAGGGACCAGCCCAAGAGGGTCCCAAGAAATATCATGAAGGTGTGTTTGCAGAATTATAGAGGGTTGATAGACTCTCTACAATTTTCCAACTGAGGGAGACCATAAACTCCCATCACCCGGAAGTGGTATGTTTGTTAGAAACAAAACAGCAAACAAAATTTGTTGGAAAGGTTTGTTGGAGGCTGCAATATGATAAAAAATGGAGCCATGTAGAAGTTGAAGGTACTAAAGGATGCATCTTAGCTTGTTGGACTGAAAATGTTTTGGCAAATCAGTTGGTTAGCAATAACTTTTGTGTGCAACTACAATGCCAAGTTAAGGGATTCTATTGATATGGTGGATTATTTTTGTTTATGCTAGTATAGATAATAGTGTGGGGGAGCAATAATGGAATTTTCTAAAAAACGAGAGGACAAAGTGGGGATATGCTAGTATAGAAATTAGTTGCTTACCATTTAGGAATTTCACGAGACAAATGAAAATGGTTGATTTAGGATATGTAGGCCATCCGTTTACATGGACTAACAATTGAGAATGAGAAGGATTTTTTGAGGAAAGATTGGATAGAATTTTTGGTGCAGCAAGATGGAGAATGCATTTTCATCAGGCCAAAGTTATACATTGTGACAAACAAACCTCGTATCATAACTTGCTTATCTTAGTCACAGAATAGATTAGAGGAAGGAGATGGTTTATTTTTGATAAAAGATGGGTTAAGAAAGAGGGGATTCTGGAAAGAGTGAGTGTCGCATGGAATAAACCACAATGGGGATCCAAACAATATATAGTGACCTCCAAGATTTCTCAATGCAAAGCTGATCTTCAGCATTGGAGTAACAACAATGGGAACAACTCAGCCAAGCGGATCATGAGGATAAAAAAACAAATGAAAGTGCTGAGTCATTAGAGAGGAACTAGAGATTGAAAGAGATAGGGTGAGTTAAGAAAACAACTTCAAAAAGCATACAAAGAAGAGGAAGAATTTTGGCAGAAAAAATCCAAAAATCAATGGCTGAAGGAAAGGGATAAAAATTCAAAAATTTTCCATGCAACAAGCATCCAAAGAAGAAAGGTGAATGCTATAAAGTGATTACAAACAGCAAATGGAAAAATATGTGAGTCTAAGGAGGAGGTGCAAAAGGAAATCATGGAATATTTTGAAAAGCTGTACACATCAAGCAATCCAATAAACTATAAGTCCATTCTTGAAGGCATGCCTAAATCCACCACCAAGGTCATGAACAAGTGGTTGATGAGACTAGTGGAGGAAACCAAAATAAAAAAAGCTCTCTTTCAAATGCACCCGACCAAAGTACCCGGTCCGAATAGTATGACTCCAATTTTTTTTTTCAAAAATATTGGCATGTGGTTAGATTTGATATTTGCAATGCGGTCAATGATTTCTTCATTCATAGCAAAATGTTGAGAAAAATCAACCACACACTGATTACATTAATACCCAAGGTCCAAATGCCTATGTTTATCTCACAATATAAGCCAATTAGTTTGTGTAATGTGGTTTATAAAGTCATTTCCAAAATTTTGGTTGAACGACTCAAACTCTGTCTTCATAAGTGTATTAGCCCGAATCAATAAGCTTTTATTTTGGGGAGACAAATACTTGATAATGTAGTCATAGCACATGAATGTATACATACTTTAAACTCAATGAGGAAAGGAAGGAAAGGGTTTATGGCAATGAAAATTGACATGGCCAAAGCATATGATAGAGTTGAGTGGCCATTTTTAAAGAAAGTCATGAGGAAGATGGAGTTTGGTAGAAGATTCATTCGATGAATAAGGCAGTGTCTTAGTACGACTACCATGTCACTTAATATAAATGGGGAACAATGTGGGTTTTTTCATCCTTCAAGAGGCATTAGACAGGGGGACCCTGTGTCACTCTACTTGTTCCTTATTTTTTCAGAAGCTTTATCTAATTTAATCAAACAAGCTAGTGTGAGAGAAGAATATAAGGGCATGAGTGCTAGTAGGAAGGGACCTATCATCACACTCTTGTTTTTTGCCGATTATTCTTTGTTGTTTTGTGAGACAGATACAAAACAAGCATAACAATTGCAAGCTATTCTTAACAGCTATAGTCAAAGTTCTGGACAACTCATAAATATGGAGAAATCATCCGTGTTTTTTAGCCATAATGTGAAAAAAGAGCAAAAAAGTCAGATATGTCAAATGATGGAGGGAGTGAAAGAACATAATGCCAAATATTTGGGGTTGTCGATGAAAGTAGGGAGATCCAAGAAGGAGGTATTCAATTTTGTTATAGAAAATGTTCAGAAATGAATAAAAAATTGGAAGAATAGATTTTTGAGTATGGCTGGGAAAGAAGTTTTAATTAAAGTGGTGGTTAATGCACTCCCCACTTACGTTATGGGCTGCTTCAAGTTGCCAGTTTGGATATGCAAAGAAATTTGTAGACTTTCAGCTAATTTTTAGTGGGGTTCGCAAAAGGAGGGAACTTAGAAAATTCATTGGAAGGTTTGGAAAGAAATGACAAAAGCCAAGAAAAGGGAGGAATGGGGTTTCAAGATATTCAGAAATTCAATGATGCATTACCTGCTAAACAACTTTGGCAAGTTATGACACAACTCGAGTTGATGATGAGCAGAATTCTGAAAGCAAAATTTTTTCCACATATGGGGATGATGAGAACTGAAACAAAAGGAAATGCATTGTGGCTTTGGAAAGGATGGATGAGAAAAAAACATGTTATCACAAGTGGAGCGAGATATCAAGTGGGGGATGAAAGAACAATTCGGGTGTGAGAGTCATCTTGGATACCTGGAAGACAGAATTTTCTGATCAAATATCTACTTTCAAATATTTATAGTGTGACAAATAATGATGAAAATGTTCTTCCAAACTCAATTTGATTCAAGTCTCCAAATTTCATTCTCTAAAACAAAACCTGATCAAAACTATAAAATTAAGCACAATAACGATCCAAAACCAAAGGAAATAATCACATTAAAAATAATCATTATGCGTCCTATCAAATTCTCTTACACCAAAACTATGCTTGTCCTCAAGTATGCACTAGTCTACATATATTAATCATCCTCCTTTTCACCCTTTCCTCTTTTCAAACTCATTCACAAATAACTCAAAATTATTATGCATTAGAAATCTAAGTCGAAATGACAATCTGGAGAACAAATACTATACTATGAGTTTTCTAAAGAAAACATACTCATCTCATCAAGCTCAACAATGAAGATCAAAATCAAATGCCACAAGATTCAATACCCTCTTATAAGTTCCACTCCGTGCGCTCAAAAATGTTTAAGGTTATATTTAGCACTCAAATCAAACATAACATGTCATTACCATATGTACACTCATATATCATATCTCCACAACTAATAAATATTAATTTGTCACAAAAATCAAAGGGTTTTAATAAAGGTTGTAATTTGATTTCCATAAAGGTAGGAAAAAGAGAGGAAAATTTATGGTGTAAAAATCAAGATATGAGTGAACTTGTATGATATCCAAAAACAACATAATTAGCACCTTCAGACCATTTTCTTCATTTCAAGCAAAATCATCCCATCTTTCATCTCGTAACACGCATGAATAATTATACTTTTTGTACATAATTAAAAACACTTCATTTGTCCAATATTCATATGCATGAGGTAAATGTCACTAGTCTTTTTTTTTCTTTTTTTCTTTTTTTCTTTTACTTTTCACACTTTCTCTTTTCTATACTTTTTCTTTCTTTCTTTTTTCCATTCATGTTCTTTCTCTTTTTTTGGATTTTTTTTACTAGTTATATCAACCATTTTATTCCTTACCATGCAATTAGTTTCCAAATATTCTTGAATAAGGTTTCAATAAGGTAAACAAACAAATAGATTAGGCCCAAAATTGTCTATCGAATAGAAAATATAGCGAGGGTAGACTCTTTAGAAAGTCAAAGGCGGCTAAATTTAGGTGCCCTTATCATTTTAATGCATGAATTTATAGACATGGTCTTAAAATGCACAACAAAGCAAGTTGTAGAACAAACAAACTATGTTTGACAACACTCAACAAAGATAATTAGAGCAAGGAAATTGAAATACTTTTTGGTTCAAAAGCTCATACAAGTGTTCAAATATACCAAATATTACACAATGAGATACTCAAAACATTCAAAACAAAACATTAATCATAATTGTCTCCTTCATACATTCCAAACTCAAACCCATAATGTATATATATTAACCCAAAAGTTATTTTAGAGTAACTATCAATAGAGTAAAAAATTTTAAAGGGGACAAATCATTCAAACTTTTAGAAAAAAATTTCCAAGGCATTTTGTTTTGGATTTGTTTTCCTTTAAGAAAGAAATTTAGGATAAATAAAATAATCTTTACACCAGAGCAAAAATCACAATGACCCTTTCCCACACCTCAATGATGATACATTATCCCTAATTTATGAAAAGTTTGGTCACATGCACAAGAAGTAAGAAAATAAAGAGAGAAGAGACAAAGAACTTCCTTGAAATGTGAGTAAACTTGAATAACTATCGAGAAGGTGGGCAGTTGAAAATTGAAAACTCTCCTCCTTAAAATGAAGGAAACCCTATAAATCATAGAAGAAAGTAATTAATAAAAGCCAAGTGACACTTCCTAACCTAATCTTTGAAACCAATGCACAAATTATAGGGATAAGTAGATTAGGTAAAGACAAAGGATCGAGACACATTGAGCTCAAAAAAATAAAGCAGTGTAATTCAAGGGAAAATGATTCCATAACCCCAATCACTTTTCTAATTTATATGATCGTAAACCGCTATAATTCTAATGTCCAAGTAAAGATTGAAAATCCTGCAATTAGATGTGAAAAAAATATTAAAGCTTTCAAAGATTAATGAGTTAATGAAAGTTTAACACAAAAGCACCAAGAAAAAATTATGAAATTTTGGTAAAAATAAAACAAAATAATACCAGGAGAAAAAAAATCAATTAGAACAAAAATTATCAATCATAACACAACATGGTCCACTACATTCTATTATGTGAGAGTTGGGAAGTATAAAAAAAAAAAAGAAGAAGAAGAAGAAGAAAAGAAAGCTACAACAGAAAATACGCAAAACAATGGCACAGCTGGCCATGCTACAAATGTTTTCTTTTAAAATCACTTTTTCAAAGAGGTTCAGACATTCTCAACTACTATTGTTTCAATTCTTCTCAACCAAATCACAACTATTTAATACATATAGTTCAACCAATTCCTTCAAAAATTATAAACTCATAATAAAAGTACTCCTCAACTCATCAAGTGATTCCTGAACTATACAATTGAACTCTTATTCAAACACAAGAAGAAAACAAAAACAAAGATTAAATTGATAAGGTTAGCTAATGGTAGTTTAGAATGTGAAGTAGAACCTACAATGGTTAGTGTTTCCCAAGAAACTCCATTTCTCCACCCTAAACAAAAACATAGATTAAATTGCTGCAAAAACAATTCCACCAATATAGGAATAAAAATTAGAAACAAGAAACATAAAAAAAATAAATCCAAACATTTAGTAATTAAACAACAAGTAGCATCAACAAAATTCAACAAGCAGCAAGCAAATTGACTAAAACAAAATCCACGAAAACCTAGAAAATATAAAAATTAGATAATTAACTAGCAGTGTGCAACCATGCAAAAACCAACACTGGAGAGAATAATTACCTTATGAAATGGAACGGTGGAAATTGTGGTCAATGGTGGCAAGGAGTCGTTATTGCAAAGTGGCAACAAAGAGGATAAATTGGAAGGATGGGGACAAAGTAACAATTTGGGAAAAAAAAGAAAAAGAGAGAAAAGAATGAGGATAGCAATGAGATGGAAGGAGTGACAGAGGGGAGAGTGAGAAGGAGAAAGCCAACTGTTGGGAGATGGTGAAGAAAGATAGATGGCTGAAGTGGTGGTCAACGAAGGTGGAAAGTATTAGATGAGAGAAATAGTTGTCGAAAGAATTTGAAACCCTAGGAGTAATTAGAAAAAAAAAATTAAAACCAGCTAAAAAAACTAAAACTAAAACCAAAATAAATTTAGATAAGAAATATGACTGCACAAGAAAAAGAATTACGCATTTAAAAAAATGGTGAAAAAATAGGTCAAGTGAGCAAAGGACTCTCAAGCACAAGGCATGGGCACGCTGTATACAAAGAAGTTTTCTATCCAACAATTAAAATTTTAAATCCTTGAAACATAAGACTGCCTTTTTTGAGTGTGGGTATACCTTGTAAAAGAAAGTTTTCTCCCCAGAGACAAAATGTCCTACTTTGTCTCACTAAATATTTAAGCAAAAGCATTAACTAAAAGATGTGAGCAATATGCAACTCTAAACATTCAAGGCAATGTTGTGTTATGATTGATATTTTTTTTTACATAGTACTATTCCACTATCTTCACCAAAAGAAATAACTATTTACTTAAATCTCTTATGTATTCAGTTTGATAATTATAATTTGATTTAATGATTGTGAAATTAAAAATTATATTTATTAGATTGATTAGAAATTATTTGAAAGTAAAGAAAAAAAATATAAGCATAATGAAAGAATACAAATTTAAGATTATAGATCCATTTTGTTAAGTTGTTAGACTGTTAAATTATGTTGAGAGTTATTACAATAGTACTTAATTTATTGGATTTTTGCTCTAAGACCAAAGAAAGAAAAAGTTAAAGAGGGATAATTTTTTGAAATCTTAGAGTTTATTTAGTAATTAAAATGAACTTGACGGGAACAAATGTAATTCAAAAGCCATTTCAAAGAGAAATTTGGTGTGTTCAAGAAAAAATTATAATTAACTTTGTCAAAAGTCAATAATAAAGTTGAAAAGTCAATAGTCAATATTAGTTAACTAGTAAGGGGCTAAATATTATAAGAGTAATAATAGAGATAGTGACAAATTATAGTGACTTTGTATAGTGACTGATGTGGCAATCATGAAAAGACAAAATTATCCATTCATTCTCATTACAAAACACAAATAATGAGGGATAATTTTGTCTTTTCATAGTTGCCACGATAGTCACTATACAAAGTCACTATAATTTGTCACTATCTCTATCATTACTCTTATAATAAATTTATCAAATCTAAAATAGTATTAGGGTTTGTTTGGTACTTTCAAATTGGAATCAAATTAAAATTGTAATTATATAGAATTGAATTTATTACATTAAAATTCCAAATTATTTGAATTCTTTTATTTGACAAATCAGTTGAATCAAAATAAAATTTATTTATAATTCTGATCCTTGATTTGGATATTTAAAAAATACATGCAAATTGATTTTAAAATTGATTTATAATTCCAAATTCTTGAAAGATGCCCATTTGTTGTACTCAAGCATTATTACTTTTCTTGTTACCTTATTTTACTTCCATGTTCTACATTCTTTAGCACAAGACCAACTATTTGGAATAGCAACACAGTTTTTCTTCTACGCTTTCTCACCTTAGTAAGTCTGGAGCATAAACGTGCGGAAAGAAATCAAACTGAAGTGATCCCTCTTGGCCAAACAAAATGGGAAAAAGAACACACAACATAAAGCACATGCTTGTGAGACATGAGGTATAATGGTACTATTAAAGAAGACGAAGGACAACAGAAAAGAAGACTTCACCAAGAACCCTTTGGTGAAGTCTAAACATCATATCTGCAAACAACATCTGTCGACATTTCATCGAACAACAAATGTACATCTTCCAAGAAACACAATCTATCCTATAACTCCTGACATGAAATTCAGGCGATCCAATTCTAGGTCTACTTTAGAGATGAGGGCAACAATAAAATAAATATAATAGGAATTTGCAAACTGTAGACCCACTAAATTTCACTTGACAAAGTTATGGAGAACAACAAAACAGAACAAAATAAACAAAACCTGGTATGACTTTCCACAATGGATTAGGCTTCCAGTACCCAAGAAAAGATCAAATGAGGCAGCACTTCCCAATGTGTTTGTCCAATGTGTCAAATTTTGAGTAATTCAAAAACCTTCTATCTAGTAGCCTCATAAGTTACATAAACAGCACCAACAACTCCACAAGTAGCGTCGTCGATCGCACCACTAGCAGCCACTCAATGAAAAACAGAACAGAAGAAGAATGAGGGACTAGAGGAAGGGAAGAAGAAAACATAAGAGCAATTTTGGAGTAAGTTGACCCATTTCTGTTATGACCCAAAATGAGCACATTTAACCTGAGAGATAAATCTTTCTTTCTAATTCTCTCCCTATGAGAGTGCCCTTCTCTCCTGTAGAGTACCTTTCTCTCCTGTAGAGTGCCCTTATTATCTTCTACGGAGAACTTTGTCCTCTAGATGAGATTTGTCCTTAATCATGTTACTCCCATCGCTATCAACAACCGATCTTGGTCTCACGTGTCCTTATAACACAGCAAATCCTAGTATAAACAAAAACAAAAAACATTCAGACAACTCCAGAGAACAACCGCCGAGTAGAGGCTGAGCTCGTTGATTGTCAGAGGTACAACTACAGTGGAATACACCGGGTTCTTGTTTGTCTGAGCTCGCTCATTGTCTTTGACCGTACTCAGCATAGTTGGTTTCTGATTTCTCTGTTTTTCTATCCGCGTTTCTTATTCCGCTTCTCTACTAAATTCTTACAATGGAGGATGAAATACTTTCTAAGATGCAAAATTGTAACCTTTCAACTGCTGAAGAGTTAGGAACAGAGTTACAGAATCAGGATGTCACTCTGAGCAAGGAAAGGTGTGAACGAAGCCTAGTGGGCAAAATTTTTGGCGATAAAAAGGTTAATTTTATGGCCTAAAAGCTTACTCTGGGTAGGATTTGGCCTATTAAAGGAACTTTCTCAGTTATCGAGCGAGGCACGAACCTGTTTCAGTTTGTTTTTACCAACTAGGAGGATAAAGAAAGGTGCTGCATAGTAGGCAATGGACATTCGATCACCAATACTTGATTTTGAAAGAATGGACTCTTGACCTGAACATCAATACAGCAGAGTTCAATACCATTGACTTATGGATTCAGGTTTGGAATGTTCCAAGTCAGTGGATGTCCTATGAAACAGGGTTGAAGTTGGGCAAATTATTCCACAAGGTGTGGGATGTGGTGATTCCTGAAACGAGTAGCCAAGATGGTCATTACCTCAAACTACACGCTACTATACAATTGGATCACCCTTTACCAAGAGGCACAAAGATTAAACTTCAAGATCAAAGTTGCTGGGTATTTTTTAAATATGAGAAGCTGCTGCATTTCTATTTCTATTGTGGAAAAATTGGTCATACGGAATCATCTTGTTGGAAACGAAATGAGGATTATAAGAACCATACCTTAGTAGAGGGGCAATATGGTGATTGGCTGAGAGCAGAGGCTACTAAAGGCTGGAATAGAAATAGCAATGGAGACAAGAGTGTCCGTCTCCAAGGTCAACTAGGAGGTCAAAGGTTCAACACAGACAACAGCAAAAAGTCAACCCCACATACAGAAGAAACAAGACAAATCCCATCCACATTGGCACTCAATGCAGCTATAATCTTGATACCAGGGACACACACTAGGGATGGGGGTAAAATGGACTTGGATGAGACTGCACCAAAAAATGTGACGGAACCTATCAAGGGGAAAGCAACAATGATGGCGAATTCAATCATAGACGTTGAAATTTCAGAACTGGAGCAGAATCTCGTCAATGTACCTATGATGATGGTAATTCCCTCAAGCCATGAACAAGAAGCTCCTCAAGCATCGGCTCCAAATGTAGCAGAAATGGTCACTAAAGTTTTGGGGATTCGAACTAGGAAATGGCATCGAATAGTTGTTTCCCGAGGTTAGCACCAACTAAGGCCTCAATCCTCTGAGCAGCCCACTAGTAGGGCAAGGGAGAAAAGAAAATGGCTCTTTCAAGATGGTGAGGCAATAACCGATGTTGAGAGGGAACAAGAAAGAAGCCAGAAAAGACGGACTCAAGGTCTTATAATTTGTGATGTGCAAGTGGAGGAAACCAGCCTCAAGTGGCCCCAAGATGATCAATGAAACTTTGTGTCTGGAATTGTAGAGGTCTAGGAGGGCCCTCTACCATTTCTCAGCTTAAGGAAACTCTTCGATTCCACCTCCCAGATATAGTGTTTATAAGTGAGACTAAACAAAAGGCACCTTTATTCAAACTTTTTGCCGAACTTCTCGAATTCAAGATCGATGGAAAAATGTTGATCCATTGGGAACAAGAGGAGGGTTTTGCTTTTTTGGAATGATAATATGGTAATAAATCAAGTGCTCTCAACAGAATTTTACTTTGAAGTTCAAGCTCATAAAAATGGAGATCAAGAACAATTTTGGGCAATTTTTGTATATGCCAATACTGATCCCAAAGTCAGAAACCAGCAATGGGAACATTTACTACAGGTCAAACACAAATAGGGAACCAATTGGGTAATAGGTGGTGATTTCAATGATCTAGTGGATCATACAGAGAAAAGAGGTGGTCAGTCCCGCCCTGAGTCTAGTTTTTAGAGTTTTAGGGATTTTATCAAAGACATGGGTATGACGGATCTCGGGTTTACGAGGAGACCATTCACATGGGCAAATAATAGGGAGAATGAGGGGTTTGTGAAAGAAAGACTTGATCGTTTCTTTGGATCAGCTGACTGGATGCTTAAACACCCTACAACAGAAGTTAGACATTTGGAGAAACAAGCATCCGATCATTCTCTACTCTTATTTGATATGTATAGGGGCAGACCTAGACAGAAAAGGAGATTCTTTTTTGACAAGAGATGGACTCAACAGGAAGGCGCAGCAGCTATAATAAACCAAGCATGGAACAGGCCTCAGCTCGGCGCTCCAATGTACCAAGTTTTTGGCAGAATAAAACAATGTCGAATTGACTTGCTAAAGTGGGCTCAAGACAAGGATACTAATGCAGCAAGGAAAATAAGAGAAATCAAAGTACAAATGGAATTGATGAGCCAAGCAGGAACCACAAGGGATTGGCAAACTTGGAAGAAATTGAGAGGGGAATTGCACCAAGTGTATAGCGAAGAGGAACAGTACTGGCACCAAAAAGCCCGCATCGAATGGCTTAAAGAGGGAGATAAGAACACAAAGTATTTTCACGCCTCTACAATGCAACGAAGAAGATTGAATGCAATTGACAGGCTGGTGAAAGAAAATGGCTGGATTTGCACCAATTAGGAGGAAATCAAGGAAAAAGTCTCAGGTTTTTATTCAAATCTCTTTACTATTTCATTTCCTATGTCTGACCCAACCTTTTTGCTACGTATCCCAACATCGATTACAAGTGAAATGAACCAACGGCTAACTAGACCAATTAAGAATGTTGAGCTTCGGAATGCTTTGTTTGGTATGAACCCTAATAAGACTCCAGGACCGACTGGTATGACTTCCTTTTTCTTCCAACACTATTGGCATGTCGTTCAAAAGGATATTATTTTTGTTGTTAAAAGCTTTTTTGTCCATTCTAGAATACTAAAAGGTGTTAACCATACCCTTATTACTCTTATTCCCAAAATAAAAAACCCCACCCAAATAGCCCAGTATAGGCCGATTAGCTTATGCAATGTTGTCTATAAAATAATCTCCAAGATCCTAGCTGAAAGAATGAAATCTTGTCTCAATGTCTGCATAAATGAAAGCCAAGCTGCTTTTGTCCCTGGAAGGCAAATCATAGACAATGTAGTTATTGCGCATGAGTGCATTCATTACATTAATAACCTCAAAAGATCAGGACGGAGTTTTATGGCCTTAAAATTAGATATGGCAAAGGCTTTTGATGGAGTGGAGTGGGGTTTTCTCTCACAAGTCTTAACTCAGATGGGCTTCTCACAAAAGTTCATAGACTGGATCTTCATATGCATTAGTATCTCATCCTTTTCTTTTAGCATAAATGGTGAGGTTAGTGGCTACGTGCAACCCACACGGGGCATTAGACAAGGCGATCCATTGTCTCCTTACTTGTTTATCATCATTTCGGAAGTTTTTTCATTTTTAATTAGAAAAGCCATAAGTGAGGGTACTTACCGGGGAATGTGATTGTGTAGTAAAGGTCCTATCCTTACTCATCTCTTTTTTGCAGATGACTCCCTCCTCTTTGGTGAAGCTACAGTGGAGCAAGCTCAGCACATTAGAAGGATCATAGAAGACTCTTGGCAAAGATCGAGGCGTAAAGTTAATCCAAAAATCCTTAGTTCTTTTAGCAAAGACCTAGCAAGTTAAGAGAAAACTGCCATTGTACAAGTTTTAAATGGGATCAAGGAGTAACGGAGTGCCAGATACCTAGGACTGCCTTTGGGTATCGGCAAATCAAAAAAGGAAGTTTTTGCATATGTCATTGATACGGCCAAGAAAAGAATAGGTAATTGGAAAACTCAATTTTTGAGTCAGGCAAGTAAAGAAATTCTCATCAAATCAGCCCTTAATTTGCTTCTTATTTATGTAATGACATGTTTTAAATTACCAATTGGCATATGCAAAGGGTTGAGTAGTGAGATGGAGAACTTTTGGTAGGGCTCTAATGCAAATAATGGTAATAAAATCCGTTGGAAAGCATGGTCTAACTTAACACTTCTGAAAGGGATGGGAGGACTTGGTTTCAGGATATACAAATGTTCAATGACTCCTTGTTAGCTAAACAATTATAGTGGTTAATCCAGTTCTCTAATTTGCTTTTGAGTCATGTCATGCAGGCGAGATATTATCACCATGGATCACTAATGCAAGCCAAAGTTCAAAACAATGCATCTTGGCTTTGGAGATGTTGGATGAGAGCTAAATTTATCTTAGAAATGGGGATGAGATATCAAGTGGGAGATGGCAAAACAATAAGAATTTGGGAGTCTCTATAGCTCGCACACAAAGCAAATTTCAGGCCACTTCCAAAAGAGCATAATGATGAGTCCATTACTCGATGCCACCAACTAATGATGGAGGAGGGGACGCAGTGGAATCACACCCTAATTGAACAGCTTTTCCAATCTGAGAATGCAGTGGCAATTTCTCGAATCCCATTGGAAAAGGAGGCTGGTCCAGATAAGCTAATTTGGCAGCATGATAGCAAAGGGAAGTTCACAGTTCACTCTGCCTACAAGTTTGCTATGGCATAGCAGTGAGCTCAATTAAATATAAACGCAGCTACTAGTAGCTCTCGTTTGACTACAGCTACCTGTATGTGGCGTAGAATTTGGAATCTTCAGGTCAAAGGAAAATTGAAACATTTCCTGTGGCGCTGTTGTTGAGGAATATTGCCAACCAAAAAAGCGTTGTGTAAACAAAGAATTCTACAGGATGCCATAGGTGGTTGCTGCGGGATGCAGGAGGAAACCATCAAGCATGCCCTTTTTACTTGTGATCGGGCAGTTATGGTGTGGCGACTCTCTCCTGTTCAATGGGACAGCTTGCAAAATGAACAGTCTTGTTTTAGGCTTTAGTGGGAAAAATTAAGTGCATTGGGTAAAGACTCCATTAGCAATGACAGGATTAATCTTTCTGTATACATTCTTTGGATGTTATGGAAAACACTCAACCTTTGGCAATTTGAGGGGAAAAGTCAATCAACTCATGAAGTGGTGAATAAGGCAATTTTGGAATGGCAGGAATATCAAGAGTTCTAGAAGGGGCTTCACTAATTTCCTGAGACAAATTCTATTTATATGTCTATTAGTTTTTGTTTTGCTATAATTCTGTCTTGTTAATCGCTTTCCTACTGTTATGTACGTTAAGGTTAGCATTGGCGTTTTTGCATATAGTCTGGCTATCAATCAGAGTAGTTTCGAATTGCTGCTTTAGTTACTTTAGTTTCCAGTTGTGTTGTCTTTATTTTACACACAATTTTCTTTTGTATTGGATAACACTTTCCTGTATTTTCATTTGGTTGTGTTTATCCTTCTCTCAGGCGAGTGATGCTCAGCTCTTCGTACCAAGTTTAGCAAGAAATTCCAAGCCATAATTTGCCCTTTCGTTTTTTGTTCCTCCTTGCTCAGTATTCAAAATACGCATCTAGATGGAATCTCGATTTTTGCTACCTCGTATTCAAGATCCAAAAAGAGCCTCTCATGCTTCTTATTCCATGATTACAAGGAGGACGATGGCTCTGTTTAGTTTCCAAATTCCCTCAATGAAGGGATCTTTTGATAAGCGTATAAAGGGATCATTTTCTGTTTCCTTGTTTTGTTTTTCAAAGTCTTACAAACTCTTGAGGTTGGGCTGATTTCTTTTTATGGGTCATAGGGCATGTTTTAGGGTCTTACCCATATGGGTCTAGATATCCACTAAAACTCTCTATTTATTCTATTTCCCATCCTCTCTCTTTTCTTTTTTGCGGCCGGTTTATGAGACAAGGGACATGTTGCTCTTCGGGTAAGAAAGATTCCCACCATGGGATTAACAACTCAAGCTACGGATTTGGCGCTGAAAGAAGGACTTGTTCCAACTGGATGGTGGCAAATGTATGGTTTTTGGTATTGAGATTGTTCCTTTATTGTTTTTTTGGATGCTAGCTAGAACTAATTTTTTTGAAGACAGTTTCGATTGACTAGTTTGGCATGTGTGGAATGGTTTGTGTCTGGCTATACGGTTTTTGACTGCTTGTTAGACAGAAATGCAAAATATTGGCTATCAATATTACATGGATATATGAATTTTAAGGTCAGTGTGTAGGGCAAACAACTTGTATGTTAAAATGCCTAAACGGATGCTAATTTGCAATGTTGTAAGTGCCGAATATTTGTGTCTGGTCAGACGGTTTAGGATTGATTGTTTTGACCGAATCGCAGAATCTTGGCTGCAAATACCCCATGGATATATGAGCTTTAAGGTTTGGGTTGGAGGCACAAAACTTGTTTGTTAAAATGTCTAAAAGTAAACTGGCTTGCCAAGTTATCTCATTGTTGTTTGTAACAAATCATTCTCACTGAGATGGATAGCACTGGCCGTTTGAGGGATGCTCATTGCTGGCCAGAAAGTGGATAACTTTTCTGGAGAAAGAGACCATGTTGAAGATCCTCTGGGTTTTGACAACTTATTCTCATTGAGATGGACAACAGCTCAACACCATCTACCTTTTCTGGAGAAAGAGGCCATGTTGAAGATCCATCTAATCGGATTTCAATGAAAAACACAATAAAAAAAAAAAGAACAACAAAAGGAAGAAAAGGAAGAAACAGTAAAGGAAAAAAAAACACACAAAAAAAAAGCAAAGAAAAGTAGAAGACAAAGGAAAATAACTAGGGATAGCCAGCTTATTGGGACATTGAAGATATGGTAGCACTCCTCCCTTACAATTTCCCTACACTTTCATCAAACATCTCAATTTTGGTTTTTTTTAGAATAGTGTCTCTCTGTGGATATGTATGCCTAGTATTCCTCATATGTTTTGTGTTTTGCTCTCTGGTTCTGTGGAAGAGAAATAGGGTAATACAGTACATATCTCATACTTCCCCATAGCTTCCATCTATGCCAAGTCAGGAGTCTATGTCTATAAGTTCATATATTACTTTACTACAGATTTTTTGTTCATCTAAGGTATCCAGTTTCCTCTTGGTATCATGAACATTGATTAGGGTGTTTTTGAGTTTTCAACTAGCAAATAGGAAAAAAAAGGCAATAGGAAGGAAAAAAAAAAGAGAAAAAAAAGGAAAGAATGAGAAAAAAGGGGAAAAAAAGAAAAAAAAAGAGACAAAAAAAAAAGCAAAAACAATAAACAATAAAAGAAAAAAGGCAAAAAAAGAAAGCAGCATACACACACAAAAAAAAAAAACGGTGATTGATGGAAATATTTTATAAGTTGTTATTAGCTTTCTTCCTCTCATTCATCAAGAAGAAGTATCCTTTAATATCATGTACATTGAGGCTTTGCGTATTAACTTTAATGAATACTTCTTTTCATTTTCTCTCATCTCTATTAGCTCTGCATTCTAGTTCCCTTGTGCTGGTAGAGTCCCTTTAACTCTACATTCTGGTTCACTCTCTGTTGGATGGCTTCTCTTTGTGCATTGAACAGGATTTCTCGGGCGGTTTGAGACAATTTCCTGCATGACCAGGTTTTGGCAGGACTATTTTTGCTTCTACTTTTGGTTCTTTCTTGATGGGATGCTTCACACCTGATTTGTTTGCTTACCCTTAGGCTGCTTTAACTCTACATTCTCGTTCCTCACACCAGGTTGCCATTCTCTAATTCTGCACTTTGGTTTCATATTCAGTACTGTGGTTTCATTATTTGCTGGGTTGCTTTACCATTGTGGACTGCATTATGATTCCTCGGTTGGTTGGGACACTTTCTCGACTGAAACGACTTGCAAGCCGACGTCGTCATTTCTTGTTCCTTTCTTGTTTGGACTCCTTTTGGTTGGACTACCTCTGCTCTCTATTTTTAATTCCTTTCTTGCCGGGCTGTTCTTGATTGGACTGATTATTTTGGAAGTCTGATTTCTACTTAAAGAATGAACATAGGATCCTAGTTCCTATTTCAAGAATGGTAACAGGAAGATTTAGGTTTTATTAATTGGTCAATTTTCATTTATGTTTTTTTAGAATGCTCATGTGTAATTTCTAGATTGCAATTGATGTTCAAGATATAGTGTTCAAGCTTAGTCATTTAGTTGAAGTTAGCTATTTCCACTATATCTCGCAACATCAATCTTTTAGCAAATTTTTTGATATTATAGTATTTTCTCTTGTAAAGTCTAAGTTTTATGTTAGCAAGTCATATCCTAGTTTATCGTTGTAATCAATGGGATAGTGGTAATTCTCAACCATTATGCTATTTTTCTCCTTGGCTATTACATTAGACCAATGAGATCCTTTAGCCTATTTTGGCTACTTGTACAGTACCATTTTACATTCAATGAAATTACTATCGTTTCAGTAAAAAAAAAAAACCTAAGAGATGGTCCGCATGTTTCTTATTTTATATTATGGAGAGTTTAGATTTGGAAATTTAGCTATGTTTGGATTGTGTTTTATTTTAAAAAAGTTGTATTGGAATGTGTGAAAATTTTGGAGAGTTTTTTTAATTAAAAAAAAAGTATTTTGGAGGGAAAAATAAGTGGAATTTTTTTTAAAAAAATTATGTGTGAAAAATTTGAGTGGAAAAATTTTAAATTTAAATTTTGAAATAAAAATGTATTTGGATTTTTTTTTTTTGAGAAAAGCTAAGTGTTTGTTTGGAGTGTGATGTATTTGGAAAAATATGTATTGAAATGTGTGAAAATTTTTGTGGGTATTTTTTTGATTGAAAAAGTATTTGGGAGGGAAAAATAAGAGGGAAATTTTTTTAAAATTATGTGAGAGGAATTTGAGTGGGAAAATTTGAATTTTAAATTTTGAAATAAAAATGTATTTGGATTTTTTTTTTTGAGAATTTACTTATTTGCAAATAAAAATCTTCTATCCAAATATACCCTAACTTTTTGTAAATGAAATTGAAGTCCAAACATAGCCTTGGATTTTCACAAGAAAATCAGATTGTAGAATTGAATGCGTAGAATTTCAATACAATTCTAATTTCCAACATTTTGGCTCCGGGTGTCTTGGAATTAGAATCGAATTGGAATTGTAATTGTGTAGAATTGAAAGGCATTTAAAAGGCATTTTATGTTTGCTAAATTTAACTAGTGCTAAAGTAAGTTGAATTTTCTTCCATTATTTAACACTTCATGGTTCAACTGAGCTTGACGTATTTAAAAAATATATATATATATATATATATGAGCTTGACGTATTTAAAATATATATATATATATATATATATATATAGATATCTTACTTGATAACAAATAGGTAGTCCCAATTACCTCCCCCTGTTGGCAATTTAAGCTATTTAAAGTTATTTTTTGTTCTAGAGTCAGCGGATACTTGTTTATTTAGTCCTAGATAGAAGTTGAATATACATAAATGATACCTACTAATTATGGCCCTTTTTTTTTTTTTGTCTTTTCAATAAACTTGTAAATTTGATACCTTAAGATATTAGATACGTGTTTATAAGTTCAATTTACCATCTTTAGATTCTACCAAATATCTTTTTTATATTATTAAAAAAAATAGTATTTACTATAAAAATTTATATTGAATTTAGCATCTTTAGATTCTACCAAATATCTTTTTTTATATTATTAAAAAATAATATTTACTATAAAAATTTATATTGACTTTGTCTAATTAGTGACGAATATAATATTTATTTGTTAATTTTTAATATGTTAAAATAAAATAATAAAAAAATTTAGGTCAATCTCTAAACAAAGTCACTGTGACAATAATCCAAACCAAGTGGCTAAAGTCATTGAAAAAATGAAGAACCTCCTACCATTTTACTTTCAACAAACTGGCCGTAGGGAGATAATACTACACATAATGAATTCTCTCTCTCTTTTTTTTCATTTAATAGTAAACTATATGTTTGGTGATGAGTATGGAATTTACATAAAGATGGTGGCAATCACAGACGATAATGATGAAAAGATGGAATAACGTGTAATTAGCTAACAGATTGAACTATAATAATCAATTTCCCCAAATCATGAAGATGATATGTAGGGGGGAAAAACCACCAATTATGAGGATTAATATGTATAGGATCCAGATCCAAAAGTCCCTTCTTAAACCGAGACAAGACGAAATGAGGCGAGACCTCAGAGCCAAAGGTGCAACGAAACGAGACCTTGAAGTTGGAGTCAAAGGTGCAAGATTCCAATGTGATATGCAAAGTTCGGACCTCTGCAGCAAGCAAAGGTCGAAGGTCCAAACTTCGGCAGCATGCTCTTCATTTGGACCTTGGTGTGGACATATTGAAACCACACTAAGTGTGCGGGACCTCGGAGTCTCAGACAACGAGGTGGGAACTCAGCAAAGTCATACTTATCCATAGGAATGTAACAACATGCTATAATCATGAAAAAATATCGTGGCGTGCAATCAGCAGTTGCAACCATAATTCACGCGCCAATCCATGACAGCAAATCCCACAATTGACGGAATAAAGTATATAAAACCTGGGAAGACAACCAGGTGAGGGGATATTCTCTAACAACTGAAAATTACTATACTCCGACAAAAGTTCTAACTTATGCATAGGAGAATTTACCCCAAAAAACCACTCTGAGATCAGTTTTGTAGGGACAATCATCAATTTAGAAGACAAAGAATCTCATATCCACACCATCTTGTCAGATCCTAATTGAGTTGCGGATTTTGCCTTTATCAAGTGGTACCGTCTGTTGGAATGAAATTTCTTGATTTCTAAAAGAATATTCACAATCTCCTTTTTGATTCCGATCTATACGAAGGTGGTGGATACCAGATTTGGAGGACAGAGGGTAGCCGAAAGTACCAGTCGAGGAAGAACATGACATAGCCATTCAGGCTCCGCCAAAAACTATCTGTTGCATTTAGGTGGAATTCTTGAACGATCGAAACATTCCTCCACCCACAAAAGTGAACATTCATAGTGCATAACTTCAAATCGAGACAATTCTCCAACATGGAGGCAATATGAGGTAGATGAGAGATCCTTTATGGAGCAACACCGTGCTCAATTTGAGAAATTCCATAGAACCAAGCATAATCCACATCCATCTGAGGCTAAACCAATACATAATGAATGGGAGCATGGCTGACAGAGAAGGGATGATGATAGAAATGAACTTTCAACCTCCTATGCTGACAATAATTATGCGAACGACCGTTCAAGGGTTAGGTCGAAACACGGACCGAAACGTCACCGACATAACCCTCTGATCAACAATAGGGCGGTTGACGATATTCATGGTTTGTTGGGTTCTAAGACTTCTGACGACAAAAGGGTTGCCCCATCACCTTTCACGCCTGATATCATACAGTACCCAACACTAGCAGAATTTAAATTGCCTGACAGAATTCCATCCTATGAGGAGGACTCTGACTCTCTAAAATTTTTATTGCGATTTGATATACAATAAACTTAAAAAATGCTCCAATGGAGGTGATTGTAAAGCACTCCCTATTTATCTAAGTGGAAAAGCATGAGGGTGGATCAAAGTCTAGATCTTGGACAAAGGTTCGAATCTCAAACCAAAAGTTCAGATCTCAGACCAAAGGTCCAAATCTCAGGCCAATGGTCTTTATGCTTTTATGTTTGAAGTATTAGTTAATAAAATAAAATTTTGTTCTTATATATGTGTTTCTATAAATCGAGAATGGGGGTCTCAAATTGGAAAACTAAAATTCCAAACATCCTACGAGGTGGGAATCTCGAATTGAACAACTAAAATCCCAAATATCCTATGAGTGAGGATCTCGGATTTATTGATTAAAATCCCAAACACCCATCATTTATACATTTAACTCTTTTTAAATTGGGTAGGGGGATAATGATTGCCCTGAACCCGATTCAAGGTTAGTGAAACCACCTTGCTAAATTTTAATTCGAGGATCTCGGTTCAAATGAGTTTAGTTGTGAACTCCATAACATCCCAAGCAAGTGAGGGGAATATGAACATCCATAAGGATGATAAAATTGAACATCCCACGGGGTGAGAAAAAGTTAACATTTATTAAATCCCAAACACCCAAGGGGTGGTGATCTCGAATTACTCATTGTTATTAATTTAAGTATAGTCCACATATATATGAGGAGTTTAAATTTTTATTTTTTTTATTCTTTTTCTCCTCTTGACTAACCCTATCTGGAGACACAAACTGAATAGGAGAACTAAAAACCCTACTTCTGACAAGACCTTAGCCTAACATTGTCATGTCGAGGTCTATGGGCTTATGATATATATAGGATCTCGGCTAGAACTAGAGACTTTTGTAAATGGGATCTCAGACATATGATAGACCAAAGGTCCGGATCTCAAACCAAAAGTTTAGATCTTAGACCAAAGGTTCACATCTCAAACAAAAAGTCTAGATCTCAGACCAAGGGTCTAGATCTCAAGTTTATGGTCTTTATGCTTTTATGTTTGAAATATTAGTTAATAAAATAACATATTCTTTATGAATCGAGAAGGGGAATGCCAAGCAGAGGATTAGAACATGAACATCATACGGGATGAAATCCCAAATATCCTCAAGGGTAAGGAGAATATGAACATCCTACGGGGTGATATCCCAAACACCTTCAGGGGTGGGAAGAATATGAACATCCTATGGGATGAAATCCCAAACATCCTCAGGGGTGGGGAGAATATGAACATCCTACGAGGTGATATCCCAAACACCTTCAGGGGTGGGAAGAATATGAACATCCTATGGGATGAAATCCCAAACATCCTCAGGGGTGGGGAGAATATGAACATCCTACTGGGTGATATCCCAAACACCCTTTGGGGTGGGGAGAATATGAACATCTTACAGGGTAATATGCCAAACACCTTTCACCCCAAACATCCTTAGAGGTGGGGAGAATATGAACATCCTCCGAGGTGATATCCCAAACACTTTTAGGGGTGAGGAGAATATGAACATCTTACATGGTGATATCCCAAACACCTTTCACCCCAAACATCCTCGGGGTGGGGAGAATATGAACATCCTCCGGGGTGATATCCCAAACACCCCAGGGGGTGAGGAGAATATGAACATCTTACAGGGTGATATCCCAAACACCGTAAGGAGTGGAAAGAATATAAACATCCTATAGGGTGAAATCTCAAAACATCCTCAGGGATGCGGAGAATATAAACATCCTGCTGGTCAAAATCCCAAACATCCTCAGGGGTAGGGATCTCGGATTTACCATTAATCCTTTCATAGTATCAACATATGTTTATCCACTTTCACCATAGCCTTAGGATGATAGCTCAAAAGTTCTTCCAACTTAAGAGTTGAGAACTTTTTTTTAATCTTGACTGCCACTTAATGCCGTCCTATCTTCTTTGCCTGGGATAAACTCACCGCAAATGGCCCGAAGTCTTGTGTGCAAAAGACATTCTTTACTAGCAACTTTGCAAACTCTCCTTGGTTGATGCTTCTAAGTCTTTGAACCTCGACCTCCCTCTACTCTAGCCAATGGTGAAAGAAAGTGAGCTCTGCCTTCAAATTCCTCATCGCCTCCAGAGATACAACCTCAGCACCCTTTAGCTAAGCAACTTCAGCATCATGCCTAGAGTTATCCACAGTCAGCACTTTCGCACTTGTGACACTGTTGAAGCCAAATCATTATTAAGGCTGGCCATTGACATCTCGGCCAACCTCCTCTAATGGTTCTCCATGACTTAGATCGTTGTTGTGAGGGACCTTTATTCTCTTCCCTTTAGTAGAGGTCCTAGCCCCGGCCATTCTCTTCTCAACCTTTTTCTTCCAAGGCTCCACCACCACTACCTTTATAAAAGAAGCATCCTCGTCATGACTAGACCTCGGCCAGACATTGCCACGTCAAGGTCTAGGGGGCTTATCATGAGTATGGAATTTACATAAAGACAGCAACAATCACGGGTGATAATGACAAAAAGATGGAACAGTGGGTAATCAGCCAACAGATTGAACTATAATAATCAATTCCCCAAATTCATGGAAGATGATATATAAGGGGGAAAACGCACCATGTATGGGGACTAATGTGTATGGGATTCAAATTCCAAAGTCCCTACTTAAATGAGAAGAGACGAAATGAGACGAGACCTTAGAGCCAAAGTGCAAGGTCCCAGTGCGACGAGATGAGACCTTGAAGTCAGAGTCAAAGGTGCAAGATTCCAACACGACATGCGAAATTCGGACCTTGTTCGGTGAATTGCAAGTGTACAATATCAACAAGTAATAAAGTGATAAGTAGAGTATCGTTCCCACGAGGATTGTTTTCAATTTAACCAATTACTTACCAATATGATTAATTCAACAACAAGCTAGCCAATTAAATTGTTTTATGGTGAATTAAACTAAAGAAGGAAAATTAATAACACTCGATAAAAACAACAAATAAGATGTTAGAGATTTCGATTTCACTTAATCAATCCTAATTAACTCTCTTGACTTGTCATGCAATTAAAGTAAATTCCAAATTATGATAGTGAAATTTCCCTAATGTAAATTAATAGCCGACATCGGTCTAATAATCCTATTTAGATTAAAATCAACTCACACTTGGTCTAGGTGAATTTAGATTTCTAAATGCATTAGGAACTATGGAAATTCCCGGATTCAATCTAAGTAGCCACGACTTAGTTCTACTACCGAAACCACATGAACAACCTAGAGTATTATGGTCTAAATTGAATTCACGGTTTAATATCACACGAGCACATGAATGTAATCTCCACACGGTATCAAACAAGCATCAAAAATCAATTAAGTGGTGATCAGTCACTTAAAAGCATTAAGAACATGATATTAAACTCATAATCGAATTATAGGTTGCATGAACAAGTCTTAAGAATTAATTATTCATGATTAAGATCCATCTAATCTCTAACAAAAGAAATTAGAACATAATGAAATTTAAACTAACAATAAAAATAAAAATAGACATAATTAAAATTAAAATTAAAACAAATTATGAAAATTAAAATAATTATAAGAAAGCTATAAACATATTACCACTTGAAAATAAAACACAACTAGAAATTTCATAACAAAGCACAAGAAATTAAATTACTAAAGTTGCTAAATTAAACTTAAGGAAAAAAAAAACAAAGAAAGAAAACTAAATTTATTAAACTAAAGAAAACAAGAAAAGACAAAAACAAAACTAAGACTTGAAGTCAACAACAAATAAAATTCTGTAAGCTTTTTGTTCAACACCCGTAGCTTTCAAAGAGAACAAACCAAACAATTATTTGCTGCTTCTTTGTGAGTCAAGCTTGGCGGCTGTAGTCTCTATTCTTCCTAAGACAAACAAAAACAGAATAAACAAAGAAAGAAACGGAAGTGTGAATTCCAGGAACCAAAAGACCAGTCGACCGACTGATTTTGCTGAAGACAAATCGTGAGCAGCGACTGGAATTCTGAAGAGAACTGAAAACACGAAGAACCAAAAGGATGACTGAAGTTCTGCAGCAGAAAAATCGTGAGCAGCGACTGGAAGTTGCTGAAAATAACCGAGGATAAGAAGACAAATTGTACTGAAGAAAACCGAGAGGAAGCTGCTGAACCTTACTAAACTACTGAAAAGAAAAGAAAACAAAAGAACGAAGGCTGCTTCTAAACAAAAGAACAAACGACGTGATTTGCTAAACCGAAACTAAAAGAAGAAGAAAAGAATGGATGCGTTCTACTACCACTCCTAAACTAATGAAAAGAAAAGAAAAACAAAGGACCGAAGAGTGGGTTCTGTGTTTGTTCCTCTCGGTTGTGTTGTTTATATAGAGCAAAAGAGGGGCTGTTTCTTCCTAAATTTTTCAGACCCAAATCCTTCTTTGTTTTGTTGTTTGTCTTCAACTTGAAATCGGTCCTTTTTGTTTCCAAACCCCAGCCGACTTTTGTTTCCAAATTCCAGTAATATCCAAATTAGTTTGCACCTCAGCTTGGTTCTTCTTATTTCTTTTTCCCGATTTGTAGCTGTTTTCTTCTCCTTTCTCTTTGTGTGCTGCTCGACTTTTCCTTTTTGTTTTTCAGCAGCTTTGTTTCCTTCTTTTGTAGCTTGTTTTGCAGCTTGTGTCTTTTTGGTCAGCTCTTCTTATTGTTGCTTGTTTCTGATTTGTTGTCGCCAAGTTTCCTTTTCTTGTCTCTCTCTACTGTGTTTCTTTGTTGCAACAAAAATCTTCTTTGTCTTTTTGTTGAGGTAATTTGGTCAAGCTTTGATAAGCTTTCTTGGCTATAAAGTAACAAAATAATTGGTTAGTCCTTTGTTCTCAATTTAGAAGTAAAATTCAAGATTAAGCTCAAAAAGTTCTAGAAATATTAGAAAACTTAGAAATCATAAAATCAAAGGATAATTTGGCCAAAATATGTAAAAACAAATTAAAACACAAGCCAATTTCTAACCAAAATCAATAAGAAAAGCCTATATAAAATAGAGTTATCAAATTACCCCCAACTTAGATCAAAGCTTGTCCTCAAGCTTACACTAGAACAACATATTTCTTTTCATTCCATACCCTTTCTAACCCATCCATAAATAATTCAAAGTCATTACACATTAGAGATCCAGACTGGGATAATAATCCAAAGAACAAGTATTCGTAGCCCCTTTTCTTTAACAAAATACACATCTCATTAATTCCAACAATTTCGTCGAAATCAAATGCACAAAATTTGATAACCTCTCATAGGTTGCACTCTAATCACTCAAAGTGTTTAGGGGTTTCATTCAGCACTCAAATCAAACATGGCATGTCATTACCATAGGCTTGCTTATATATCACATCTCCACCACTAATAAATATGAATCCATGCAATAATCAAAGGGTCTTTAGAAAGGTTGTAACGGGGTTTAGGTAAGGGTAGGTAAAAAGAAAAGAAAATTTAGGTTTTCATAAATCAAGGTATGTAGAAACTTCCTTGCATGACTAAAAAGCAACAAGTAGCATATTAGAACCACTTCTTTACTCCAAATAACATGTATCCCCTTTTTACAACTTCATCATATAATTGGACCATCTTGTACACAATGAAAACATTAACTTTGTCCAATCTTCGTAGGGAATATTGTTCACTTCTCTTCCTCTTTTTTTTTCTTTTTCTTTTCTTTTCCTTCTTTTTTTTTCACACCTTTCATCATCATTTTTTTTCTATTTTCTCTTCTATTTTTTTCCTGTGGTTCTTTTCTTTGGAATCAATAGAAATTTTATCATGCAATTCATTTCCACATACTCTTGACAAAGGGTTCAATGATGGTAAACAAAAACAATGGTTTAAGGCTAAAGAATGTGGTATTATAACAAAGAAAGGTTAAGGCTCAAAATTGGTTGACTAGGGGTATATGTAATGGTTAAGCTTTTTAGAAAGTTAAAAATGGTTAATCCTAAGTGCCCTTATCATTTCAAAGCATGAATCCACAATGTGATCTCAACATGCATAACAAAGCAAGTTCTAGAACGAACATCCCATATTTGACAACACTCAATCAAAGAAACATGTGAGCAAAGAAAAAGAAATTGCTCTTAGGCTCAAATACTCACAGTGGGTTCAATGTATATCAAATCTTGCACATTCTCATTCAATTCAATCATTAAAATCAACAAGATGCTTTAAAATTTTCAAAACAAAGACTAATCATACTTGCCTCATTCATACATTCCAACCCAAATGACTAATGCATATAACTCAAAATTATTCCAAATGAGTATCAAAAGAGTTAGAAATTTCAAAGAAGATATCAACAAAATTGAAAACTTGGAAGGACTTTTCTTTTTAACTCTATAAAATTGAAATCTTGCAAAAAATTTGACAAAAATCCAGCACAAAATTTCATGTATCCCACCCCCAACTTAAAATTGAGCATTGTCCTCAATGCAGCAAGGAGCAAGCAGAAATATAGCAACTAAAGAGAGCCTAAGAAAAACAAAAAGTGAGGAAACTGCCCTGTTTCAAACAAGTGTTGAAGTTGAATTTCGTTCAGGTACCAAAACAGCTCCAAAAATTCTGAAATTTGGTGGACAGGAACCTGGGTGAATCTTCTACGTTACTGTAAAATTTCAGCACAAAATTCCAATGGGAAGGCCTTGGACTGGATTTTTCTTCAGACTGGTGCAGCAAAAAGGTGAAGCAGAATTTCACATAATAAAAATATTTTTTTCTTTTTTTATGTTAAAAAAAAATTAAGACACAAATAAGAATAATAATAATAATAAGAACAAAATAAAAGCAATAAAGGTAAAAGAACTTGGGTTGCCTCCCAAGTAGCGCAATTTTTTAACGTCATTATGCTCGACGTCCTCTATCGCTCAAATAATTAGATTTTTACCAATTGCTTGGACCACATCTGCATGTCTTTTATTGATTTTTCAGAAGCCACCATTTCATTCTCAATCACTTCAAAATGTGGATTAAGCCTCCTTTGTGGTTGGATGACTGGCTTGTATTGTTCCTTCCTCAATGACTGAACCATACACTTCTCAAATGGGTCATCGGTTATGGCATTGAATGCAACATCTTTGACAATTTCGTCCACCACTTCAATTTGCAACCAATCACTTCGATAAGAAGAAAATTTCATTGCTTTGAACACATTGAAAGTGACTTGCTCATTTTGAACTCTAAGAATTAATTTTCCTTGTTGAACATCAATTAGAGCTCGTCCAGTGGCTAGGAATGGTCGGCCTAAAATAAGTGGTACTTCAAAATCTTCCTCCATTTCTAACACAATGAAATCTGCAGGAAAAATAAATTTGTCAACTTTGATCAACACATCCTCTACCACACCTCTTGGATATTTGATAGATCGATCAGCTAGTTGAAGAGACACAGTGGTGCCCTTGACTTCTCCTAGTCCAAGTTTCTTAAAAACAGAATAAGGCATTAGATTTACACTAGCACCAAGATCACATAAAGCTTTGTCAAAATAAGAATCACCAATTGTGCAAGGAATCGAAAAACTCCCTGGATCTTTAAGCTTCGGTGGTAGCTTATTTTGCAAAATAGCGGAGCATTCTTCAGTGAGGTTGACAGTCTCATAATCCTCCAACTTCCTCTTGTTTGCCAAGATTTCCTTTAAGAACTTTGTATAGCTCGGCATTTGAGCCAATGCATCTGCAAAAGGAATGTTAATGTGCAATTTTTTAAACACATCAAGGAATTTGGAGAATTGCTTATCTATTTTGTGCTGCATAAGTCGCTCTGGAAAAGGAATAGGAGGCACATATGGCTTAGGATTGTCGGGAAATAGCTTCCTTTGAGGTGGTTCTTCTTTCGGTTCGGCTTCATCCTTCAAATCGTCTTTGAACTCCTCTTTTTCTCCTCCACCTTTTCCTTCATTTTTAAGCTCTTTTCCACTCCTTAAGATGATGGCATTTGCATTCTCGATTGGATTCGTCACAGTGTTACTCGGAAGGCCACCATATGGTCTCTCAGACAATTGACTAGCAATTTGACCAACTTGCTTTTCCACATTTCGAATACTTACCTCCATATGTCGAATTTTTGCATCTTGAATGTTCATGCGACTTTCAAAGCGATTCACCACTTCTTGATTTGATTGATAAGCTTTGCCACCATTTCTTCAAGGTTATTATTTGGCTTCTCTACTGGTGGTGGGAATGCTGGCCTAGGTGGGTTCATCGGCTGCTGATTTTGCCCTCCCCAAGAAAGATTAGGGTGATTCCTCCATCCAGGGTTGTATGTATTTGAGTATGGATTATTTTGAGGTCCCCTGTTGAAATTAGAAACAAAATTAGCATCTTCAGTAGTGTAAGAATTATGATTTACCTGACAAGCAGTTGACTCATGTCTTCCACCACAAAAGTCGCAAGTTGTCTCCTTTATCTTCAAAACCGAATCTATCTTTCTATTCAAAGCAGCAAATTGAGCAGCAATGGCAGTATTAACATCAATCTCATGCACTCCACTTGGTTTCTTGGCATTGAATCTTTCAGTTGGCCATTGATAGCTATTAGACGCCATTTGATCAATCAACTCAAAAGCTTCTTCAGGCGTTTTATTATTCAATGTACCACCAGCTGCGGCATCTATGGTACTTCTCATATTTGGACCAATTCCATTGTAAAAAGTTTGCACTTGCATCCAAATTGGAATACCGTGGTGTGGACATCGCCTTAGTAGCTCCTTAAACCTTTCCCATGCCTCATATAGGGATTCTCCATCATTTTGTATGAATGTGGTGATATCATTCCTCATTTTTGCTGACTTGGCAGGTGGAAAATATCGGCTTAAGAATTTTTGGGCCATATCCTCCCAAGTGATGATAGAGCCTGTAGGAAGAGAAGACAACCATGCCTTAGCTTTATCACGTAAAGAGAATGGAAATAACCTAAGTCTAATAGCATCATTATGAACTCCATTATATTTAATGGTATCACAAATTTCAAGAAAAGCTTCAATGTGGAGGTTAGGATCTTCATTCGGCAAGCCACTAAATTGAACAGCATTTTGAAGCATTTGGATCAAGGATGGCTTGAGCTCAAAATTGTTGGCTTGAATGGCTGGCCTTCTTATGCTTGAAGTGGAATCTTGAACCGTTGGAGCGGAATAGTCCATCAAAGTTCTCCTTTGAGGTTGAATTGGGAGATGTTCTTCTTCGGCTGCCATTGGATTTGTGTCAATGACTAACTCTTGCTCTTTCAATCCTCTTAGAAGTTTTCTTTCAGGTTCAGGATCAAATTCTTCCAATTCTCCTTTCCGACTTCTCAAATTCATGCAACTTTGGAATTCCCTTGACAAAATCAAACCAATAAAAATTAAAAGGCTAGTCTCGACCAAGAATCAATCAATATCAATAGCAATTGGAAAAAATAGTAAATTCAATCCCCGGCAACGGCGCCAAAAACTTGTTCGGTGAATTGCAAGTGTACAATATCAACAAGTAATAAAGTGATAAGTAGAGTATCGTTCCCACGAGGATTGTTTTCAATTTAACCAATTACTTACCAATATGATTAATTCAACAACAAGCTAGCCAATTAAATTGTTTTATGGTGAATTAAACTAAAGAAGGAAAATTAATAACACTCAATAAAAACAACAAATAAGATGTTAGAGATTTCGATTTCACTTAATCAATCCTAATTAACTCTCTTGACTTGTCATGCAATTAAAGTAAATTCCAAATTATGATAGTGAAATTTCCCTAATGTAAATTAATAGCCGACATCGGTCTAATAACCCTATTTAGATTAAAATCAACTCACACTTGGTCTAGGTGAATTTAGATTTCTAAATGCATTAGGAACTATGGAAATTCCCGGATTCAATCTAAGTAGCCACGACTTAGTTCTACTACCGAAACCACATGAACAACCTAGAGTATTATGGTCTAAATTGAATTCACGGTTTAATATCACACGAGCACATGAATGTAATCTCCACACGGTATCAAACAAGCATCAAAAATCAATTAAGTGGTGATCAGTCACTTAAAAGCATTAAGAACATGATATTAAACTCATAATCGAATTATAGGTTGCATGAACAAGTCTTAAGAATTAATTATTCATGATTAAGATCCATCTAATCTCTAACAAAAGAAATTAGAACATAATGAAATTTAAACTAACAATAAAAATAAAAATAGACATAATTAAAATTAAAATTAAAACAAATTATGAAAATTAAAATAATTATAAGAAAGCTATAAACATATTACCACTTGAAAATAAAACACAACTAGAAATTTCATAACAAAGCACAAGAAATTAAATTACTAAAGTTGCTAAATTAAACTTAAGGAAAAAAAAAACAAAGAAAGAAAACTAAATTTATTAAACTAAAGAAAACAAGAAAAGACAAAAACAAAACTAAGACTTGAAGTCAACAACAAATAAAATTCTGTAAGCTTTTTGTTCAACACCCGTAGCTTTCAAAGAGAACAAACCAAACAATTATTTGCTGCTTCTTTGTGAGTCAAGCTTGGCGGCTGTAGTCTCTATTCTTCCTAAGACAAACAAAAACAGAATAAACAAAGAAAGAAACGGAAGTGTGAATTCCAGGAACCAAAAGACCAGTCGACCGACTGATTTTGCTGAAGACAAATCGTGAGCAGCGACTGGAATTCTGAAGAGAACTGAAAACACGAAGAACCAAAAGGATGACTGAAGTTCTGCAGCAGAAAAATCGTGAGCAGCGACTGGAAGTTGCTGAAAAAAACCGAGGATAAGAAGACAAATTGTACTGAAGAAAACCGAGAGGAAGCTGCTGAACCTTACTAAACTACTGAAAAGAAAAGAAAACAAAAGAACGAAGGCTGCTTCTAAACCATTAACAGAAAACAAAACGACGTGATTTGCTAAACCGAAACTAAAAGACGAAGAAAAGAATGGATGCGTTCTACTACTACTCCTAAACTAATGAAAAGAAAAGAAAAACAAAGGACCGAAGAGTGGGTTCTGTGTTTGTTCCTCTCGGTTGTGTTGTTTATATAGAGCAAAAGAGGGGCTGTTTCTTCCTAAATTTTTCAGACCCAAATCCTTCTTTGTTTTGTTGTTTGTCTTCAACTTGAAATCGGTCCTTTTTGTTTCCAAACCCCAGCCGACTTTTGTTTCCAAATTCCAGTAATATCCAAATTAGTTTGCACCTCAGCTTGGTTCTTCTTATTTCTTTTTCCCGATTTGTAGCTGTTTTCTTCTCCTTTCTCTTTGTGTGCTGCTCGGCTTTTCCTTTTTGTTTTTCAAGACTTTGTTTCCTTCTTTTGTAGCTTGTTTTGCAGCTTATGCCTTTTTTGGTCAGCTGGCTCTTCTTATTGTTGCTTGTTTCTGATTTGTTGTCTTGAAGTTTCCTTTCTCTTGTCTCTCTCTCGGCTGTGTTTCTTTGTTGCAGCCAACAAAAATCTTCTTTGTCTTTTTGTTGAGGTAATTTGGTCAAGCTTTGATAAGCTTTCTTGGCTATAAAGTAACAAAATAATTGGTTAGTCCTTTGTTCTCAATTTAGAAGTAAAATTCAAGATTAAGCTCAAAAAGTTCTAGAAATATTAGAAAACTTAGAAATCATAAAATCAAAGGATAATTTGGCCAAAATATGTAAAAACAAATTAAAACACAAGCCAATTTCTAACCAAAATCAATAAGAAAAGCCTATATAAAATAGAGTTATCACCTTTGTCGTAAACAAAGGTAGAAGGTCTGAACTTCGGCAGCATGCTTTTTATTTGGACCTTGGTGTGGACACACTGAAATCACACTAAGTGTGCGGGACCTCAGCATCCCAAACCATGAGGTGGGAATTCAGCAAAGTCATACTTGTCCATAGGCGCATAACAAAATGCTATAATCATGGAAAAATATTGCAGCGTGCAATCATCAATTGCAACCATAATTCATGTGTCAATCCACGATAGCAAATCCCACAATTGACGGAATAAGGTATATAAAACCTAGGAAAACAACCAGGTGACAGGGGATTCTTTTACAACTAAAAATTACTATTGTCCGACAAAAATTCTAACTTAGGCATCGGAAAATTTACCCTGGAGAACCACTTCAGGATTTGTTTTGCAAGGATAATCATCAATCTGGAAGATGAAGAATCTCATATCCACACCATCTTGTCAGATCCTAATCAGGTTGTGGATTTTGCCTTCATCATTTGGTTACTGTATTTTAATTTATTTCAACTTTAATTATTATATTTTTTAATTTTACTTTTAATCACAAAATTTTAAAAAATACTCTAAAGTCAATCCCTTTGTCATTACCTCTATTAAGTACTAACAAATGTCCATTTTTGTTAAAAATATCTTTTCATTTTAAAAAATTTATTTATTTATTTCTCTCATTCTCTTCTTCTCTCTCCTTTTATCTTCACCTCCCTTTTCTCTTCTCTCTCCCTTTTCTTTCTTTCTCTTCTTATTTTCTTTCCCTAACCCAAATCTTTCTTCACCACTCTCCTTTGCTTTGCCACTTAACTCCAACACCCTATAGTGCCTCCACCTCCACCACTACAATTACCACCGCAATTGGATAACCCTTTTTCATGTCTTTCCACCTTGCACAGTGTATCAATTCACAAAAAGCCAATAAACCACAAGAAAGAAAAACCACAAAACCCAAAAAAAGTAATTCAACAAATTGATAGGGTCAAGTGCAGCAGAAACACCTAAAAATAATGCAGCCTTGTGGAAGAAAACTTGGATTTGTCAAGCATCTCCCAATCAATATTGGTTGGGAGATGAATTTCTGATGTGGAATCCTCCTTAGCCGCACTCAGACTAATTTTCGCCACTTTCAACCCAACAACACTAGTCCAAATTCATTATCTACTTTGTACCAAACTAATACCCAAATGCTAATCACTAGTATCTACACTAAATCCATTATATATACAACAAAACAATAAGAAAAATCTAGAAAATTGAAACAAAATCAAACCTTGTCCTGATTTTTACAGAACTCAAATGGGTCTAGTTGAAATCACCCAAAAAAATGACAGAGAGAAATTCTCAGCTCAAGAAACTAACTAAAAATACAATCTTGTAGACTATCTGTACACAAAAAAAAATCCTAGTGCTGAAGCATTTAATTCTGAATCAATACCCTTTTTACGTTTTCGCATACAAATTTGGGAGCGAAAGTGTGTTAGCGTCAAGAGATAGAACATTTCCATACTATAAATCCCAAGTACGCCATTGAAAATCAAGATAATTCACAGCAATATGACAAAATAGAGTGATATGTATAGGACCCAATTTTGAACATCTTAGATTAAGATTTAAACGCGTATCTTTGTTCTGCCCAAGAATCAGAGATCAAACCTCAGCTATAAGACAAGATCTTGGAGCCAAGACCGCATCAGCAGATCAAAAGGCAAACCTCAACAACAAGGCAAGACCTTAGAGCGAAGGTCTGTACCTCTGTAGCATGTAAAAACCAAAGACCTAGACTTCAATGGAAAATTTTCTAGTTACATCTTGAACTCTAAGTCTGAAAATTGACACAAAAAAAAAAACACACTGAAATCACACTAAGTGTCTGAGACCTTGAAGTCCCAGACCATGAAGTGAGAATTCAGTAAAGTTGTGCTTATCAACAAGCACGTGACAACAGGCGATAATAATGGAACGATATTGCAGCATTTAATTAGCGGTTATAACCATACCCCATGTGCTGATACGTGACAACCAATCCCATGAATAGTAGGAGAAGGTATATAAACTCTAAAGACAACTAGGTATAGAGACAATCTCTTACAACGGAAAATTACTATACTCTGACTAAGCACTGACTTAGGCATTGGAGAATTTACACTGGAGAACCACTCTGGGATCTATTTTGCTGGAATACCTAGTATCCAGGAAGATGAAGAATCTCGGGTCAATACCATCTCATCGAATCTTGATCGGGTTGCGGATTTAGTTTTCATCAAGTGGCGCCGTCTGTGGAAAAAAAATTTCTTGATTTTTGAAGGAATATTCACAATATTTTTTTTAGATTTTGGCCTACACGAAGATGGAAAATACTAGATCTGGTGGGCGGAAGACAACCGAAGGAACTAGCTGAGGAAGGGCACAACATAGTTGTTCAGGCTCTATAGAAAATGATCCTTTGCATTTGGGTGGAATCCTTGAATGTTTATAACATCCCTCTGTCCATGAGAGTGAACATTCACAACGCACGACTCCAAATCGAGATGATTCGCCGATTTGGAGACAGCGTGAAGTAGATAAGAGAGCTTTTATAGAGTTGTATCATGTGCAGTTTGAAGAGTTTCGGATGGCTAGGCACAATGCACACCCATCCGAAGACGAACCAAGACCTAGCAATCAAGAGCATGGCCGTCAAATCACCATTTTAGGGTTAAGTCAAAACATGACCCTAAACGTAGGGGCAACCTATCAACACCTAATCAGCTAAGTATTTTCCAACTAGATCTGTAGGAAGTTGGAAGTGTATGTGGACCATATGGTAATAAATTCGAAAAAAAGTGAAAGTGCACCCAGATATCTAGAAGATTCGACAAACCATGTTGAAGGTTGGAATGCATCTGAATCCCAAAAAGTGTACTTTCGAGGTAGGACATGGTAAATTTTTGGGGTTCATGGTTTCTAAAATAGAAATTGAATCCAACTCATACAAAATAAAGGCTATCGCGGAGATGATGCCTCCTCAAATCTTAAAAGAAGTTCAAAAGTTAACCGAATCTTTAGCAGCCTTGAATAGATTCTTATTGCGATCAACAAATCGGCATCTCCTATTTTTTAAGACGTTAAGGGAGGCCAAAAATTTTAAGTGAAACGAGGATTGCCAAAAAACCTTTGATGAGTTAAAAAGACATTTGCCAAATTTGCTAGCACTCACGGTACCTACATCTGGGGAAATCTTGTATTTATACTTAGTGGTCTCAAATAGTGCCGTTAATACAGTGCTCATCCAAGATGTGAACAATGTGTAAAGACAAATATACTACGTTAGTTGCGCCCTTCAAGGATCCGAGACGCGGTATCTCACAGTGGAGATAATAATCCTAACTTTAATTCATACCACCTGGAGGTTATGCCCTTACTTCCAAGCACATTCCATATGTGTTCTTACCGACCAACCCATTAAGCAAATACTCTCCAAACTAGAGGTTTCTGGGAGATTGACAAAATGGGCACAGAGTTGGGCGAACATGATATACATTATCCCCCTCGAATGGCAATAAAGGTTCAAGCTATGGCAGATTTCATAACCGAGATGCCAACCACAAAGACCTCAGATGTCAACCAACCGTCGCTGCCCAAGTTCACAAGAAATGAAATGGAGCCTCAAAGGCTTGGACCTTATACATAGATGGTGCTTCGAACAAATATGGTAGTTGACCGGGCTTGTTACTTCGAAGTCCAGAGAGCACAGAGATTAAATATGCATTGCGCTTTGACTTCAAAATAACTAAAAATGAAGTTGAATATGAAGCCTTGATTACAGGGTTAAAGTTGGCTTGAAAAATGAAAGCGAGAAAAGTACACGCATATAGCGACTCTCAAGTAGTCGTCAATCAAATACAAGGTTCCTATGAAGCTAAGGAGCCCCATATGAAGAAGTATCTTGATAAGGTATGCCATCTTGATCATTCTTTTGATAAATTTAAGATTGTACAAATCCCAGGTCAAAAAATAAAAAGGCCAATGCACGAAGCAAGTTGGCGTTTTCTACCTTTTCTCATCTGAACAAGAAAGTTTTGGTGGGGGTACTTCCTTGTAGGAGCATTGAAGAAAAGGTCACAATGACAATCAAAGAGGTGGGAGATAATTGGATGACTCCCATATGGAGATATTTGCAAAATGGGGAACTGCAAGATGACAAGAATGAAGCGAGGAAACTAAAGTTAAAGGCGCCCCAATATGTAATATAGGATGGCGTCCTTTATAAACGATCTTACCTCCAACCTTTGCTCAGGTGCATTAGGCCTCAGCAAGCCGATTATGTACTTCAAGACGTGCACCTCAGATCTTGTGAAAGCCACATAGAACCCCACATGCTCGCTAAGAAATCCATTCGTTTGGGTTACTACTGGCTAACTATGTTTAAAGATGCCTATGATTTCATACAAAAATGCGTCAAATGCCGACTTCATACTCCCATAGTTAGACGATCTCAAATGGAGTTGATCAATATCTAGAGTTTGTGGCCTTACAAACAATGGAAGATTGATATTCTTGGGCCTTTTCATGAAGCGCTAGGATGTTTGAAATTCTTAATAATTGCCATTGACTACTTCACTAAGTGGGTAGAAGCCGAACCTTTGGCTACTATCACTAGAAAAAAGTCCTAAATTTTACGGGGAGCAAAATCGTTTGCAGATTTGGTATCCCTTATGTGATTATTTCAGACAATAGGAAATAGTTTGTAGATGATCCTTTCTACTTCTGGTGCGAAAAACTTCAGATTAAACAAAACTTCACTTCCGTTGCACATTCACAAGCTAACGACCAAGTCGAAATCACAAATCGTACGATACTGCAAATATATTCACAAGCTAACGACTCAAGACTTGGCTATAGGATCCAATTTTGAACATCTCAGATTAAGACTTAAAGGCAGATATTTGTTCTGCCCAAGAATCAGATTTCGGACTTCAACTATGAAACTAGACCTTGAGCCAAGATTGCATCAACAGAGCAAAGGGTAGACCTCAGCGTCAAGGCCAGACCTCGGAGCGAAGGTCCGGTCCTTTGCGGCATGTAAAAGCCAAAGGCTTAGGCTTCGAGGGAACATTCTACAGTCACATTTTGAACTCTGAGTCTAAAAGATGAGGACAAAAGCACATTGAAATCTCACTAAGTGTTTGGGACCTCAGAGGCCTAGACCATGAAGTGGGAATTCAGCAAAGCTATACTTATCCACAAGAACGTGACAATAGGCGATAATCAAGGAAAGATATTGCGGCGTGCAATCAGTGGTTGTAACTGCAGCCCACTTGCTGATACATGACAACCAATCCCATGAATGGTGGAAAGAGGTATATAAACCTTGAAGATGACTAGGTACAGGGACACATTCTAATAACTGAAAATTATTACACTCTGACTAAGCACTGACTTAGGCATTGGAGAATTCACCCTGGAAAACCACTCCGAGATTTGTTTTGTAGGAATAATCATTCACCAAGAAGACAAAGAATCTCAGATCTAAACCATCTAATCGAATCTTGGATGGATTGTGGATTTGACATTCATCAGCTGGATAAAGCAAAAGGGGATTGGGTGGAAAACCTTTCAAATATCTTGTGGGCTTATCACACCACACCTCGGATAGCAACTAATGTGAATCCAAATCCAAAGGATTAAAAACACTTAGAAAAGTTGCCTAAGATATGTCTAAGGGATTGCTAGTTTGGATTGGTGTAAACTTTGACCCACTATCTATAAAGAGTTAGAAACATTGGTATAAAATGCCACAACCAATTACACCAAAATTGGTTGATATTTGATAAGTTAAGTTTGCATGCCACAAGTTTGGAAACAAACTTGATAAGTTCTAGAGTTCTCAAATAATCCAAAGATGAGATAAAACTCACAATTTCATTCTTCCATTCTTCCCAGAAAAAAGTACAAAAGATGCTTAGTTATGGGCTACAAAAAGTCCTTAAAAGTCCTAAATATTCTTGTCTAGAAATTAGAAAAAATAAAGATTGACTTTGACTCACTAACTTCTAGATTGGACTTTGACAAGACTAATAAAATTCTTCATTTTAATTTATTAATTGCATACCATTCTAGCTGATATATTGGTTGAAATCTTTGCACATTGGAATGGTGCGTTAACCAAGCATTGGATTCTTGAATTCAAGTAGATGTATGCATCTTGAGCTAGCTTCCAAGGTTTCATTAAATATTTCTTTGACTGAATTTTCAACCACTAATTTTCATCCTCCAATGCCTCAAAATAGATGATTGGCCCTTGAATTTGAAGTTTTCAACACTTATTACTTGAATAATTGATGGGTTGGAATTTGGACCAACTTTAGGACCAAAATTGATCTTGAACTTGGATCAAATACACTCTTGAACTTGGATCATCGCTCTATTGAATTGGATGTGAAGTTGGGGCTGAGTTCGCATCTTTGCCTACTGAGTTCACATCTTTGGTCGCCAAGTTCATGTCTTTGGCTCTAAGTTCACATCTTTGAGTTGAGTTCACATCAAAAATAGAGAAAACCCCTTATTACCTGACATATAGCTCAGAGGCTATCATTCCAGCAGAGATTGGAGTTTCAAGTCCCAAAGTTGTTGCATTCAACGCTGAGGCTAATGAAGAAGTGGTTTGGTTAAACTTGGGCTTATTAGAAGAACGCCGAGATCTAGTCTCGACAAAGGAAGCACAATACAAACAGGCTATGGCAAAATATTACAATGAACGAGTGAAAATCAATGAATTTTCCCTAGGAGATTTGGTCTTACGCAAAAATGAAGCCAGTCGGTTTCAAAAGCTTGGCAAGCTAGAAGCTAATTAGGAAAGCCCCTACAGGGTTGTTAATGCGTCAAAATCTGGAAGCTATCACTTGGAAACAATGGAGGGAAACTTATTACCCCGAGTCTAACATGTCAAAATTTAAAGCGTTTTTTAAGTATAAAGTTTTACCTGATGAATAAAATATCATTTTTATATTTACTCTTTTTAAATCAAGTAGGGGAATGATAGTTGCCCTGAACTTGGTTCAAGGTTGGTGAAACCACCTTGCTAAATCATAAATTGACAAAATCACGTGTAACCTTAGTTCAACTAAATTTAGCGCCAAACTCCATAACATCCCAAGTAGGTAAGGAGAATGTGAACATCCATGAGGGTGACAAAATGGAACATCCTACGAGGTGAAAAAATAGTTTAAATACTCGTAAGGTTTAATCCAAAACATCCTAAGAGGTGGGGATCTCGAATTACTAAAATTAAATCCTCAAACATCCTAAGGGATGGGGATTTTGGATTACCCAAATTGAATTCCAAACATCCTAATGGATGAGGTTCTCGGGTTACTTGTTTTGTTGGAATATCTAATGAAACCCCAAACACCCAAAGGGTGGGGATCTTGGGCCAATTGCTTTATTCGAATAAACGTATTGTATATAGGAGGAGTTTAAAAAGGGTGGGGATCATGTTAAACACTGCTTCTTTTCCCTTATAAACAATAGTGTCTATCTAACTTTGTTAGGCCAAGAGTTCCAGTTCTGCCATCATCGTTTCAACAGGATCTCTATTCATAGACGCCGTCTCTAGATCCGCTTCCTTTAAGCATGCTTCCATTTTCTCAATCTTCGACCTCTAGGTCTTGCATTCAAATTGCAACTCGAAAATCCGTTTCTTATAAGGCCTAAGCACACCTTGGAGACCTTGAACCTCTCGCTGTTTGCTATCCAACTTGATAGTCATGGTATGGATTACTAAATCTCTACCTTTTATTTTAGAAAAAAATATCCTCAATTTTGGCTGATAAAGTAGCAACCCTTTCCTTATTCTTTTCGACTTCTACCCTAGCTAATCTCTCCTTAAGGATCAGATCTCCTATTGCCCATTGTTGTTTTACCTTATCTTTATTAAAATTGTGGTTCAATTGCTCAAGACGAGCAACTTGACCCTTGAGATTTTTATTTTCATTCTCTAAACTAAATATAGTGTCCCAAAACTCAATATGCACAGCTCGAGTATTGTAACTTTCTCTTGTAACATATTAAAAGTAGTCCCTAAAGATAATAGACAACCCTAATATAATAGAAACTGAAGAAAAATTAAAACTTCGTTAATCAAAAGAATTGTCCTTACAAAAAAATAATAACAAAAACAAATAGGCCTAAGAGCTAGAATATTTTTGGGTCTTCTCTCCCTGAGACGAGGTCTCGGCTTCTTGCTAGCTTACCCATAGCCTCATCTTCTAGAGTTTGGAGGTCCGGATCTTCATCAACCACAAAGCATCAAGCTCCTCCAAGGTCATAGGAGAGCTCTGAGATGCCACATGTTGTAATAGTGTGAATGAACTATCAAACCCCTTCACAGTATCAACATAGGCCCTATTAACCCTCACCATCGCTTTAGGATCATAGCCAGGCAACTCTTCCAATTTCAAAGTTGAGAACTTCTCTTGAATTTCGATGGCCACTTCATGCCATTTTATCTCCTTAGCAACCTGAGACAAATTTACCGCAAAGTGCCCAAAGTCTTGTGTGTGTTAAAGACCTTTTTCAATAGGAGCAACTTTTCAAACTCTCCCTGATTGATGCTTTTAAATTTCTGGACCTCCGCGTCCATTTCCTCCAATTTTTGGCAAAGGAAAGCAACCTCTTTCTCCAACCTCTCCCCTCCTCCAGAGATGCCGCCTCAACACCCTTTAGCTGAGTTACCTCAACTTCATGTTTGGAGGCCTCCACGGCTAGGTGATTAGCCCTCTAGATGAATTTCATCCATACAACTAGTGCCTATAATCCAAACAGATGGTTAATAACAACATTCCTTAAAACATAACCATAATACACACACACACACACACACACACACACAATAACCAAAACTTTTATACTTGTGGCACCGTATAAACCAAATTATTGTTAAGGTCAGCCATTGACATCTCGACCAACCTTTTCTGATGACCCTCCATGCCCTGGATTGTCACCCCCGGCAAGTTCCCATGAGCATGAAAAAGTGAAACACTGTGTCTGAGGTCACGATTTCGGCTTTTCCCTGGCTAGCTATTACCTTGCTACCATGAACCTTTATTCTTTTTCTTTTGATCGAGTCCCGACCTTGGTCATCCTCTTTTCAACCTTTCTCTTTGAAGGCTCCACAATCACAACTTTCCCAGAGGAAGAAGATTCTTCAATGATGTAGTGCACCTCCTTCGATGGGCCATCCTTAACTGAAGTGTTGAACTTCACCACTGCAAAACAAAAAACAACCATAAACGATTAGTGAACACAAAACAGTAAAAATTTATTCTAAAATATAAAAGCCCTACCCTTTGTCTCTTTCTTTCTGGCTGACTAAACAATCCGAGATCTGGCTTCTACAATGGCGAGGTTCAACTTGTACTTAACTAGCTTCTCCTCAGTATAACTACCAATTCTTTCTTCTAGGAGCTGTATGTAAGCACAGCTTGGAGGGTTTTGTTTTTTATGATTTGGATACGCATCATTCACATCTCCATAGAATCACTTTGTATTCAATTCAAGGGCTTTAGATTTTATAAAGAAAAACCTTCTTTTCCACTCATGGTGGGCATAAGGTTTTACGGCTTTACTTCCAAATCTTGGAAAAAAAGTAAAATATCCCATTAAGTTTGCAAACCTTTTCATACAATAAAAATATCTAAAAAAATCCACAGAACTCTCTATCTTCCCTTCTCGAGACAACACCCCAAACCCAATAATGGTCCTCGTTGAGTTGGGGGCTAGCTGGGTCAAGGTTATCCTATAGTAGCTCAGAATGTCAATAACAAGTCGACAAATAGGAAATCTTATCCTCCGCTTTTAGGTGTTCTTCATACACCGCCAAATACCATATAGGGGGTGATATGCCCTCCCCTTGGGACCTGCAGACCTAACCCCATAGTCCTTGAGAATATAGAACCTTTTCCTAAGTTTCCTCGTGATGGCTTCTCCAAAAACCGTCAAAAGGGCCTCGGCATTAGGCTTTAATTTTTAGGGTACACCACTGCCAGTTGACCAATAAATTCCTCTTGCTTCTTCGATGATGAACTCACCACCCCATACAAGACTAGTCTAATCTCAGGTACACTACCCTTCTCTTCAGAACTAGACACAATAAACACTCGCTTCTTCCTAGTTGCCCTTCTCCAACTAGACTCACCAATATCCTAATCAGAAAAATTCTCTTGGCTAGTGATGAAGGCAAAATCTGCAACTCGTCTATGATCTGATTAGATGGTTTGGACTTGAGATTCTTGGTGTTCCTGGTCTTGATTATTCCTGCAAAATAGATCCCAGAGTAGTTCACCAAGGTGGATTCTCTTATGCCTAAGTTAATTCTTAGTCAGAGTATAATAATTCTCAATTCAGAATATCTCCCCGTACCTAGTTATCTTCCCTTATCTTATGCACCTTGTCCCGACATTTGTGGGATCTGGTGTCGTAGATTGATACGTGGATTCTGGTTATAACCACTGACTGTATGTCGCAATGCTTGCTTCACAATTATAACCTGTAGTTACATGCTCATGGATAAGCATGATTTCGCTGAGTTCTTACCTGGTGGTCTAGGGCTCAAAGGTCCCATGCATTTGGTGTGATTTTAGTATGTTATCATTGCTGATCTTTAAACCCTGAGTTCAGGGTTTAAGTGGAGATCATGCTTTGAGAATGCCACAAAGGTCCAGAACTTTGCATGTCACTGAGATTTGGTCTTTGACTCCAAGATCTTGCCTTGGGGCGCAAAGATTGAGGTCTGGTATTTGGCTCCAAGGTCCCATCTTGGGACATAAGACATGGCTCTTAACCTTTGATCTGAGATGAAATATTGGGAAATTGATCCATACATATCATGAGCCCCATATCTTAGCGTGATAATGCCAAGTTAAAGTCTTATCAAAAGTAAGCAGTTAGGGTGTTTGGAGAGACAATGAGGGGTAATGATTTTTGTATCTATATTTTTCATCAGTTAAGGCTTATCATGGGTTGTGTGAATGGGTTAATGTTTACCTTGTAAAGGTACAACTTTTAATGTTGTGTGGTCCTAAAAGATTATGTGGAGTTTCACACGGAAGTCTTAGTGGTTGACATAAAAGGTCGTCACGTTTCACCTTACAGCCTTTTGGTATTTAAAAGTTTACAAAAAAAAAATTTGTTTCTTTGCTCTAGCAAGGAGTTGTGGTGTCTGACAAGTTCTCAGCAAGTTCGCAAAGTTTATCTGACGAAAGTTTTACATCCATTTCAGAAAGGACTCTAAGATAAGTAAGTATGACTTCATCTTACTCTATGTCTTCTAGATTTTCCCGTTGGGAAGAAAAGACTATCCCCCTGGCCGACAAGGAGGGTAGTGCATTTGGCTCGCTCGGCCAATGGAATTTTTCTGATGTTGGTGTGGTTGACTCGAGTAGGAGGAGAGTAACAAAGGGAAAAGGGGTTTTGGTTATATCGAGTTCTAAGGAAACGGGTAGTGTTTCTGGGGATAAGGTAGTAGGTTCTTCTTCAGAAGAACCAGAAGAATTTGTTACAGCCCCGATAGTGGGTATTCCTCTAAATTTGTGCCCACTACTAAGACTCTGTCATAAATTTTTGAAGAGGCTGATATTAGGGAACTTAGAAAGAGGTACAATATTCCTAAAGAATATGGGCTGCTAGCAGTGAAGGTAGGGCATGTAACCCTCTAATGGGGTATACTGCCGTATATGAAGAACACTTAAAAATAGGTATTAAGTTTCCTATTTGCCAACTGGTAGTTTATATTTTAGGTTATTATGGGATAGTTTTATCCCAATTAGCACCCAATTCCGCGAGAACCTTTATAAGATTTGAGGTTTTGTGTTCGGAAGGAAAGGTAAAAAGTTTCGTGGATCCTTTTAGATATTTTTACTGCATGAAAAAATCCACAAATTTCATAGGGTATTTTGCATTTTTTTCGAGATCCAAAAGCAAGGTTGTGAGGCCTTCAGCCCACCATGAGTGGAAAAAAATGTTTTTCTTTATTAAATCTGAGGCTTGTGGGCTGAAGACGAGATGATTCTATGGAGATGCGAATAATACATATCCGAATCGGGAAGCGCAGAACCCCCGTGGCCATGCTTATATAGAACTTCAAGAGGAGAGGATTGGCAGTTACACAGAGGAAGAACTGGTGAAGTATAAATTGAGCCCAGCCATTACCAAAACTGGGTCTCTGATATTGCAATCCTCTGAAAAAGATGAGGCAAAGAGTAGGGTGTTTGTATATTATAGTGAATTTTTATTGTTGGTGCAGTTGTTAACGTCGTTTGAATGTGTTTTGTTTTGCAGTTGTGAAGTTCAGCAGCTTTATTAAGGATGAACCAGCGAAAGAGACACCATCAAGCGCTGATGATGTCGTTTTTGTGAAGCAAGTAGAAAAGGGAGAGCGTTCAAAGAGAAAGGCTGATATAGAGATGGATGGGGTCAGAACCCCGGTCAAAAGAAAGATGGTGAAGGTCCCCATGAAGAGAAAGAAAGTTAGCAAGGTGGAGTTCGAGCATTCGCCAAGATTGGTAATTTAAGGCATGAAAGAGTATAGGGATAGGTTGTCAGAGATGTCCTTGAACGAGCTCAACAAAAATTTGGTGAATACTGTGCCCCAGGTAAGAAGTTTGAGTTAAATTGTGTTGTGTTAAGGTTAAGTGCTAAAAGTGTTGAATTGAACAAATTGTGTAAAATATAGGCCATATTTGCATGGCCGGAATTTGTACTGGGGGCCAAAGAGCAGGCTGCTGAGATTACTCAACTTAGAGAGGCTGAAGTGGTCTCTCTTGAGGCCAGGAAAAAATTGCAAGTTGAGGCATTTGCTAATTCGGAACTGTCAAGGAAGTTGGAGGAGGAGGTGTCCTCTCTCCGCCATCAGCTAAGGGAAAGGGAAACAAAGGTGCAGGCATGCACAGTTGTTAACCAAGGATAGTTCGCCAAGTTGCTGAAAAAAAATTTTTACACCCAAGACTTTGTTGAATTTGCAGCAAATTTATCCAAGAATGCAAAGGATATAAGGAAGCAAGAATCAACCATTGAAATTCACAAAAAATTCCCCACCTCTCCATTGGAAGAGATGTCATGGTGAAGCCATGGTGAGGGTTGACAAGGTGTATGAGGAGACTGTGAAGGGGTTCAATGGTTCCTTCAAGCTTTTGTAGCACCTGAAATTTTGTAGCTCACCCCTGACCTTGGAGAAGCTGAATGTTTGTGAGGTGGACAAAGACCCTAATCTTTGAGCCACAAATGGTGGGGCGCCAAAGAGTCAAGCAAAGAAAGGGATTTCGGCCCAGGGTGGAGGGAGTCAAAATGAGGCTAGCTCTTAGGCCTTCTTTATTTCTTTTTATTAAATGTTTGTAAGAATAATTAATTTGGGTGCCCTTAGTGGGTAAAATACTGATTTTTATTCGATTTTTATCATATCGGGATCATTCATTATCATCGAAGGCTGTTATTACTAACTTGCTTGAGAAAGTTAAAACACTTGAAGCGGTGCATGCTGAGCTTCAAGATGTTATGTTTAGGTTAGAATAGGAGAATAAGGATCTCAGGGTTCAAGTTGCCTATTTACATTACAGTTATCATTATGCAGAGGCTAAGATGCTAATTGCTGTGGAGGGTTGTTTTGGTATTGCTGAAATGGCTGATTAATAGGAGGGTCCCACCTTTGTCGATAGTCTACCTGATGGGAAGGTGGACCTCAGCTGCACTGTCTTTCACTTCGTCTTCCAAGTGGTAACTACCTCCTTGACCTCCAGACAGGGGTTGTGTCCTTGAGTGCCACATTTGGATATACTGGCCTAGTATTCCATTGCGGATATAGTCTTCTATCTCTTTTTTGAGATTTTTATAGTAGTCGTTGTGGAAAGCACACCAAAGATGCCGAGATCCTTTGTGAGACGCTGCAATCAATGGGACCGAAGGTCTGAGGAGATCCCTATGTATGGATAGGATCTCGGTGTGAGTTTTGTGAGCGGCATTAGGCCTTTATCTTGGATCCAAGACTCCAAGCGATGTGATTCCAATCCAAAAAGGGATTAGGAACACTTAAAAAGTTGCTCAAGATATGTCCAAGGAATGCTAGATTGGATTGGTGTAAACCGCGACCTACTATTCTATAAAGAGATAGGAACATTGGTATAAAAACGTCACAACTAACTACACCAAAATTGGTTAATAAGTTTAGTTCGAACGCCACAAGTTGATAAGTTCGTTGAAGGCCACAACTTGATAAGTTCGTTGAACACCACAAGTTTCTAAAGAAAACTTGATAAGTTCTAAGTTCTCAAAGAACCCAAAAATGTGATAAACTCACAATTTCATTACTCAAAGCTTGGTTTAAAACAGAACAAAGATGCCTATTTATAGGCTTACAAAAGTCTTAAAAATATCCTAAATTTCCTTGTCTAGAAACTAAAAATAAATATTAATTTTGGACTTTCTAACTTCTAGACTAGTCTTTGACAAGACTAATAAAATTTTGCATTTTAATATATTAATTACGCACCATTCTAGATGATTTATTGGCTAAATAAAAGGCACATTGGAATGGTACATTAATCAAGTGTTGGAATGAGTGATTCATGCATCTTGAGCTAGCTTCCAAGACTTCATTAAATTCTTCTTTGACTAAATTTTCAGCCATGATTTTTCGTCTTCCAATGCCTCAAAATGGATAATTGACCATTGAATTTGAAGTATTCAACACTTGACTACTTTAATAATTGTTGGCTAGAATTTGGACCATCTTTAGGACCAAAATTCATCATTAACGTGGATCAAATACACTCTTGAACTTGGACCGTCGCTCCATTGAATTGGATGGGAACTTGGGGCTGAGTTCGCATCTTTGGCTTCGAGTTCACATCTTTGAGCCACTAAGTTTGCATCTTTGGCTTTGAGTTCACATCTTTGAGTTGAGTTCGCATCTTTGAGTTGAGTTCGCAACTTGGACTCCAAGTTCACATCTTTGAGCCGAATGTCAGAAAGTCAAAGTAGAGTTCACATCATTCCCTTCCTCTTGAGAATGATTTGTCCTCAAATCTTCAGCACCTACATGATAGGGACTTAAATCAGAAATATTGAAGACGTTATGAACATCGTACTCACTCGGTAAATCAAGTCTGTAGGCATTGTGATTGATGCGCTCTAAAACTTGGAAAGGTCTATCTTCTCTTGGTTTCAACTTAGATTTTCATTGGGTTGGGAACCTTTCTTTCCTCAAGTGTAACCAAACCCAATCTCCTTATTCAAAAATGAGTTTATGATGCCCCTTGTTAGCTTGTTGTTCATATATTCACGTCTTCTCCTCGATGTTAAGTCTTGCCTTCTCATGGATTTGCTTCACAAATTCATCTTTCTTTTTTCCATCTAAATTCAATCTTTCACTCGCAGGTAAAGGTGTTAGATCCATTGGAGATAATGGATTAAAATCATAAACAATTTCAAAAGGAGAAAATTTAGTGGCAGAATGCACATTTCTATTGTATGCAAATTCAACATGAGGTAAACAAACATCCCAAGTCTTAATGTTCTTACCAATGACCGACTACAACAAAGTAGATAAAGTACGATTAACAACTTCAGTTTGGCCATCGATCTAAGGATGACAATTAGTAGAAAACAAGAGTTTGGTACCCAATTTTCCCCACAAAGTTTTTCAAAAATAACTCAAAATTTTGGTGTCTCAATCAGATACAATGGTTCTTGGCATGCCATGCAAACGAACAATTTCTTTAAAGAATAAATCAGCTATGTGTAATGCATCATTCGTTTTGTTGCATACAATGAAATAAGCCATCTTTGAAAATCTGTCAACAACAACAAAAATTGAATTTTTTCCATGTTTAGTTCTCAGCAAATCCATTGAAAGATCAACCTATAGCTCTTTTAGAATTGGCAAAGGTGTGTATAGGCCATAAGGTTGGACCTTTGATTTTGCCTTCTTGAAAATGATACAATTTTCACAAATTTTCACAACATTACTTTTCATTTTTGGCCAAAGAAATGTTCTTGCAAAATTGCCAAAGTCTTAACTATACCAAAGTGTCCCAGAAGGCCTCCACCATGTACTTCCTTAACTAACAATTCACGCAAAGAAGAGTTTGGAATGCAAAGCTTAGATTCTTTAAACAAAAATCCATTATGCTTAAAGAACTTCTCAAAATAACCTTTTTCACAAGCTTAGAACACTTGACCAAAATCAAAATCATCATGATACAACTCTTTAATTTGTTCAAAACCAAGTATCTTAGATTCAAGAGAAGAAAGCAATGCATACCTCCTAGAGAGTGCATCGGCTACAACATTCTCTTTACCTTTCTTATATCGAATGACATATGGAAAGATCTTAATGAACTCCATCCATCTTGCATGCCTTTTGTTGAGCTTATGTTAGCATTTTAAAAACTTCAATGATTCATGATCAGTGTGGATCACAAGCTCTTTAGCCCATAAGTAATGCTGCCATGTCTTCAAAGTTCGGACAAGGCATACAACTCTTTGTCATAGGTAGGATAGTTGAGAGTTGCCCCACTTAGCTTCTCGCTAAAGTATGCCACGGGTCTTCCTTCTTGCATCAAGACAATGCCTATCCCCAATACCTGAATCGTCACATTCAACTTCGAATGTTTTGTCAAAATTAGGTAAAGAAAGCAAATAAGCATTAGTTAAATGAAATTTAAGCTTTTGAAAAGCTTGCTCTTGTTCTTCATCCCATTTGAATCCCACATTCTTCTTGATGACCTCGGTCAAAGGTGCATCCAAAGTGCTAAAGTTCTTAACAAATCTCCTATAAAAACTTGCAAGGCCATGAAAACTTCGCACTTCACTAACACTTTTGGGAGTTGGCTATTCTTGAATTGCTTTCACCTTTTCCATGTCAACTGAAATACCATTGGCACTTACAATATAACCAAGAAAATTAACCTCATTAGTGCAAAAGGTACATTTCTTCAAATTGGCATAAAGTTTCTCCTTCCAGAGCACACTTAAAACACATGTTAGATGTTCAAGATGGTCATCGAAACTTCTTGAATATAATAAGATATCATCAAAATGAACAACCACAAACTTCCCAATGAATTCACACAAAACATGATTAATTAAGCACATGAAAGTGGTGGGAGCGTTAGTTAGGCCAAAAGGCATCACTAACCATTCATATAAACCATGTTTTGTTTTAAAAACGGTTTTCCACTCATCACCCTTTTTCATTCTAATTTGATGGTAACTACTTTTCAAATCAATTTTGGAAAAGATACTTGATCCATATAACTCATCAAGCAATCATCTAATCGAGGAATAGGATGGTGATACTTTACCATTATGTTGTTCACATCACGACAGTCTATACAATCCTCCACGATCCATCTTTCTTTGGCACCAATAGGACTAGTATAGCACATGGACTCATGCTTTCCCAAACCCATTCTTTATTCAACAAGTCTTCAACTTGCCTTTGAAGCTCTTTGGTCTCTTCAAGACTTGTTCTATGGGCAAGCTTGTTTGGAATTGATGCTCTTGGAAAAAAGTTGATTTGATGCTCAATACCACGAAGTGGTGGTAATCCTTTTGAAACTTCTTCAGGAAACACATCTTCAAATTCCTGCAAAATAGAAACAATGCTGCTCGGTAATTTATTAGCCAAATCATTAGTGGACAAATGAGCTTCCTTAAACAAAATAAACACAAAAAGTGATTGAGAATTTAGAGCACTCCAGATCTCACTTTTTTTTGGAATGGTGAGACATTTTGAAAATCCTGCAAGAAAATCCTCACAAATAATATGCACTCCACTCACACTCAATATATTTTTTTTCTCACAAATGAGGTTTACAATCGTTACCCCTCTTAAGGTTCTTATTGAACTCATTTGAACAATTATCAAGTTAGAGTGTGACCTTTACAACTAAAGCTTATCAAACAATTTTTGTGCTCTTTTAGTTGTGAAATTGAATATACCAAGGAATAAGAGGATATGACAACTTGAAAGATAGATGAAAAGAACAATGAACTAGATGAACAACGGAATTTTATCCAAGGTTGAATGAGAAGAACTTTGTAGATGAATCTTTTGGCAATCTGGATCATAAGAGAAAGAATATTAGATCTCAAAGAAATCACAACCTCAAGAAATGAGATTTTTTTATTATTATTCGGCCAGCATTTTTTTTTTTTTGTGTTTGGCCTCTTTTTTTTTCCTTTTTTTTTTTGAAAAGAATAAAGTAAAAAAGAAGTGGAGATGAGAAAGTGACTCCTTAAATTCCAAACTCACTACTAGGAACCTTGTCCAACCTGTGACAAAACCCGCTAACCCAAATGTGAATCTTGATTTTCAGGAAAGTTAAGAATAAGAAAGGATAAAATCTGAAAGGAAAACAAAGGATATGCAACCCCTTAGAGTTAGCTCTAATACCAAATGATGTGATTCCAATCCAAAAAGAGATTAGGAACACTTAGAAAGTTGCCCGAGATATGTCTAAGGGATGCTAGATTGGATTGGTGTAAACCGCGACCCGTTATCTATAAAGATATGGGAACCTTGGTATAAAAACGCCACAACCAACTACACCAAAATTGGTTGATAAGTTAGTTCGAACGCCACAAGTTTCCAAAGAAAACTTGATAAGTTCTAAGTTCTCAAAGAACCCAAAGATAAGATAAACTCACAATTTCATTACTCAAAGCTTGTTTTAAAACAATACAAAGATGCCTATTTATAGACTTACATAAGTCATAAAAATATACTAAATATCCTTGTCTAGAAACTAACAATAAATATTAATTTTGAACTTTCTAACTGCTAGACTAGTCTTTGACAAGACGAATAAAATTTTGCATTTTAATATATTAATTACGCACCATTCTAGATGATTTATTGGCTAAATAAAAGGCACATTGGAATGGTATGTTGACCAAGTGTTGGAATGAGTAGATTCATGCATCTTGAGCTAGCTTCTAAGACTTCATTAAATTCTTCTTTGATTGAATTTCAGCCATGACTTTTCTTCCTCCAATGCCTCAAAATGGATGATTGACCATTGAATTTGAAGTCTTCAACACTTTACTTTAATAATTGGTAGATGGAATTTGGACCATCTTTAGGACCAAAATTCATCTTTGACGTGGATCAAATGCACTCTTGAACTTAGACCGTCGCTCCATTGAATTGGATGGGAACTTGGGGCTGAGTTCGTATCTCTAGCTCCGAGTTCACATCTTTGAGCTGCCAAGTTCTCATCTTTGACTTCGAATTCACATCTTTGAGTCCAGTCCACAACTTTGACTCTGAGTTCACATCTTTGAGTTGAGTTCGCAACTTGGACTCCAAGTTCACATCTTTGAGTCGAATGTCGAGAAGTCAGAGTCGAGTTCACATCACCAGGTGACCCCGATTGTAGTTGAACCTATCAAAGGTGCTTCTTTAAGTGTTTTTCCCTTTGGCAACTTCTTGATGCTTTTTCTCATGTTTTCCATTTTCTCTTTTCTTTTGATTGGCTTCTTCTCCCTTTGTGTAACTTTTTACCATTTGCCACAACGTTTGAGTATCAGTTGGGGTTTCCCATGCCAACTTTGTGTAGAATGGTCTGAGATTTAGATCATTCATGAAGGCCAAAATTACTAACTGATCTGTCCGATCAGCCACTTGTAAACTTTTATCGTTTAATCTCTCCACATATGACTTCAGGGACTCGTCTTTCCCTTGTTTGAGGTTCATTAAATCTACAGGAGTTTTGTGGAACTTCCTTTGAAAGAAACGGGTATGAAAAAGCTGTGCCAACCGCCTGAATGAAGAAATATTGTTATGGGGTAGGCTGTCAATCCATATATACGTCTTTCCACTCAAATATATAGGGAACTCCTTACACATAACTATCATCGGAGTGTTTTTAAAGTTGATCGCATCGCATATTTGAATCACGATAGAAAATCTAGGGGGTCAGAATCCCTCTCATTGGATGAAATTCCGTTGGGTAATTTAAATCTTGCCGGTGTTGGGTACTACATTATATAAGGTGTGAAAGGCGATGAGGCATTCCCTTCGTCTTCAAAACACAATAGGCCATGAATATCATCAAACACTTTATTGCTGACTTAAGGGAAATCATCATGTCGCGGTCTCTTTGGGTCGTGTTTTGACCCAACCCTAGAACGGTCGTTTGCATAATTGTTATCAGCAAGAGAAGCTGAAACTTTATTTCTGTCATCATTTCTCTTTCGACGGCAGTGTTCTAGGTTACTAGGTCTTGGTTCGTTCTCAGATGGGCGTGGATTATGCCTAGCCATCCAAAACTCTTCAAACAGTGCACAATGCAATTGCATAAAAGCTTGCTCATCCATTTTATGCTATCTCCGAGCCAGCGAATCATCTCAATTTGGAGCAGTGCCGTGTGAATATTCACTCTTATAGACGGAGAGATGTTCTGAACATTTAGGAATTCCACCTCAACGCAGTGGATCATTGTCTACAATGACCGAACGACTACGTCATGCTTGGCCTCAGCTAGTTCCTTCGACCACCCTCCGATTTCTGGATCTAGAATCTACCATCGTTGTATATGTCAAAATCAAAAGGAAGATTGCGAATACTCTTTCAAAAATCAAGAAATTTCTCCCCACAGACAATGCCACTTGATGAAGGTGAAATCTGCAACCCGTCTGTGATCCAATTGGATGGTTTGGACCCGAGATTCTTCATCTTCCTGGTGTAGATTGTTCCTGCAAAACAGATTTCAGAGTGATTCTCCGGGGTAAATTTTCCAATGCCTAAGTCAGTTCTTAGTCAGAGTATAATAATTCTATGCTCAGATTATCTCCCCGTACCTGGTTGTCTTCTCTCATCTTATGCACCTTGTCCCAACATTTGTGGGATCTGGTGTCGTGGATTGATATGTGGATTATGGTTATAATTGCTTACTATACATCGTAATGCTCGCTTCATAATTATAGCCTGTAGTTACGTGCTTATGGATAAACACTTTTCTGCCGAGTTCCCACCTGGTGGCCTAAGGCTCAAAGGTCCCATGCATTTGGTGTGATTTTAGTATGTTATCATTGCTGACCTCCGAACCTAGAGTTCAGGGTTTGAGTGGAGATCATGCTGTTGAGAATGCTGCAGATGTCTAGAACTTTGCATGTCACTAAGGTTTGGTCTTTGGCTCCAAGATCCCGCCCTAGGGCGCATGAGGTCTGGTTCTTAGCTCCAAGGTCCTGTCTTGGGACATAAGACATGACTCTTAACTTTTGATTTGAGATGGAACGTTGAGAACTGAATCCATACAAATCAGCCGAATGAACTAGAAGAACTACTCTCCTCACCGGCCAAGGACAGTTTTTTTTCTCATCTAGAAGATCTAGAAGACATAGATTGAGCAGAAGACATATCTACTTTTTCTCAAAATCTCTTTGATTAGACGGGGGTAAAAATCACACTAGGTAGAGGTCGCTTCACTGGACACTCGTCAAAAAAGGCCAACTTTTTGCCGAAAAAAAGCTGCAAAGTTTGTCAGTAGAAAAAAAACAAAGAAAGCGGCAACACACAATGGAATACCTAGAAGCGAAAAGTGAAACTTTTTATACAAAACCCAAGAGATTTCATACACGCCTTAACCAAATCTTCTAGGGCCCCACGACTTTAAATGTCATAGCCTTAAAAGATGAGTACTATCTAATTACACAAGATACGATAAGTTTTAATAGAAAATAAATGCTGTGATTCAAATCATCACACCTATTTTTATTTCCAAAAACTTAGAAACCCTAGGATTGATAAGACCTCGGCCTGACATTGCCATGCTAAGGTCTGAAATGAGACCCAATTTCCTATCTTAAATCAAATGTTAGATCTCAACAATACATGACGGTCTGGACCTCAGCAACATATGAAGGCCAAGGGCCTAAGCTTCAATAACATGTTACCTGGCTAGACCTTGAACTCTAAGTCTAATTATAAAGACTGAGAATAGGAGCACACTGAAAACACACTAAGTGTATGTGATGAGATCCCGGGAGCTGTTCAACTCACTTGATGGGAATTTAGGAGCCATGCAATCTACTTGCTAAGTATCTGATCCATTAAGGCATATCACGGGGCCAATGGTGAGAGTTAGAACTCAATAACTTCAAGAAACCATTAAGTGGTTTAAATTCAAGACATTCAAGCTTGTCAAGTATGCAGTTAAGACTTTCAAGTCATTAATTTATTGCAAGTCCAATTTGAAGAACACTAGTTTTGCCTTGGCCGAATTCTAGTGTAATAATAGGCCAATTTATTTAATTACTTTTTGTGGTTTTATTTTTAGGAATTTATTAATTCTTGAAGGGCCAAAACGTGAATAGTGAATAGTGCTATGAATAGTTGCATGAATAGTGAAATTATTATGTAATTTTAGTAGCCAAATTTGTAAGTTTGAAGGAAACCTTAAAGGGCAAAACTTCCAAGTCCAATTGGCTTTAGGGTTTTTATTTCCTTTTTGAGTTAAAGAATCTTGGCTGCCCCTTTTATTTATAGAGTAGGATTAGGATTTAGTTGTTACCTTTTCAAAACATCTTTGTACTATATAAATAGGCCATTCAACCAAGACATCAAAAGAGATGAATTAAAAGATTTCGTGATATTATGTTCTTGAGAGTTTGAGTGATTCAATTTCTTTGTTCTTGTAAAGAACAATGGGCTTATCAAACTTGAGCAATTTGTGACACCTTTGAGTCTTATCAATCTAGTAGAACCCTAAGTTGTGGCGACACTTCATCCATTCGGTCTCAATTCCACCGGTTCTAGAAATTTTGCATGTTAAGTCTTGGGTCTTGTTTTGCTTGTTGCATATTGCCGGCTCCATATAGCCTTGAGGTGCGCATTAGTTTGGTATCAGAGCTCTAGGTAAATTTCGAAATTTTGTAGATAATTTTGTTTATATCGCTTCCATACACAATAATCCTATTTATATCCACCTTCCTTGTAGTTGAAAATTCTGTTTTCTTGTGGTAGTGAAATTAGTTGTTTAGCCCTAGTCTTCAAGACTTGATTAAACATTTTCTTGCTACCCACTTTTTTGTGTAGATAATTTTGGTTTTTATATTCTGTATAAAAAAAAAAATCGTTGCCTACTATTTTCTTAAAAAACAGGAAAATAAAAAATCCAAACTCCTTGAAGTTGTTCATCTTGAAATTTCCGAACTCCTTACTTGTCCATCCATAATCTTTGTATTTTATTTTTTCGTGAATTATTTTATTTGTGTTAATATTTATTCTACGCATTGTTAATTTATGGTCAAAAAAAAGAGAAAGAACGGAGAAAAAAAAAACAAAAGTGGTGTTGATTCCTGAAATTTCCGAACTGAATTGCTGTATGCTGTTTTTGTTTCTCTTCGTGTTGATTTTTTTTTTCTGTGAATTGTTATTTTTATAGTGAAAAAATAAGAAAAAGAACAAGAACAAGAATAAATAATTGTGACCAAAAAAAAAAAACAAGAACAAACTCGAAAGAAAAAGAAAGAGAGAAAAGATCAAACCGGAAAAAAGAAAGAAGAGAAGAAGAACAATTCCTGAATTCTTGTTTCTTACTTCTTGTTTCTTTTTTCTTGAAATCTTGGTTCTTAAATCATTGTTGCTGAAATTTGTGACCAGAATTCTGCCCAAGAAGCTGTACTGTTTTCTTGGTTTTCTTGTTACGGAATTTTTCCTTCAGCGTACTGCTTTTGTTTTTCTTGTCTAGACGTCTTGTTGATTTGCTGCAGAATAAACCGTGATGCCTTTGTCTTGATTCCTAACAGAATTTTGCACATTTTTCTTGACTAAAAATTGGATTCCCTTGGCTGAAATTGTAGGACAAAAAAAAGAAAAAAAAATTCTGCCATCCTGAAATTTTTGCCTTCTTGAAATTTTTTATCTTGTTACCTATACTGCCCACCTTAATTTTGTTCTTGAATTCTTGATTGAAGAAGTTTTTTAGTGCTTCAAGAAATTATACATGAAAGAAATGTGTGCCTTGTTATAAAATAATCCAAGTGTGAATAACTTTCCTCATCACAATTGGATTTAGAATTGGCTGGTACCAATTGGTTGAAATTCTCCACTTTTTGGCAACTTCTTTTAATTGAAATTCTGCACGTTTTGGAAACTTAATTGAACGAAATTTATGCAGTTTTGGAAACCCAACTTGGCCAAAATTCTGCACAAAAAAAAATTAGTAATTTATTTGGACCAAAATTCTGCATTTAGGCAATTGTTGTTGGACTGAAATTTTGCACTTTGCTGGCTGAAAATTCTTCTTTCTTTTGGGCAGTTTCTTTAGCCAAAATTTTGTTCCTTTTGGCAATTTATCTTGACCAAAATTCTGCAATTTGGTAACTTTTCTTGACTGAAATTACTATACAAAAAGGGCTGCGAGAATTGTTTCTTATTTTGACTATATTTCCTTTCTTGAAGGTACCTTCCTTTAGATAGCTTTCCTATTTGTTTTCTTCTTAGGTTTCATATTTGTTTCCTTTTTTATTCTACATTTTCTTTCCTTTTTAGGGTCCATATTCAGATTTACTTAGTTTCCATTTATTAGCTTTCCTTATTCAAGTCCACTTTGTAGTTGGATTTGCCTTGTTTCCTATTTCCTTTAGTTTCCATATTTGTATCCAATTCCAAGTTAATTTAAGTTTTTCCAGTTTCCTAATTTGTTAACCTTTTTTGAGTCTTAGTTCCTAAATTCTTATTGAGCTATCCATGGTCGAAATTTCCTCAAGGGTTGATAAAGATTGTTGTTCCAAGCAAGAACTTAGAGAGAGATTGTTTGAGTGAGAGGTGAGACATACAAAAATAACCGAGAGCTTACTCATACACACCCTTATTATAAATCTTTCCATATTCTTGTTCTTTCTTTTTGTACAAACCTTTTGCAGGAATCGTGTCAAAAGAAAGTGTAGCTCCAATAGACCAAAAAACTCTCCCAGATTGGATAGAAAACATGAGCCGATTTTGTTCCAAGTTGGATAATCAACTTAAGGCTTTGCAAATGAAGCTTCAAGCTAATGGCAATAAGATGGAACAATTGGATAAATTCATCAATGAATCATCAACAAAAAAGCCAAAATCTAGGAGGAAAAGTTCTTCAAATTATGATGAAAGTAAAAATTCCGATAAGGTTTCTACTTCCCGTAGAGGTTGAAACCAAGTTGATACATTTGACCAAGTTTTGGAAAGTATAAAAATGGAAATTTCAACCTTCCAAGATAGAGGGTTTCCCGAAGCATACTTAAAATGGAAAAAAAATGTTGAAAGGACTTATGAAGATTTCCTTTTAGACTCCATATTTCACGGGGATGTGATTTTTGATAGTAAGTCTGATAATTCTATACGACCTTTGACTAAAGTTTACAGTGAAGAAGATACCGTCATGGGAGAAACAATTACTACCTCGAAGTCTATGCAATTAGTGGTAAGTGATGAAGAGTTGTCAAATGGAGAGGAAGAATTAGTGACCACGAGGTTGCTTAGTGCTCAAGCCATGGTAAATGATGAGCAAAGGGATAACATCTGCTATGTACAAGCTTATGAAGATCAACTCCAAATTAACAATGAGAAGAAAAAATTGAGGAAAAAAAGCTTGATGTATCATATTTGGCGCATCCAATGAATGGGGGTCATCAAAACCAAGAGCCCGAACTGGTGGATAATGTTTTGACTCTTCCAAGCCTCGATTTTGTGTTTGGAGAAAGACAATTTTCCCACCCTCCGATTCAAACTTGGATCTTTCAACGATTGGTGGTAAAACACAATTATGAGAGTGGCTCGAGAAGAGGTAAAAAGAAACGCCATAGTTTTCCCTGACCAAAGTATTTTTCCTATTCCTTAAGAGGGTCAAAGCATGTTGATTTCATCCCAAGGATGTTGAAGATTCGAGGACGAATCCTTTCTAGGAGAGAGGGAATGATGAGATCCCGAGAGCTATTCAACCTACTTGATGGGAATGCAAGAGCCGTGCAATCTACTCGCGAAGTATTTGATCCATTAAGGCATATCGCAGGGCCAATTGCGAGACTTAAAGCTCAATAACTTCAAGAAACCATTAAGTGGTTTAAATTCAAGACATTCAAGCTTGTCAAGTATGCGGTCAAGACTTTCAAGTCATTAATTTATTGCAAGTCCGATTTGAAGAACACTAGTTTTGCCTTGGCCGAATTCTAATGTGATAATGGGCCAATTTATTTAATTACTTTTTGTTGTTTTATTTTTAGGAATTTATTAATTCTTGAAGGGCCAAAACGTGAATAGTGAATAATGCTATGAATAGTGTCGTGAATAGTGAAATTATTAGGTAATTTTAGTAGCCAAATTTATAAGTTTGAAGGAAACCTTAAAGGGCAAAACTTTCAAGTCCAATTGGCTTTAGGGTTTTTATTTCCTTTTTTATTTAAGGAATCTTGGCTGCCCCTTTTAGTTATAGAGTAAGATTAGGATTTAGTTGTTACCTTTTCAAAACAACTTTGTACTCTATAAATAAGCCATTCAGCCAAGACATCAAAAGAAATGAATTAGAAGATTTCATAACATTATGTCCTTGAGAGTTTTAGTATTCAATCTCTTTGTTCTTGTAAAGAACAATTGGCTTATCAAATTTGACCAGTTTGTGGCGCCTTTAAGTCTTATTAATCTAGTAGAACCTTAGATTGTGGCGATACTTCATCCATTCGGTCTCCATTCCGCCGGTTCTAACAATTTTGGAAGTTAAGTCTTGGGTCTTATTTCGCTTGTTGTGTATTGCCCACTCCATATAGCCGTGAGGTGCGCATTAATATGGGACCTCAGACACAGGTAAACGAGGTCCCAAACTGCAAAATGGGAACCCAGTGAGGTCGTGCTTATCCATAAGCACACAACAACATGCTACAATCTCGAAGAAATACAACGGCGTGCAATCAGCAGTTACAGCTATAACCAAGTGCTAAATCATGACAACAAATCCCACAAATTGAGAGAGAAGGTATATAAGCTCGAAGAACAACTAGGTATGGGGACTCTGGCTAATTAAGAATACAATACATTTACCAAGTGCTAACTTAAGCATCGGAGAGTTTATCCCGGATAACCACTTCGAGATCTATTTTGCAGAAACATTTATCACCCAGGAAGAAGAAGCATTTCATATTAGAATCATCTTATCGGATCGTAATCGAGTTCCGGGTACAGCCTTCATAAGCATTTAATAATCTTTTTAGGGTGGCTTCTTAATTCAAAGTTCTCTACATAATGAAACTAATTTTAGAAAAATCACTATTTGACACTCAAAAGTAACGGAGTTTCCATCAATTTGCTCACGAATAACAATGCATGCAATACAATTGTATAATAAATTGTTATGAACTATTTGGTTTTCATATGTAATTTCTATGTGGAGTTTATGTAGGATTTAGTTTTTTCATCTTACAAACTATCTTTTGTGGTGGGTTGCTCCCAAAAATCATGACAAATGGTAATTCTTATGTGAAAAATATAAAATTTTTACGTAAGATATTGCTTTGTTTACATGGAAAATATAGGATTTTCATATGGAGAAGCATGATGCGTGGTAAATCTTCATGAATTACTTAGTTCCCATATAAAAAGTATAAAAATTTCATTTGAAGTTTATATGATTTTCAATTTTTCTACCTCACAAGTTAATTTTTATAATAAGTTTCCTCCAAAAATCATGACATAAATTCACCCGATGTACTTTAACGGAGCCCGTGGGCAAGGATCATGACATAAACTCACAAGACAAACATTAACCGAGCCTGTGGCTATACCAGCCATATCTAACCCATTTCTAAGAAAAGTCTGTTACATCAATGGAATAATAATAATAATATTTTTTTGTTATATCTGATATAAAGAACTGCATTATTATATATCACTAGTATTTTCATAAATAAATAATTTAAATAGTCATTTATTCTCATAATTATTCAAATATTTCTAGAATAAGAATTAGCTTCCCCAACTAATTTTATTTTCAGATTAGCCCACTTACAATACGCGGATGATACTCTAGTATTCATTAAACCGGAATTTAAAAGTCTCTTTCTAAGATGCTTTGAGGCATTGTCCGGTTTGAAGATCAATTTCAACAAAAGTAGTTTGGTTGGTATTGGGTTGGATACGGGTCTCTTGTATGGCTGGGCTGAATATTTATCGTGCAAGGTCGAAATCCTCCCGGTCAAATACCTTGGTCTTCCTCTAGGGGCTAACTCAGCGGGCCAAAACATTTGGAGGCCTATCTTGGAAAAAATGAGATCAAAGCTTGCAGGATGGCAAGCGAAGTACCTTTCCATGGGTGGCAGAGTAACACTAATCAATTCTGTCTTGTCAAGTTTGCCAATCTTTTTCATGTCTATCTTTAAACTCCCTTGTGGGGTAAAAAAATGACATGGACAAACTGATACGGAGATTTCTTTAGGGCAGTTCGGATCACCAACGCAAATTGCACTATGTGGACTAGAAGACAGTGAATGCTCCAAAGTGGCTTGGTGGATTGGGTATGATTGACTTCCACTTAAAAAAACTCGGCCTTACTATCAAAAAGGTTATGGAGGTTTGGCAACGAGGTGGATTCATTATGGAGGAATTTCTTTGTGGAAAAATACGGGCTTGACCAGAGGCGACTCCTTCCCACCCCTTGTAATAATGATTTGTTTCCCATTCATGGAAAGCTATTATTGCTTCATTTATTCCTTCTAATCAATTCCATGAGGTCGTATCTTCAGGAATGACGGCGATGCTTGGGAAGGGAGACAATATTGTTTTCTGGCATGACGAATGGATAGAAGGTATGATTCTAAAAGTGTGCTTTCCTCGCATCTTTGCTCTGTCTGTGAATAAGAATGGATATGTGGCCGAGTTCGGAAATTTGAGGAATGGTCAATGGGAATGGAGGATTGATCTCCGTAGGAATTTGCTTGATTGGGAAACCCAGCAGTGGGAAGACTTGTTATCTATCCTGCACGAGCAATATCCCGACCACCACTCCCAAGATCGGATGATTTGAAGAGAGGTCCCGAATGGTACATATTCCACTTTTTCTTTCTACAAATCTGTGTTGTTGGCACAAAGGCAAGGCAACGTTATCTGGAACCTCGTGTGGAATGGGTATGGTCCACCTAAAGTGGAAGTCTTTGTTTGGCAACTGATCCATCAAAAGCTCCCTGTTAGAAGCTGCCTACTTCAGAGAGGCATCATTCGAGCAAAGCATGCAGTGTGTCCGTTCTGCAATACTATGCCGGAATCTGTCCAGCATCTATTTTTTGATTGTTGGAGTAGCTGGTTGGTATGGACAAGGTGTTTGGAAACTTTGGGTGTCACCTGGGTCTGCCTGGGAGATCCTTCCATCTTCCTGATGAACTGGCATCAGTCCTCCCCAGATCTCCAAGGAAGGTAGCCTTGGATGCTACTGTTTTACGCCATTACTTGGTCAATTTGGCTGTGCAGGAACCAGGTTACTTTTAACAATAAGAGCTTTGATCTTGAGCATCTCATGGATTTGATTATCATTAGGTTCGCAACTTGGTTTAAGGCGAAATAGCCATCTTCATCAGCATCTATTACAGACATCTTCCGACAGCCAAAAAGTGTAGAAGTGAGGTGGGTGCACAGGTGCAGGAAGGAAAGTGCGGCTTGGTGTCGGCCTCAATTTGGTAAAATGAAGTTTAATGTCAATGGCTCAGCAATTGGAAAACCAGGCAGGGCGGGGATTGGAGGAATTTTGAGAGATGATTTGGGTAAAACAAAGGTCATGTTCTTCAAGTATGTTGGAATTTTGGATTCGAATCAGGTTGAGTTCTATGCTATCCGTGAGGCTTTCTGGGTGTTCTCTGAATCTATTTGGAAGAGCTCCCATGTGCTTGTAATTGAAAGTGATTCCGTTAATGCAATCAATTGGCTCAAGAATCCGGAGAATGCCCCCTGGCACTTAAAAAATGTCTCCAACCACATAGACCTACTGAAGGAGAAAATCAAGCACTGGGAGGGCCATCGCATTCCAAGAGACATGAATAGTGTGGCCGACAGGTTGGCAAAGTTAGGAGTATCCAGAGTGCAAAAATTGTTGGCAATCATCGAGCAATGAGTCTTGTTTCTACTAATCTCTACTTTCGTTTTTGTTTGCATGCCGCGTAGGAATGTTTTTGTCCTTTCATTTGCTATTGACTCCTACTTTGTAACCTTTTACTCTATATCTCTAATAATAAACCTTGTCTCCTTAGCTTGTCAAAAAAAAAAATAACTAATTTTTATTTTCTCTTCCAAATTACCCCTTTTACCTATTACTTTTTAATCTTTTTCTTCTCGTTCCTTCTCATTTATTTCTCATCCACTTCCTCAATCATCTCTTGGCTATATCTTGCATGGAGTATAGTGGTTTTTTATAGTAAGAGTCTAATCTTATAATTATTCTAAATTTCCAACTAACGAAAGATGTGAGGAGCTAACGCTTCATAAGCAAACAATCATTGAGGTTTCTTTTTTTTCCCCTAAATTACTATTCTTGTTTTCATTTTCAATTTTTAAATCTGAATAACTATGAAGAGTTAATCAACAAATCTTTTAGGTAACAATTTCTAAATCTAAATAAATATGAATAATTAGTCAGCAAATCTTTAAGGTGTAGAGTTTGCACTTGGGTACAACTAATTCACCTTTTGTTTTGACCACCATTAAGTTCTTCATACTTTGCCTTCTTAATTTACATCTTCTTTGTTGTATCATATGGAATTTCATATGATGTGTTATGTGGAATTTCATATGAGAGAAACTTAGAGCAATGTTTTAATGCCGGGAGTTTAAGTTTCACCAATTATATTTGCAAGTATTTATGTAATGGTATAAAATGTTTATAAAGCTAAATAATTATAGAAAGAAATGTCTAATTCCACAGTTTTTCTTTTCTTTTCTTTTTTTGAGAAAAAACATGAAACTTTTTAGCAAAATAAGGTGCGAAAAGCAAAAGGCTGAAACAACGTAGAGAGCATAAGCCTGAAAATTAATCTTTACTTACAAAGACTAAGACACAGAATTGATGCCTCAAGGAGAATACGTTTCACTCCCAGATGTGTCACTTAAAATTGAACTAAACCAAGAAGCGGCCCAATTCAAACACTCTTTCTATCTGAAGTTCGGAGGAGAAAAATTACATTTTATTCAAAAAAGAATCGGAACAACATTGAATAATCCAACCTACAACAATTTTATTCAAACTTATCAAGCTACAATCTACTTGATAATGTAGAAGTTTCTACGAAAATAATCATTAACGAAATAATTATAAAACTATGGGAGTTGAGTTTTGAACATGACAACTAATCTACGATTATGTAGAAACAAAAGGAATGGACACAAAATTTTTTAAGTTAATCATAATCCAAGCCGTCATCACCATCCTCAAACTCTACATCATTATCATCCGACCTACCTAGAAGGGAGAGAAAGACCAATACCGCAACAAATTGGGTTACCAAAAAATACTTAGCTCTCCTCCTAAACTTTTTCTCTTCCTCTGTCTTTTCCCTCTTAGGTGTGGTCTTAGGATTTGATCCTGCATGTAGCAACAAAAACTATATCAGTAGCATGTCAATAGTTTAGATCCAGAACGGAACAAATAGAATTTACATGCTTTTTCAATAAAATTTAGCAGCAATAAGCATTAGCGAGAAAGGCTATATTCTAAACAAATATAAGAAGAGAGTGATTTCAAACTTTTGTGGCCTCTTACAATAAATATTCATCAATTAATCCTAACACAGGATGACGCTACGATGTTAGAAAGCCTCAGCTGTCAGTATTATTGACAAAGTAGCACAGCAAATTCATGTTCTAAACTTCACATGCCAGTGCCAAGCATGCATCCATGTTCTAGCATCTCTTAATAATATTTCCCCAGTAAACTGGTGTTCATCAAAGTCAACTACGAACATAGGCTACCAGGGCTTTAGGTATGACATTCCTCATAAGTAAAAGTGGCTGCTTCAATCTCAATTTCAGTTGTCACTCAGACTGGACAAAATGGCAATATGGCCATCAATCCAATAATTTTAAATTTCTCTTAACTTATTTAAAGCGCAAGTTCCAAGAACATTCTAACTCAAGTCTTTAAACAGAAATAAGAAAGTAAAAAAATGTTGATGAACACAAATATAATTTTCCAAATTCTTGGCAGATGAAACTTATTCAGGAAACAAAATTAAAAACTTCCCATCATGTACTGAAATAAAGCCCAGTGAGAAAAAAAGTACTAGAGAACTGCATAAATAGTCATAAAGTTTCCGTATGCCCTTAGGCAGATGGTTAATTTTATTGTACTGAGAAAGGTGAGATAATATTTGAATTTCAATGAACTGGAAATTCCTTTCCAAAACAATGTTTCTCCCTTCTTGCATTGAAGTAACACCAAAAAAAAACAAAAAAAAAGAGGCAGAGCAAAAGTGAAGGTTGTTGTTATCATAGAGTCCCAAAGCAAGACAATTCAAATGAGGTATTCAAAAAACATTTAACATTGACGGGATAATTAATTCATGTGTACATATGAAAAGTCAGTAATATCGGTCAAAAACCAAATACATTATTTTAAATCGGCACCCACATGCAGTTCACAATAACAAAGTTCTTAGTGATTATAACTGAATTGTTTCCCGAACATATTTAACATAAGTGATCTGATGACAACATACAAGAATGAGTAGAAATTAAATATTAATAAAATCATGTCTAAACACATCTCCATTATATAATAATCCACAACCACTGGAAAATTGAAGCTTTTTTTCCAAGGGACAGCGTTGAAGGCACCTAGAACAGATCCTCAGTGACATGCTTATTAATGGGCACATATCACGACAAAGCATATAAGCAATATCCTTACACCAACAATAACTAAGTCTTTATCCCATTATATAGGGTCAGCTATACGGATCGTATCTTGCTATCGTGCTCTATTGAAACCCATATTTTCATTAGTGTCTACATAATTCCTGTCTATTTTAATAATTTCCTTTCATGTCTTTTTAGGTCGTCCCCTTCGCTTTTTAACTTAAGTCAATAATTCTTTATTTTCTACACATCTTCCCCTTCCCCTTCCCCTTCGGGAATTGAAAAAGATCCTTCATGCAAATTTATAATATCCGGGAATTCACTTAATATCTCTACTCATATCTATACACATGTTGTGTCTTTATATATATTTTTTACAAATTCTGTACAAGCTGCTCTTGCTCCTCTCTTTTATAATACCCGCAACATTATATCCCGATTAATGCATTTTCAAAACCAATAAGCAATATTCTTACAGATAAAAAAGAAATAAAAAACATAGAAGTGAAAATGTGTAACTTACTCCAATGTGAAGGACCTCTCCTAGGTGCTGATGACGAGGGATCAGGCTGGGACTGTGGGACAGAATCTATAAACCTTACTTTATGAGTTTCTGTGTAATTTACAAGATTAGTGTGCTCCAGCAGCTTACTTCGCAGCACCGATGTTTCCTATTTGAATGTGAGTAAGATTAGGTAAGATTCCGAAACAAAAAGAAAAATGACATTGTCCAAAAATCTAAGCATACTAAATCATTCCATCAAATGCACACATCATGCGCCTTTTTTCTAACAAAACAAAAGTGACAATAAAATTGGAATTGGACAGAACAAGAGACTATTCCCAATTAAGGATTTCTATATACTCATAAATAACTAATCAAATCATGTTTAAAAAAATGCATACAATCATTCACAACAGTAATAGATCGTACAACACCCATTTTTTAAAAATGTGAACAATCCTTCCAAAGGGTAATAGATGATAAAATGTTCAGTCTTTACTTCCATATCAAGATTAGGCATTGAGGTTCAGTTTCTAGAAGACAATGCTCATTGTCAGCTCAACAAACACAGTTATTTAATAACCATAGTAACCGTCAAGCTCATTAAATCATATGCAAGCCACTTCAAGAAACGATACATATATATTGAAAGATCAAACAGAAATTTCCATGAACCTGATGCTTAGATTGATGAACAACGTAAAAGGAATGTAATTATATACATTCCTAGTATAAAGGTATGAGTTAGCACCTTGTGTCACTAAAATGATAACAATTAGGTGATTCAGCAATGTTTAATTGTTAGAATAGTTCATTTGCATCATCACTTAAGTACCATTTTTTTTTGCAGAACATCTAGTTAGTTGTTCACTTGTTCTCCTATGCATTAAATATCCACCTTGAAGTACATAAACATGACTCCATGCAAAGCTGAATCTCAAAAAAGGAGCAGTTAAATGAACAGAAAACTGAAGAAAATCTTCAGACGCTAATGGTGCTATTAATTTAAGTGCACATGGAACCCCAAAAAAATAAAATATAAAATATAAAAATGTAAAGACATCCTCTCATGCCCTGCTCATATTGGATCTTTAAAAGCTGATAACACAGAACTGAAACTGAGAGTTAATAGCAGGATATGGCTTTAACATGAAAGACACTACAATCAGTTCCTATTGATGGGTAAAACGCAGGAAATTCATTATGCTAAGTGCAGAAAGCATGAAATGCTGTAGATGATATCTACCATTGTCCGCACAACTCATATAAAGATTTTGAAGTTACTAAATGGTTAAACAAATTTACTTAACTAATGGTTCTTTCTTCAAATGAGTCAGAAGCCAGCTACAGACAGCAAAGCAAATCAGAAAGAACGTAGCAAAGGGTCATCTGATCATGTCCAAAATACAATCACAACCCCAGTTACCTTCATCATTTTCATATCCCATAAGCAATAGATTGGATAAAACCCTAATCTAGAAATACACTATCCTATTTTTCATCACTAATATGTCACAGATTACAGTGCAAATCATCAGATAAACAAATGAATATAAATATTGAGAGTGAATCAAAAAGAATGTAGTGAAAGGTTTTTTTATCACGTGAAAAATATAATCACAACCCCTGTAGCTTTCATCATTTTGATCTCATCTAAGCCATAGATTGAACAATCTCCTTATTCTTGAAATATACTATTCTATTATTCATCGCAAGTAGGTCTCAGCACAACTTATCAGATGAACAAATGAATATGAACATTGAAAGTGAATCAGAAAGAACGTAGCGAAGGGTTTTTTGATCATGTAAAAAATGCAATCACAACCCCAGTAACTTTCATCATATTCATCTCGTGTAAACCATAGATTGAACAATCTCCCTATTCTTGATATACATTATTCTGTTTTTCATCACAAGTATGTACCGGCACAACTTATTAGATAAACTAATGAATATGAATATTGCAAGTGAGTCAGAAAGAACGTAGCGATGGGTTTTTTGATCACATGAAAAATACAATCATCTGTAACTTTCATCATTTTCATCTACTGTATGCTATAGATTGGAAATCCCGATTCTTGCAAAACATTATTCTATTTTTCATCACAAGTATGTCTCGAATTACAGCAGAACTTATCAGATATAGTCAAGAAATTCTAACCTTTGACCCCAATTCAAAAAGACTTTAACAAGCACTTTCATTCCCCCTAGAACCACAGGATGGAATTTCTTTGTGCCAATACCAGATTCTAGATGCCTAATATAACCTGATCTCATCATCCTCTCTTAGTCCCTAAGTGGTAAAAAGATACCATACAATTAACTTCATTCTAACACCTTAAAAGCTTTTTAGACTCAAGGCTAGCAAGAGAATGCAATTCTGGAAAGGATCAACTTCTTATCAAATGTTGAAGCTGGAATTTTTTTTTTTTTTTTTTGTGAGCTCACAAATATTATACAATTTTCACGAGAAAAACACAAACTTATATACTATTTTCTGGACTGCCTAAACATAAGTTAAGTCCAAGTCCCTAATTTGATTAGTTGGTAACTGCCAGAAATCAGCTTGCTCCAAGAAATGTTCCAAAGCCACTGGAATAGCCCGTGCTTTTAAAGCACTTCTATATTCTAGTGTTCCCCTTTTTTGTAACAAATAATAAGGGAACTCAATTGTAACAAGGTATCCTGGATACATTCCTCCCCCAAAAAAAGTTTGCAACAAATGCAGAATGTCCACAATGAAATTCTGAGACATCATCCCCAGCCATCTGATTGGTGCATACTAAATGGGGAAAATATTATAAAATTTAATAATTGGTTCACCGACCAAGCAGGAATCCGAAGCAATCCAGATATCACAGTAGTATTCTTTTCCCTTGAAATTGAATCAGAAAGAACGTAGCAAAGGGTTGATTGATCACATGAAAAATACAATCACAGCCCATTTCACTTTCATCATTTTCATATACTGTAAGCAATAGATTGGACTAACTATCCATTTCATTGCAATACCCTCTTCTATTTTTATCACAATTATGCATACGGTAACAGAGTGAATCTCAGAGTAATCAACAAAACTCGGCTCTAAATCAAAAAGAATTTTCAAAAGCACTTTCATTACCCAGGAAACAGAGGATGGCATTTCTTTGTCCCAAGACAAGATTACAGACATTCTTTTACACAAACCCATGCATTCTAACTCTTCAAAGCTTTTAAAACTCAAGACAAAGAAAGAGAAAACAATTCTAAAATAAAAACTATCACCTTCTTATCATGCTCAGGCTAGAACAAATCTTGCGATTTATATACAATGAATTGCAAAGACAATAAAATTACAAAAATGTATAAAAAGTTAAGTTCAAGTCCCAAATTTGGGCTCCTTAAATTCCAAGCAAAATTATTAGATGGAGAAATAAACTGGGAAGGGATTAAAACATAATTGCTGTGCCCAAAAACTTTGAACAATGTGGTGGTCAAGCAAACAGACAAACTTATAATTCCGTTGATTCATTCAGACCCACTCCCCTTCTGCTGTAAATGGTGGTCTGATTGAAATTATTTTATGATAAAAATGGTCCATTTGTCCTAGATAATAAATATCTAAACACATTGTTCAGAACTGGGATAGCAGAAAGCTTATGTACTACTTAACAGCAAATTTTGGTTATCTACAGAACAACCAACTTATCTAGAATTCAAATAAAATTTCTACCGATACATATCAAAATATTTAATGCAATTATTCCCAACTTCAATAGTGCACAAAGATATAAAATTGACATTTGACTTTTCAAAATTGATGGACTTTTTAAAAAGGTTCACTGTAAAACGAATGTTTTGACTCCAAAATAAGTTTTAAATTCTTGGCATAGTTAGAATACACATCAAACCTTATAAACCAAAAAAAGTGCAATTTCAAATGTTGCACTGATTGCCAAGACAGGGAAAATTAGAGAAACGCAAATGATAAACCAGGCAATAAAAAGAGTAAACTTTAAAATGAGATCAGCATTGCATGAACAGAAAAATTACTCACAGGCAATGCATGAAGAGTGAAAAGCGCATGACCAAGAAATTCGGCATCCAAACTTGTAGGCCTACATTTGACAAGAAGTAAAATATACGAATTCAGATGCATAATGACTAGAAAATAGGAAATAATGGAAGAGGAAAGGTATTAAGGGCGCATCAAAAATTCAAATGTAGCAAAACACATACACTGAGGCTATCTAAGAAAGTACCTGTCTTCAAAGAAGAAAGATTGGTTCCCCAATGTAGTTGACAAAGCACGATAAGCAGCTGCAGCTCTCCTATAGATCTGTCCTGGAAAAGAGATATAATAAGCTTCTAATGTCCCAACACAAACAGAAGATCTTCAAAAGTCTGTGTCTGGCATTATGAATTCAAATTGAGAAAAAATGGAAAGTGATGCACCTCCTCTTCTCTTCTCTCAGCATTCTCTTTGCTTATTCCAAGTAGTTGCTTCACCGTATAAACTTTCTTAAAGTATAAACACTTTCCCATTGGCCATGGAAGATCGGAATAATATATCTTCTGTGCTGAACTTTCATCCGGAACCACCCAAAGTTCGTACATGACTGCTTCTGCAAGCCATGATTCCACCATTGCTTTTGCTGATACCCATTCAGGGATAAGCAAGACATCAGAGTCCAAATCAACAATGTGATCATTCTTTACACACTGAATCACTCCACCCTTCTCATTGTTATAGGCCACATAGCGGCCATATTCAACATAAGGTATTTGATCTGGAAAAAGAGAATAAAAATATCAGAATCTGAATGACAATGAATGTAATCCACTTCAAGCTAATGAATAAATTTATACAAGGTCACTGACAATTTTCCTGCGTAAGCAAAACCATGAAGTAAGAAGGACAACCTATACATCAATTTTCAAGCATAAAATATTATACCAAACTAGACAGCTGTTCTACTTTCTTACACGTAAACAAACCAATTGTTCTGAATTCCGCTTTTTGTAAATATACGGGGGAGGAGAAGTTTTCATATTTTTGTTGCCTTTCTGGCGAGAGATTTACAGAAGCCCAATCCCATATTGATCCAGTACCAGAGCATTTGAACAAGACGCTTCAAATTTAATTTGAACAGAACAAGTGGGGTGGCTTCCATCAAACAAGGAGCCAATTCAGGATTAGGAGCCAATTCAGGATTTTTCTGGGTGTGATATGATAAATTAAAGTGGATTTCAAATTACGAAGATATTAACGCAAAAAATAAGAAAAGAAAAATCAAACCTAGACGCACAAATAAATTAATATCACCATTAATCTGCGTAAATATATATAAGGACTGAAACTCGCAGCTATTCATAAACGTACAACCATACAGAATGCACACCATTAATAAAAAAATTTTAAAAAAAAAACTCAAAGAGTTCACCAAAGTTACATCAGCCTATAGCGAGAAATTTATGCCATCCCTCAAAGTTCCAAAGTAGTACACTAAGCTACAAATTTTGTACCATGGCTCTAAAACACACAGAAAAGGGATGGGGGAGTACCAGAATCGGGGTAGATGAGATTGTACTCTACATCAAAACGGAGTTGAGCAAATCTTAGATAAATATAAACGGGCAAGCAAGTCGGGCAGCCGGTGGGTAGTCCGAAACAGGGCTTTCTGATCACAAGAGTTAGTTTGTCTGAGTCGCTCACTTCTGGCTTATTAACATGTTCTTCCATCGTCAGTGCCTAAGAGAGAGAGAGCACAGAATTCTCTAAAACCCTTTTAGGGTTTCTATGGGTTGCCGGCGTGTATATAGTACTGGACTCTGGACACTTGAGGCGTTTTGGTTAGCCGTACAATCACGACTTGCGGGTTGGGTCTAGTGGTGAGGTTTGGGCCGAATCCAAGTATAAGCAAGAATATGTTATCAATAGTTCAGTGCGGTTTACATCTCTTATAGGGTTTATAAGTAATTTTATAAGAATGAGGTTTATTCAGTACACACTCTTAGATAGCAATTGCGGGTTCTCTTGTCAACAAAAAAATGTGTTATGAATAAGGGAAAAAAAGGACGAAGCTGGAGATGAAGCGCAAGCTAGCAAATAAATGGAACGACGTCGCATGATTAAGTAAGATGGCGTCGTCTTGTAAAAAGAGGCGGTTAAAAATAAAAGGGTGAAATTAAAGTGATTAGTTGCAAATCGAAGACTGGGATTTGTTTTGACAGTTATAAAAGGGGATAAGGGTTGTAATGGAGAATTATGTTGGTGATAATTAGCTTTGGCTACCAATAAAGTCCCCCCCTATTTCTACCAATTCTTTCTCTCTGTTTTTCCTTCAACTTTTCTCATATTTCTATTCTTCTCTAATTTCTGGAGTAATTCCAAAGTTTGTGACAAATTGGTATCAAAGGTTGTGATTCTCGGACCAAGAATGGCTAGCTCAACAAGATACAAGACCTCGGAGGAACAAGTGAAGAAGCAAGATGACAAGATTCAAGAAATTCTTGAATTTGTGCAGAGCTCAAAGAAGGACATGGAAGAAAGTAATAAGAGGATGGACGCTTTTTATGACTAATATGGAAGCTTAGATGCAAGCCTTGATGGCAATGTACAACAAAGAGAAGAATGTTGAACAAGTTGAGAAAACTTGAATTCTGCCAACTTCTATAGACAAAGACAAAGAGAATTCACATCCCAATTGGGCAATGTCAACAAAGAATTAGAAAGTGATGTGGCTAATTGGACCTAGAGTGGAGTTACCTATGTTCCAAGGTGATCAACCATGGGAATGGGTAAGAAAATGCCAGAAATACTTTCTAGTTTATCAAGTTCTAGGATGGCAGAAAATGGACATTATAGAGATGTCCATTTGGTATCAAAGCATAAAGTTGGCCAAAGGCAAGTTTTCTTGGGATGAATTTTGCATTGAAGTATGTAGGAGGTTCGGAAAAAGGGATTACAGGATGAAGTTGAAGAATTTAACAAGTTTCAATCAACTGGTACCATTTTGGAGTATCAAGAAAAGTTTGAAGAGTTGTGTTCCCTATTGCTATTAAAAAATCCCAACTGCCTGAATGATACTTCATCTTCAGTTTCATCAGTGGTGTCAAAGAGGAGATTAAGCCCATGATCATACTGATGAAGCCAACTTCATTGATACATGCCTTAGAAATAGCCACTATACAAAAGCAATCCATAGAAATGATGAAGAAGAAAAATAAGGGGGTACTCAAGTATATGGATGCAGGATCAGTACAAAGATTTGTAGGATCAGTGGGAAGTAGTGAAAAGGGATCTAGAATTCAAGGTTGAAACAAGAAGAATTTGCAAAAATAGCAAATTTTCATGGGGGTTAATGAAATATACCAATTGGTAAAAATTTATTACCAAAATAGCAGGTCAAAGATAATTTGACCAAGTGAAAAGAACTAAATGACATTCTTCTTCACTTTATCGTTTCACTCACATCACCATTGATACTTGACATTTGCTCGACAAAATCCTAACTTATCGTATTTTTTTTTTAAATCTATATGTCGAGCACATGTCAAGTATCTTCGCTATCGTTCTCATTATTCAATTCCTTTGTTAATTTTGTCCCCTTTTTTTTCATCCTTCCTCTTTTTATTCTCTTCTTTCTTTTCTTCCTGGAGATTCCATATTGACCTCCGCCCCTTCCCTTTTCCCCAACTGCCTCTTAAATTAATCTACAAACCCATTGGCAAAAGCCAATTCAATCCTTCCACACACACACACACACATATATATATTGACATGTGCTCAACAAAATCCTAACTTATCGTATTTTTTTTTTAAAATCTATATGTCGAGCACATGCCGAGCATCTTTGCTATCGTTCTCATTATTCAATTCCTTTTTTAATTTTGTCCCTTTTTTTTCATCCTTCCTCCTTTTATTCTCTTCTTTCTTTTCTTCCTGGAGTTCCATATTGACCTCCGCCCCTTCCCTTTTCCCCAACTGCCTCTTAAATTAATCTACAAACCCATTGGCAAAAGCCAATTCAATCCTTCCACACACACACATATATATACATGTCTCAAGGAGAGAACCCCCAAAAAAATTCATCTTCATATACCATTCAACTCTTTCGGTTTTGCCAATCTATATCTCCATCTTCATCCCTAAATTGATATTTTAAATAATTCTTAAGAAATCATAAAAGCATATGGCAGAGGACAATGGGTTTCAAGCTCCTGAAGGCCACTATTTGTGTGCCAATAATTGCAGGTTCTTTGGTAGCCCTGCAACACAAATTTTTTGCTCAAAGTGCTATTGAAACCTTTTCAAAGTCTCAAACCCAAATCCCATCATGGATTGTTTATTCGCTTTACCTTCTTTTTCATCTTTTCCCTCATCACCATCCTCATCATTGGTCAAGCTAGATGATTTGCCGGCGGTAGTTGTTGATACAAAAAGGGCAGTGCAGGCACCTCAGGCGACGTTAATTTTTGCCATGTCATGATTGAGGATGTTCTTGACAAAGCGGAGAAATTGAAGAAGATATAATCCCTCCATCAAATTTGATGACTTTTGCTTTTCCACTTCGATGGAAGGCCGAGATGAGAAGATGGCGAATGATTGAGGATGGGCTCAACATGTGCTCGATAAAACTTTAATTTATCGTATTTATTCTAAAATCCATATGTCAAGCACCTATCAAGCACAAACGAAGATGCTCAACCTTGAAACTCAATCCATATGCTCGGCCGAAATACTCGACATGTTTTTGACAAAATCTTAACTTATCATATTTCTTCTAAAATTCATAATTAAATGAATTATAATAAGCAAAGAATTAGCATTTCTGTCAATTTTATTCCCGATATAGCAAATACAAAGATTAAAATGATCATTTCTAGGCAAATTTCCACTTACTTTGTTCTGGTTCGTCGGTTTTTGCAATTTCTTCTCTATAACGAAAGCCTTTTTGCTTGAAGATGGCAGTCCTCCTTGTGTACGTGCCATTGATGTAGATGATTATGGATTGTGTGAAATGGAATGTTAAATAGATGAAGAATAAAGAAGAATGGGTAGGAAAATTCGAATAGCAACGATGAAGTGAAGAAAAAGGTCCTTTAGGTATTTTCACTTGGTCAAACTACCTTGACCTACTATTGAAATAATAAATTTTTACCAACTGCTATATTTCATTAACCCATTTGAAAAGGTGCTTTGAATTGCAAGAGCATAGGAAGGAAGTATAGGGAGGATTCAAGAAATCTCTCCATAAGAAATTCAGTTTAGAAGGAATAACAACCTTGGCTTCAAATGTGGTGATAAATTTGCCCTAGGTCACCAATGCAAGATGGGAAGTCTGAATTTCTTGGCAGCAAAAGATGATGAAAAAGGGCCCAAAAGAGGAAAAAGAAGCAGAAGAGTTGGAAAAGAATTATGAACATACCATGGATGTGTCTTTATTTGCATTATCTAATGCATAACACAGGTAGAATATAACATTGCAAGGGAAAATTAAAGATAAAAAAAGTTTCTATTCTCATAAACATTGGTAGCCCTCGCACATTAATCAATTCAACCTTAGTCAAGGACTTGGGATTGATAGCTAAAGAATCTGGACCTTTAAATGCCACATTGGTAGATGACAGTACCATCACTAGTCATCACATATGCTACAAGATGGCTTGGACATTGCAGCCATATACTTTTGTGTTTGACATAAGGGTGATGAATCTTGAAGGTTGGGACATTATCCTAACGGTAGATTGGATATACCAATTAGCCCTATCTCATTTGATTTCAAACAAATGAGAATTTGACTCATGAGCAAGGGAAAATGATTTTGGAAAGTACCATTAAGGGTCCAAAATTGAAGCTAATCAAAGGCAAATTTGTGCAAAAGTTCAGACAGCAAAGGCTAAGGGAAGAACTACTTAATGAGGTTAACACTACTAGCACTAAGTAAGAACACATACCTGTTGAGATTAATAAGTTGATCAATTTTCTGAAGTTTTTGACAATCCTAAAGAGTTACCACCAGAAAAACATTTAGATCATGCAATAAACTTCAAACCAAATTCATAACCTTTCAAAATGAGACCCTATAGGTACCCTCATTCTTATAAAACTGAAATTGAGAACCAAGTCACTAAAATGTTGAGTTCAAAATTGTTCGACCTAGTAACAGTCCATTTGTTGCACCTATATTGTTTATTAGAAAAAAAAAAACAATTCTTGGAGAATGTTTGTTGATTATTGATGTATATGGGACCCAACCCCCTATCTTTAACCAAAGACAAGATCTCAACAATTCACGGGATGGAATCTCATCTCGTCTAAGGTCGAACCTTAGCAATAAATAGTTTGGACCTCGACAATACATGAAGGCCAAGGACCTAAACTTCATTCGATAGCATGTTCCTCAACTAGACTTTGAACTCTAAATCTAAGTATAAAGATTGAGAATAGAAGCACACTAAAATCACACCAAGCGTACGGGACCTTGGACTAAGGCAGGCGAGGTCTCAGACTACATTGACAAGGTAGGAACTCAGTGAGATCACGCTTATCCATAAGTACGTAACAATATGCTACAATCACAGAAAAATATAATGGCGTGCAATCAAGAGTTACAATTGTACCCAATGTGTTGAAACATGACAATAACTCCCACAAATGGAGGAAGGAGGTATATAAGCCCGAGAAACAACCAAGTATGGGGACTCTTTGGCAAATTAAGAATACAGTACACTTACTAAATGCTGACTTAGGCATAAGAGGATTTACTCCAGAGACCACTCCAAATCTGTTTTTCAGGAACGTTTAGCATTTAGGAAGACGAAGAATTTTACATCAGAGTCATCTTATCAGATCTTAGTTGGGTTGTGGATACGGCCTTCATCAATTATAGATATTTGAATGCCATGACTATTAAAGATAAACATCTTATTCCTCACATTGAAGAATTGCTTGTTGAACTCTTTGGATCTAAGGTTTATACAAAGATTGATTTTAAATCTATCATCAAGTGAGAGTCAACCTCAAGACAAATTCAAAATAGCATTCCAAACTCACCATGGGCATTATGAATTTCTGGTTATGCCTTTTGGCTTAACCAATGCCCCTGCAACCTTTCAAGCTGTTATGAACCATATCTTTTAACCTTACCTTAGAAAGTTTTAATTGGTATTTTTTTATGACATCTTGATCTATAGTCCAAATGTGGCTACTCATAATAAACATTTTAAAACTATTCTAGAGACTTTGAGATCTCATCAGCTATATGCCAAAAAGACAAAATGTACTTTTGTTCAATCTAGAGTGTAATACTTGGGGCACATCATTTTAGGAAAAGGGGTGAAAATGGATCAAAGTAAAGTTCAGGATATGTTGAATTAGCCTAGACCCAAGGATGTTGAGGAATTGAGGGGATTTCTGGGTCTTACTGGATACTATAGGCGGTTTGTGTAAAGATATGGTATCATAACCAGGCCCTTAATTAATCTTCTAAAAAAGAAGATATCCAAATGGAATCTAGTTGCTGAATCGGACAAACATCTTCTTCATTAAGCTGTAGAAGTTCAGTGATATTCACTGGCTTGTTTCCTACTTTCTTCTTCAATAACGAGACATGAAATACCATATGTATCTTGGCTGTTTCTGCCAACTTCAACCTGTAAGCTACATTTCCAATGTGCTCCAGAACCTCAAAGGGTCCGTAATATTTAGAAGCTAATTTGAAACATGTTCTGATTGCTGTAGTTTGCTGCTTGTAGGGTTGCAGCTTCAAGTAAACTTTATCTCCGACTTGGAACACCCTATTCATTTTGTTATTATCTGCAAACAACTTCATTCGATTCTGAGCCTTCTATAAATGATCCTTGAGGTTGTGTAGAATGACTGTCCTTTGTTGAATGATATTTGTAATAGCAGGCATGATAGTATCTTGATACAAACCAAGAGGCAATAGAATTGGTTTAGTTCCGTAAAGAGCTTCAAAAGGCTTCATCCCAATGCTTGAATGCCAACTTGTATTGTACCACCACTCCGCCATCGACAGCCAGTGACTCTAAGTGGATGGTTTGTCACATGAAAAACACCTCAAATATACCTCAAGACACTAATTTACCCTTTCACTTTGGCCATCGGATTGCGGATGATATGTTGTACTGTAGCTTAAGGTGATTCCCAACAATGAAAAGATAGTCTTTCAAAAATAGTTTGTAAAGAGTCGGTCTCGATCATTGACAATGGTTGCAGGAAGTCCATGAAGTCTGAAGATCTGATCTATAAAAACTTGTGCTATTTTACTACATCAAACGGATAAGCTAAAGCTATAAAATGTGCAAATTTGGTGAAGTGATCAACCACTACCATGACTATATCTTTGCCGTGAGACATAGGCATATTTTCAATGAAATCCATAGAGATATTGCTCCACGCCTGTTGTGGAATCTCCAGAGGTTGTAAGAGACCAAGATATGACATGTGCTCTCCTTTATTATGCTAATACACTTCGCATTGCTGTATTTCTTGGATAACATCCTTTTGGAAGTGTGGCTAAAAAAAAAGGAGTTTCAACCATTGGATGCATGCCTTCTGACTTGAAAGGCCTTCTAGCAATGTATTGTGCACATTCTGAATGATTTACTGCTTGATATTGGCTGTCTTTCCCATCTGACTTTCAGTCTTTCTCAAAATACCCCTTTAAACTGAAATTCTAGTACAGATCCGAGGCTAAGTAGAATTTTGCTAATAATACCTTGACATTCATCATCTTCTTCATAGCTTGACTCCACTTTAGTGATCCAAGCAGGTTTCATTGCAAAGCCATGATGGACTGTCCTTCTTCCATTTCTGCCCCTTGCAAATCTCTTTTGGATAACGCATCTGTTGTGACATTTTCCACACCTTACTTGTATTGAATGGAATCCAATCCCATAAGTTTAGTTAGCCATTTATGTTGAAGATGTGTAGTTAGTTTCTGCTCTAACAAATACTTGAGAGCTTGATGATCCGTCTTGATTACAAAATGATGACCTAGTAAATAATGGCACCATTTAGTTACTGCCATCACTAGTGCAAGGAGTTCCTTCTCATAAATAGATAGTCCTTGATTTTTGAAATTGAAAGCCTTGCTCATGTAAGCTATAGGTTGCCTGTCTTACATCAAAACTGTCCCCATTCCTTTACTACAAGCATCTGTCTCTATGACAAATGGCTAAGAAAAATCAGGTAACCTCAACACAGGTGCTTTACTCAAAGCTTCTTTAAGCAATTGGAAGGCATTTTTAGCTTCTAAAGACCACATAAATCCTTCCTTCTTCAACAAATTTGTTAATGGTTTAGTAATAACACCATAACCTTTAATAAATCTACGGTAACACCCGTGAGGCCAAGGAAACCCCTTAGAGCTTTTACATTGTCAAGAATTGGCCAATTTAGCACACACTTCACCTTATCTTCATCCATGCTCACACCATTTTCTGAAATTACATGACCAAGATACTTTATTTGATGTTGACCATACGAACAATTGGAAAACTTAGCAAAAAGTTGATGATTTTTCAAAAATTTTAACACAATTTTCAGATGTTTTGTATGCTCCTCTAAGGTTGTGCTGTAGATCAGTATATCATCAAAAAATACGAATACAAATTTTCCGAGAAAGGGCTGGAAAATTTGGTTCATGAGAGCTTGGAACGTGGATAGAGTATTAGTGAGACCAAATGGCATCACTAAAAACTCATAATGTCCAGAATGTGTTTGAAAAGCTATTTTGGAAATATCTTCAAGTTGAACTCTTATTTGATGGTACCCTGCTCGAAGATCAAGTTTGGAAAAATTTTTGGCTTCAAAGAGTTCATCAAGTAACTCATCTATGTTGGGGATAGGATACTTGTTTTTGATAGTAAGCTCATTGAGGTATCTATAATCAACACAAAATCTCCATGTGTTGTCTTTTTTTTTTTTTTGACTAATAGGATAGGTGAAGCAAAGGGGCTGTTGCTATGCTATATAGTACCATTTTGCAACATTTTAGCTACTTGCTTTTCAATTTCATCTTTTTGTGCATGAGGATATCTATATGGGTTTAATTTGAAGGGATGTGCATTAGGTTTAAGGGGTATTTAGTGGTCTAAGGTTCTATTTGAAGGCAGATTTTTGGGAGTTTCAAAAATTTCTGAAAATTGCATTAATAAATTTGAAATACCATCATTGGAATTTACCTTATCATCCAAGCGAGCTTCATTGATAGCAGATAGTTGTACTTTGCAATGACCTTCTTGTTGATCCTTCATGAATGATGAGCATTCATTCCCCTTCATAAACTTCAGTTTCGGATTTTCTGCCTTCCTATGTAACACCAACTCTTCTCCTTCTTGAATCATTTGAATGTATAACTGTTTAAAATCAAATGAAATAGGACTGTATTGGTACATCCAGTCAGTTCCAAGAATAATATCCCATCCCCCCAACTGCATTACTCGTAGGTCATGTTGGAATTGATATTCTTGAATCTTCCATTTCACCTTGGGACAAACTCCAAAGCTTGTGACCTTTGTGCCATCGGCTATTGTAACATGTAGAGATGGGGCTGCTTTGTGTTCTAAAGACATCCTTTCAGCCAATTTCCACTGAATAAAACTACAAGTACTGCCAGTGTACTAAAATATTGACCAATTCTCCTTTTATCTCCCCTTGTAGTGATGGTCTTTCTTTTTAGATTTTTAGATAACGCATGCAGCGAAACATCCACTACATTTTTTTTCATCACGTTTTCCACTTCTTCTTGGAACTCTTTAGCATCCAAGAATTCCTGATCATCATCTTCCTTAGTTAATACAAATACAGCTTGCTTCATTTTGCATTCATGCCCTAGGCCAAATTTGTCCCCACATTTGAAACACAATCCCGAGTTACGCCTTCTCTGAATTTCTTAGGGCGATATTCTCATTGTTTCCCCCAATCCTACCTCAGTAGATTTTCTTCTTGTGATAGCAGTAGGTCTAGATGTAAGTGCTCCTGCCTTGTGACTTCCTATGGAGTTTTCAGAATATCCCCTAGGTAATCCCTTATATCTTCTTGCATTCACCTCTAATGATTGTTCTTATAACAATGCAATCTCAAAAACCTCTATCAGTGAAACAGGCTTCATCATCTTCACTGTAGGCTTGATTTCTTCTTTTAGTCCACCAATAAAACTAGATATGAAGTAGCCTTTAGGAAGTCTAGGATCACGGGTTAACATTTGTGTTTTCAATTCTTCAAAACGTTCTTGGTATGCAGTAACTATGTGCATGTTTGAGTTGGTTAAATTCCTCCACCACATCCTGGATTTCTTTTCTCTCAAACCTTTTGCACAAAACCCGTGCCAAGAAATCTTTCCTTTGCTAAGTTTAATGCTTTGAAACCAGACATCCACTTTACTAGTCAAGTACATTTCTGCAATTTCCAACTTCAGTTCTTTTTTTACTTGATAGATCAAGAAAAATTTGTTGGATTTGTTGACCCACTCTCTTGGATTATCTCCTTCAAACAAAAGGAAGTTCCAACTTTGGATGTATTCAATGGTTACCTCCATTCGCTCTGTTCCACTTATCTCTGAAAGGAGAATGGTTTTTTTTCTTCTGCACCAATTCTCACACTCGCATCCGACGTGGGTAACAGTGGTGTTTTGTCCACCATTACCATTGAATCGTCTAAGGGTTTATCCCTTGTCATCATTTTCACCAATGCTTTAATCTGGATCTAAAGACCACCGATGCTTGTTTTCATCCTCTTGCTATTCTCATCTATTTGAGTTTGAACACTCAACAGTTGCCTTTGAAAATTCTCACCCTACTTTGTAATTCGAACGTCCTGCTTCTTGAACTGTTCCTCCATCGCTTTTCCCCGTGTTCTTTCAGCCATTGTTTCCCCAATCGACCCGCTCTAATACCAAATGTCAAGCTAAGAAACAGAAATTACATAAGATCTGAGAACAAGACTTGCAACTCCAGTAGCTGAGCCGTTTAACTTGGAGTAGAAGTTTCCATTACTAAATTCAAAACAAAAAAATGCAAGAGAATTGAAAAGAAGTTGAGACAAAAGAAGCAGAAGATGAGGGAGAAGAATGAGGAACAGAAGGGAGAAGAATGAGGAACCGAAGGGAGAAGTTAGAGCTCAATTCCAACCTAAACCTCTCCTTCCCCGGTTTACATCTTATAAGCAGCTTTTAACTAACTGTTAGTTAGTGAGGATTAACAACCTAACCAACTCTCTAATCCTGACTGGTCTTCATTACTCCAAATGGTGCTGTTCCTCTAAATCCCTGAAGTTGCATGACACTAACCCACACGCTAATCAGAGCTTGACAAATCTACTATTTTGTATTGGATTAATTCAATTTTAGCCCAACTTATCTATAGGACCCCATTATTTATTTTCTCATCATCACAAGCCCAACATAGTTTAAATCAATATAAAGTGAGGTAAATATTCATAATCTTTCTAATGTAGAAGAAAAAAAAAGCAAAATCTTTTGAAATACTATTAAATTCCAAAAACTATTAACTTTTATAAATATATTTAAGAATATTATGTTTAGTTTACTAACCAAAAATCTTTTTAAATAAAGTAAATTTCTAAAAAATACCCTACAAGATAATGAAGTTGCAAATATCTCCCCTCTTTCCCCCCCCCCCCCCCCCCCCGCCCCTCTCTCTTTCTCTCTCTAAATGTCTAATTTCAGCACTTCACATCCTTCAGGTTTCAATTTTTAGCAATGCATTCAAAAATTGTAAAATTAGCATTTGAAAGAACATTACTTATCTAAGGTATCCTTGGTCTATCTTTATTTTCCCAAACACAACCAGACTTCAATGTCTAAAGTCAAAGATTTTGAATGGGTGTGGAATGCATTTCAAAATGCATTTTTAAAATTTCAAAATAAAAATTATGAGATAAAAGTTATTTTAAAAGATATAAGCAATGTAAAGAATTATCTTTAAAAAACCCAAAAGTTATTTGAGAATATAAAGCATAAGCATCTAACCATTACCAAAGCTTTGTGCATCAAACTCCCTTCAGTTTTAAATTAGCAAACTTATATTGAGAAAGTGTAGCTGTATCGGGAATCCATAGGTATTAATTAAAAATTGTTCATTAATCACACAAACATCTCCCAAAAACTAATGGAATCACAAAAATCCAAATACAATCTTCAAATCATTCTCTTATTTGAATCCTTACACAAGTAACTTCAAAAGTGACAATTGGGAAGGAATGATTGGGTATTGGGTGGGAGTTAATTAAGTAGGGAATAATTGAGATTGGCAATGCATTTTGTATTTGGTTTTGGAATTGAGTGGGAATAGAATTTAATGGCAATGGGATTTTCCAATTCTCATTTGGATCGCTTAAAAATTTTTCATTTGACTTTGAAGATGGTTCCTAATGTTCGAACTATTTGCCATTTGTCAGACACTAGTGGTCCAAATGTTAGTTGGCCACCATCATCTTAAAATAAAAAAATAATTATCTAATAATTACTTAACAATACTTAATAATTATCCATTTAAATTTATCATTAGGACTCATGGCTATTTATTCTAATACTCACCTAATAAAAGGCAATCCTAATAAAATATCTTTTATTCAATAAGCATTTTTAATGAGTACGAAAGGTCCAATAGCTCTCATCCTATTGAAAATTCATTGGAATTAGGAAATTTTACATCTTTAAATGAATTAGGCTAGCTAATGCAAATTTCCTCCGCCACCACCACCACTTAATGTTACCTATCAATGACACCAACTTTCCCTAATCCACTATTTCTCTATTCTTTCTACAATGTTATCTATCAATGATACCATCATTTCTTGATCCACCATTTCTTTGTTCTTTCCATATTTTACAATAAATTAATCCAAATCCTTCTCCACTCATATATTGCATATGCCACCATGCCACTATCACCTCTGCAAATATTGAAACATATGTCATCTTTATCTATTTTCTCTCAATTCTCACCTCCCTTTACAATAAACATTTATCAAAATTGTTTCTACTTCTTCATGAATATAGTGGCAACAGTTGTAATTAATTCAAAAGATTTTATAGCTAGTTTGCAAGCCTAATTGATGCCAACAAATAAATCTCCTTGTGTTTCAGGACTATAATAACAACAAAGAATGTGCTAAACTATTAACAATAAAGAAATTGCAGTTTTCCAAATAGAAAGCAAATCAATGAGTTTACCACGAAGTTACAAAAGTCGTACCTATAAACCAACCACCTAAAGCGAAATAGAAACAAGGAAAAAGAAATAGACCATCCTACATAAATGAAATGGTCCTTAAATAACTAGTCATTTATAATATAAAATAAGCCATTTTTGTCTTTCGTAAATATATGAAGTGCAATAGTCACAATGATGTTTCTATTCAACTATGTGAACCATTTCCAAACATCTCATATCATGTCATTTTCGGGGCCTTTGAATAGTTGATCGTTTTTGCATGATTTCTCTTGCTATATCCCATTCCAAGCCATGGGTGTTGAAGATAAAATCTTTGTTTGTTCTATGAACGTGATCAATTTTATTATTCCTAATGATAAGTAGTATTTGATTTGCAAATTGTCTTCTTATGGCTTATCAATCAAGTAGATGAATACCTTTTCAAAGAATTGTTCAACAAACAATCAACTCCCTCTCTCACTCGCAATCAATTCTTGCACCTAACCTCCTGTTCTATTAATTCATGTTATTATTAGATCTTATTCACTAGATTATGAAAAATAAATGTAGTTCTACATTCTTTTATAAAATTAAAGTCTTATTGAATTTATTTTTTCATTTTCTTTAGTGACTTCTTTGTTAGTTCTATTCTTCTATCCTTCATATAAATCTAAAACTCCCTTTTAAAAAAAAAATAAAAGAGAGAATTTCTAGTTCTTCTTAAATTTAATGAAATTAAAAAAGAGATTGGAAATGAAATTCTTTTTCTTGACTCGATCAACTAATTATAAGTTCATAACCCTAGTTGATTTCCATTTTGAGCAAATAGATCTATTAATTCTTTGATTCCAGTTAGCAAGGGCAATCTTGAACTAAGAAATAAACTCTAGAAATTAAAAAAGGGTATTATGGGCACTTGCAACAATCAAATTTATTGATATTTTTGGTACAGTAAATGCTATTACATATACTCAATTTAATGGAATTGTTTGATTTTAAAGGAGATCTTCTATAATTTTACACTTGATTGGTTATTTCTTAGTTCTCCCTCTCCCACACAGTCAAGCGCATCCTTTTGTGAATGCTTCGCCCATGGCCTTATCTTCCCATTTTTTGAGTCTTTAGTCATCCAGAAGACTACTGGGAACTTATACGAGCTTAGTAAGTCAAACACTGCTCTTATTTAGGTGTGATGACCTACCTAGATATGCTATCGAATCTTGAGTGTACAGGCTGCTTCAAAGTAGTCTTGCTTGGGGTTTGTGACTAAGTCACCATGGATTGAATATAGCTAAAGTTATGCCCAATATAAAGCTCTTTTTTCCTCTTTCTTGCTTTGATCAAGTTGAAGATATCAGGGTAGTAATAAGTAGTTTTGCTGGTTACTCTTAAGTTATCCGCTCAAGTAGCCCATGGGATATGTTAATTAGCTTGAATCACTTTGTTTTGTGTCTTGTCACTATAGATAGGAATTTGATAGCAGCATATTCTAAATCAATACCTAAATAGGAACTCCCACCAAGAATATAACATAAGTAAACCCTATTTCAGCTTTCTTGGTCACCAAAGTCTCAATACCTACTCTTTGTAAGAGAGGTTTCTTGCTTGGTGCTTGCAATAGAGAAGGTATGTTGGTCTAGATAGCTGTTGACCAATTGGAGAAGTAGATGACTGAATTCGAAAGACCTCACAAGGTAGGGCAGCCTCTAGTGCTAACTTTTTTCCCTTGCTGAAGGACATGGTCAAGGATGGAATAGTTTGTACGCCAACCTGGCTCAATCAAATAGCAGCCTTCCGTCTTATAAATAATTAAGAAGGTCATGAAAAATTGGCATCTTTGCAAGGAATCTAATAACCATCAATGTCATCGAAGGATGAGTCTGAAGGATTTTTTGGCTCAGATCTATTTGGTCAAATGATATTGCAGGGATTAAGAACAAGGAAATAGTAAGACATTAAAAGAAAAAAGAAAAAAAACCATGAGGAAAACTAAAATCTAAAAAAGAGTTATATGATTATAGAGAGGAATAAAGAACATGGGATCTATGAGGTTATAGATTGCAGACTATAATGGAATGAATATTCAGTCAGAATGAAAATTGGGTATTCTCTCCATTATAATCCACTGATGAGGCAAAGGATCAAGCAAGTAGTGTGATTTTTGTTCTTATTTGATGATGATGTTGATGTTCTATTCTTTTTTGGCCTCATAGGTTTTGATTATTTATAGATAGGTAGTAAGGTGTATAGAACTTTCAAAGGATAGGCACATCCATGTTGTCACATTTAGTCTCACTATTAGAGTTAAGGCTGTCATAGCCAATAGGCAATGTTGTATATGACATTAAATATAACTATCATTTTTTTGGCAAAAAAAAAAAGAATGAAAGGGCCGCTTAGAAAACATGGAATAGAAAGACATGAACACGATAAGGGCAAAAATAACACTTCAGTACAATTTGTGTTATTTGCAATACATCAATAGTTCAAGGTGTAAATTGTTAAAATTGAAAGCCTAGGGGGTATTTTGCTACTTGACTATAGTTTATATTACTTTTTTTTTTTTTCAATTTACTCTTTAAAATGGAAAAGGTATTAAGAGTCCCAACACTAGCAAGGTAGCCACAAATTTTCTTCCTGGCAAATTATGGCCTCAATTGTTTCCCAAGTCCCATTGACCACCTCAATTTTTTTTCTTGATTATCTTTTGGCCCAATTGATCCCTCAACCCATCATTATAGATAAATAATTCATAGAATCTTATATGTAAACTCTTTCCCAGATCTCTAGAGTGCTCATGAAACGAACAAACCTATTACAATTCAAGGAATATCTTTCCCTTTCACATACCTTATCTTAACGAAGGGGAATGTTATCTAGCTCGCCTCCACATGATATTTGAAGACATAGCAACATAAGTACTTTATTTTCTCAATTTCAATCACTTTCTTTTCCCATTAGATCCTCTTTTACACTTTTGTATGCTATTCTCTATTACACAATCTAATAACTTGACATAAATTTTATAATTTTTGCTACTATATATATATATATCTCTCTCTCTCTCTCTCTCTCTCTCTCTCTATATATATATATATATATATATAATATTCTTAGTACCCGCTTTCATTTTAATTAATTTTAATACTAAATTTTTTATTTTTTGTATCAACTTAATATTTTAATATTTTATAATAAAATTTTATACTTTTTTTATTTTTATAGAAAAATTTTAAAATAAATATAACCTAATAATAAAAAAATTAAATCCTTAATATTAAAATTTGTTATGATGAAAATGAATATCAATTATACAAATATTAATATAAATAACAACATTTATACTAACTTATTAAATTGTACAACGTAAAATGATACACAAAAAATGTAACAAAAAGTCCTTTATGGCTTCCCTATTCCTTTTTCTTTAGCCTTCTTCATGTTAGGCCCTCATTCTAAATATAAAAAGAGAAAGGATTTTCATTTACCAAACATGAAACAAAAAAAGCGGGAAATCATAATCCAATGAGTAGAAAAAATTTCAGATCTTAATACAAATACCAGATTCCGTTAGTAAACCAAGATGCATGATCATCATGTTTTACACTGAGGACAACCGAATATCGAATACCAACCCTTTTCAATATGATCATTCGAACCATTAGCAAGCTTCTATCACCATATTTTTCAAAAAAAAAAAAAGATTTTTAAAAAAATTTAATAAATCACTAAATTGACTTTGATTTAGATTAAACATTACCTACTTTGTCAAAACAAATACTTCTATCAGTTTCAAAAAAAAAGTATCCAATTTCAAATTGGTACAATTTTTTTAATTATAAAGTGCAACACTTAATGTATTATTAAATGTATAGTTTTATACATTTGGTTTAAAAGCAAATTTTTTTTTGGGATAAAAAAGATTTCATAAAATGAATTCTTTATTTAGGATGGAATGAAGACTTGTTTACCAAAATAACACATTGGATCTCTTGTTACACTTTTTGTATGCTACTGTGTATTATACACTCTAATAAGGGAAATTTGCAAAAGTAGCACTTTTGGTGTTGGAAGTTGAAATATAGCAGCTGCTAAAACTTTTTTGCCACAATGGCAAGTCAACACAGTTTGACCATGTAAAAAGACCTAAATGCCATTTATTTACAAAAGATGAGAACCATCGCGCCAAAAGCAGCGTTTCAAGTTTCTTCTCTTCACACTGTGTCCTTTATCGCACTGAGTAGAATTCCTTGACTCTCATTCTCCCTTCTTCATCGATTAAACATCCTCGTTCGCGAAATCCATTTTTGTCTCATCAATGGCATGCATGTGAGGAGTTGCGGGATATTCAAGCAAAAAATCCGCCGCTATAGAGAAGAAAAAGCAAAAGCTGATGGACGGGAACAAGGTCAATAGATTATTACATAGATATTCTAATCTTCGTATTTGCTATAGCGATGAGTATAAACCTGACTTACATGAGAGATGCTTTATTTGTTGATTAACCTGAATGCTGATTATGAATTTTAGTAGAAATATGATTGCGATAAAGTTTTGTGTATTTCTTTATGTGACTAAATGCGATAGGTTCGAACAAAATTGTGCACATCTTACAGCTGAGAGTATTTTTTGTTTATATTTGAATTGGGTTTGCATGCGAAATTGGTTGTGCATAGTCAAAAAAGAGTTGAAAAATTTTCTTATCTTGAGCACCATGTCAAGCACATGCTCAAAACAATCGAGCACAATTGAAAGATGAACACTTGTTGAGCACCTGCTTGAGTAGTTCTCGAGCACTTAGTTGTGATCGAGCACTATGTCGAGCACTATGTTTATCACTTGTCAGTACTATGTCGAGCACTTAGTCAACTTATATCGAGCGCTATCAATGTCAAACATTATGCTGATCACTAGGTCAAGCACTACATAGAGCACTCGTGCACTTGCATTTCATTGTTACATCGAGAACTATACTGATTTGCTTTATTTCGTGCAGAACCCTCTCAAAGATCAAATGGTCGTTCAGGGGGATTTTTTCAACGCCTGGATTTCTTAGTTCTGGAGATGTGGTTTTTGCAAAACTAGAGATTGTGGTGTTTATGTATTAAAGTGGGTTGAATTCATTATCCTTGGGTAGCCACTTGATACAATTACACCCAAAAATGCAACAGAGTCCCATAAATATATGGCAGTTGCACTATTTGTGCATGCATGTGAGGAGAATGCTAGGTTAGGAGAAAAAAGTGCAAGCCTTGTAATGATTATAATGATCGAGCACTATGTTTATCACTTGTCAATACTATGTCAAGCACTTGTCGAGCACTTAGTCAACTTATATTGAGCATTATCAATGTTGAGCACTACATCGAGCACTTGCATTTTATTGTTACATCGAGAACTATACTGATTTGTTTTATTTCGTGCAGAACCCTCTCAAGGATCAAATGGTCATTCAGGTGGATTTTTTCAACGCCTAGGTATCTCAGTTCTGGAGATTTGGTTTTTGCAGAACTGGAGATTGTGGTGTTTATGTATTAAAGTGGGTTGAATTCATTATCCTTGGGTTGCCACTTGATACGATTACACCCAAAAATGCGACAGAGTCCTGTAAATAGATGGCAGTTGCAATATTTGTGTATGCATGTGAGGAGAATGCTAGGTTAAGAGAAAAGAATGCCAAAAGCAAACATAAACCCCGATGAAAAAGGGTTATTGATGAGTCATTCATTGTGTAAAAATACATTCTTTTGATATATATGCTTTATTGTGTAAATCAATAACAAAAATACAAAACATTACAAAACAAAATAAATACAATATTGTGCCCTGTATGGTGTTCGAGGTAAAAATGAAATGCTCAACTTATTGCTCGACTCGTGCTTGACAAGAACTTGATAAATGCTCGAGTATGTGCTTAACAAGTGTCATCATTCAATCATACTCGACTATTTTGGACTAGTGCTCGACTAGGTGGTGAAGATGATGATACAATTTTTTTGATGTTAATTCTTTCGTTTCAGAGAGAAAGGCGAGGTTAATTTGTATTTTGTTTTACTTTATATTTTCAATTATTCAATCAATGTATTATTTGAGGATTATTATATTTTCACCACAATTCACTTCCTAATTATATTATTTTTTATCCTTATAGATGCTTTCTTCAAACTCAAAATAGGATGACAAACACTTGAAAGTCGTGGGTTGAACTTTGAGGGGCAATTCTTTTGGATTTTAGTTGGTGCTTTATTTGGGTTTGTTTTATTCTTCGACATTGGTTTCACTTTGGCCTTAAGCTTTCTAAAAGGTGAGTTCATCTTTGTTATCAGCTCAAGATTTAGAATGCAGAGTCTATATGATATGGTACTGACTAACACGTTACATCCAGCCCCACACTCTCATGCCATTATTTCAAGTGAAAACCTTTCTCAATTACAAGGAGGCACTAAATACATTAGAATAGGCTCTTTGGGTAGCATGAACAAAGATCTTTTTTATCACCAATACATGATCTTCTAATGGTAATCCATTTGCTACGGTAAAGATTTGTGAGTTTCTTCAATGTAGACCTTGGATGTTGATTGTAGAAAAATTAGTGTGAATTGACTGACCTTAGCAATCACAAGTGAATAATTTATGGGGTCTACTTGGTAATGGTCTAGAATGTCTATGGGTCTATTAGACAATTGTAATTTTTAATAAAAGTATTTTTCTATGCATTTAATATAAGTATACTAAGAAGGTGACTACTATTTATACTAAGGATGATACTATCCTCCTTTCACATTTGTTAATGGTGTTAAATTTGGATATTTGAATAGTTGCTTGATAGATGGCGGTGGCCGCTAGGCTAATTCTCTCCCTTTTTTTACTATTTCTATAGGCACCTAGGTACGAATTTGGTGCAATTTTTTTACTGTTTGTACAGTTTTTTTTAAGGGGCCGGCTTTAGTTGGATTTTGTGTCCTTAGTTTAGGAGAAAGAGCTAAGTAGTTTCATAGAAGGCCTTTTGTTGGACTTTGAAGCCAATGGTTATTTCATGATGATATCGGCGAGGCTTCTCTACTACAGTGGTTTGGGGTTCTAGCTTGAGAGGAGGGTCAAGCACGATGACACGCAGCTTAAGTCCATGCAAAGACGGGAGTTCGGTCCAAGCAGTTTCGTACTACAAGGGTCAATCTGCGGTTCATGTTTTCTATTGCTTCTTAGGGAAGTTGTGTAAGTAGAGACTAACAAGTTAGGAATTTTGTTGCTCTTAGCTGGGTTAGCTAAGAAGTACCGAACCCGTTTTACCAGGGTATGCCGATCCCGTTTGATCGAGGTTATGCCTTAACTGAAACCTACTAGGTTTAGGTTATATATATTAAAGCCAGTCCTTAAATGGACCCATTATGTACTTATTAAATTTTTTATTAAAAGTTAATACATAACTTCTTTTGGAAAAAATAAATAGTTGCTTGATAGAGGATTATCATAAGTCATACGCGAACACATTGGTTCGTGTTAACAAGGCAATACAAATTGAGAAATCAGAACAAGCATAAATCAGGGGCAGATCTACCTTGGGACTGAGGAGCAAGTGACCCCTTCCACATGTCAAAATTTTCATTTATAGTAGTATGTTTGAGAAAGAAATAATTTTTTAGCTACAAAAATTATGGCAAGTGACCCCCCATACAATGATATGCTCATGATGATGATGAGCTGAGCTCCCACCACACCAATCTTTTTATCGTTAACCACAACATCATCATGACTACTTCCTAGTAGAGGCTTAGCTGAACTAGTGTATGCAGTGACGTTGGGTTGAACTAAAGAAGAAGTACTATTTTCCACTTCATCACATCTTATATAAATTGTCATTGTCAAAACGAGTAACAAAAAGGCCCACATAATACTGCTTCTTGTCCTCTCCATTGATATTCAAAAGTAATATTAGATTTAAAAAAAAACCTTGCTTAGAAATTTTTTTTTTATTAAATCTATTTGTGGATACAATTTTTAAAAGAATCTATTTGAATTCTCATCCATCACAATTCTAAAGATTAAACAAATATTAATCAACTAATAAGAAAAGAAATATTTATTAACAAAACCTTTATCTTCTTTTGGCTTCATAACCTGATGGGTGATGATTGGATGAAGATTGCATGGTGACTTTGATAGTAAATGATGTATTTGATACAACTGATAATGATGCCATTATGAAACAATTTCAAGAGATAAAATTTTGAAAAATGATTTTGTAATGATTTTACTTTTTCTTTTTGGTTATAATGTATGACATTATTTTTATACTTCTTTATATTTATCAAATTTATTACTTAATTTTCTTTTAAGTGTGGCCCCGCCCTACAATATTTCTGCGTTTGCCACTAGCATAAATTATATAGTTTTGGTCAAAATAAGCATCACAATGAGCAACAATAGTAATAGAGTCAACCTAAGGCTAAGAAGAGGAGTTCGGGAGCATCTATTTTTCTCTTCGAAGCAAGAAATGGCCTAGAGGTACTATCAAGATAAAAAAACTCACCCCGGTGAATATTAGCTACACCTAGATCTTTCATACAACTTACGGGAAGGCATATTTTAAAAGCCTTTCTAGATGGCTAACCTAGATTATCAATGCAATAGAAAGATATTTTGTTTCAACCATGGGACGCACAGTAATGACACGGAGGAGTGTATAGACATAAACTAGGAGATAGAATGAGCAATAAAGAGGGGAGAGTTAAAGTATTATGTTGTCAAGAGCTCTTTCAAATAGAGGGAATGAGGGTCTGAGATGAGATCGTATAGATAAAGAAAGCCAGGATGCTCAAGGAGAATATAATTCTAATGGGGAAAAATGTGGGTATATAGAGCCTACAAAGGGTATAAGATAGGGAGACCCACTTTCACCTTATCTATTTTTAATCATCTTGGAAACTTTTTTCAAATATGATTAAGCAAGCTAGTATCTAAGGTGAATATAGGGGCATGCAAGTGTGTAGGAATGGACCCTTAATTACTCATCTTTTTTTTGCAAGTGATTCTCTTTTATTTTGTGAAGCAAATGTAGACTAAGCAAGGGCGAATAAGGCACTATTGGTCAAGTATATTAGGTTCTCAGGCCAATCGGTCAACCTTGACAAGTTATCAATGGTTTTCAACAAAAACATGTCTTAGGAGGAAAAAGAAACCATATGTCAAAATTCAGATGGGGTCCAGGAAAAGAAAAATGCCAAATATTTAGGCCTTCCTATGCATATCGGGAAATCTAAAAGAGAGGTTTTCACCTATGTTATGGATAAAGCGCAGAAGCGCATTTAAGGGTGGAAGCTCGATTCCTCAGCCAGGCAGGTAAGGATGTATTAATTAAGGCAGTGTTAGATGCTCTCTCAACATATGTTATGGTATATTTTAAACTTCCTAGTAGTGTCTGTCAAGATATTGTTAGGAACACAAAAGCCTTTTGGTGGGGCGCCAAAAAAGAAGGGAAGCCAAAAATCCACTGGAAAGCATGGAGGGATTTAGTTATTCCAAAAAAGAAGGGTGGCCTTGGCTTCAAGAATATTTGGCTGTTTAATGACGTTTTGATAGCTAAGCAACTGTAAAAACTCATCACCCCACCCAATCAACTTATGAATAAGGTGATGAAGGCGAAGTATTTCCCGCAAGGGGGCTTCCTGACAGTACCTAAAAAAGGCAACTTCTCTTGGTTGTGGAAGAGTTGGATAGGAGCACGATCTATTTTACAGAAAGGGATACTCTTTCATGTGGGAGATGATAAATCTATTAGAATATGAGATCATTCATAGATTCCAAGCAGGCACAGAAGGCAATTTACCCAAGCCCCATCTTCCTAGGAACAAGTACCTTGGGTAAGTCAGCTTATGAATCAAAAGGGTAAGGAGTGGAATAAGGATGTAATTGAGGAAGTTTTCAACAGAACTAATATCGACATTATCCTTTCTGTCCCAATTGATCAGAGTGGAATTAGGGATAGGCTAATTTGGCAACCCAAACAAGGAGTGTACACAGTGAAGTCAGCATATCAGGCGATGGTACGGGAATAGATGAGGAATTCAAACCAAGCAGAAAGTAGTACATCAAGGGGAATAATGAGAGCCATTTGGAGGCAAACATGGAGGCATCAAAGGGAAATTTAAACATTTTATTTGGTGATGTTGGCATGGCATTCTTCCCACAAATGATTAGCTTATTAAGCGAGGCATCCAAGAGGATCCCATCTTCCATATGTGTGGAGAGCATAATGAAACTTTAGAGCGTCTCTTATTACAATGTAGAATAGCAAGGATGGTTTGGAAAATTGTTCCAATGAAATGGAAGGATTTCAATTCACAAAATCAAACTTTTAAAAATTAGTGGCAGAAAATATGTAAGGGAACAAAAGGGAGTAATTAGCAGGGGAGAGTGCAACTAACAATCTATCTCCTCTGGATGTTATAGCAATCTAGAAATTTCTAGATATTCCAAAAGGAATGGGGGAGAGGAGAAATTGGTAGTAGACTTGGCTATGTCTGAATGGCTGGAATTCCAAAAGGCTCACATTATGGGGAGCCATGGTACATGAATTATAGTGGAAATGATAATCTTTTTGTGGGCAGAAAGGTTATATTCTCGACTATCAATGGTGTTAGATGAGAGAAATGACTTTTTGTGATTAGGTTAATATCGAGTTCTAAGGCAATTCTTGCCATTTGGCAAACTTGTAAATGTACATTTTTGAAAGCGTAAACACAACTATCAGTTTAATGTAAAAAAAAAAAAAAGAACACCTTATCAAAATGATCTAATCTAGAAATTGCAGGTGTAAACATCGTGGTCTTTGGAGGTCCCACTTTATGAGACACTTGTGCCATTAGATGCAAGTATATTAGAGCTCATAGAATGGCCCATGGGCATCAGAGGAAAGTATAAAACAAGGTTTCAATCGCTTTCACATTGGTTGATTATTTCCTAGCAAAGCAATCATAGAATTTGACAATTATTGAGGCTATAATCTCCAACTAACAGGAGAATAGAGTGTTGGTGAACAATCACAGCTTGGTGAACATCATGTATAAGGAGATCTTCGAAGGGATTAAAGCGAAAAAAATGGCTACTGAAGCTAGTAAAGACTCCTCTAGTCACTTTGGCAATATTCCAATAAGGCATTCGAGAAAGGTTCATTTACTAGTGACCTTGTAAGGAGACTCTAAGAAGTTTCAAATTTAGACATTGGAATTTATGGTGGTCAAGGGGGCTTCAACCTACAACTTTTTCTTAGTCAAGTCAGGAATGAATAAATTCATAGCAATATGCTCTAACAAGCATTTAGTAATGAAGTTCTTGATTTCGGATGGTATTATGACAATTCAAGGAAATATTAAGCTAGCCAAATAGTGTTATGTGGCCACCTTAAAAGAAGTGGAGAAGAGCATTGTCTTATACATTGACAATCTAGAACCCCAAGAGAAAAAGAATAGCCAAAGCTAGGAGACCACTTCCGAAATCAAAAAAGAAGTCATTGATTCAAAGGATCTATAAAAGATGGTGAAGATTGGAAGGCTTTGCATCCCAACTTGAAGGAAAGTTTGATAGCAATGCTCATAGTGTTCAAGGATGTCTTCACTTGGACCACAATTGACATTCCAAAAATACCAAAAGAAATAATCCAATGACAACTTGCTGTGGATCCCTCAATTAAGCTTGTGAAGTAAAACAATAGATTTTTTAGGTCAGAGAGAAGTATAATCATCAAGTTAGAGATGGATAAGCTATTAAAAGTTAAAATTCTTAAAGAAGTGGCTTACTCTAAATGGTTGGCTTATCTTATGCTAATAAAGAAGGTAACAGGTGTTTGACAGATGTGAGTGGATTTCACTTACCTTAACAGTGTGTACCTAAAGGACTTATTCTCTTTACTTTGAATGGATATATTGGTGGACTTAATTGCCGGATTCAAATTTTTATGCTTCTTAGATACATATAAAGATTACCACCAAATATTTGTCGCCTAGATGATAAAAAGAAAACATCTTCCTTTTTTTTTATCGACAGAGGGGCTTATTATTACACAACCATACCTTTGGACCGCAAATGTTAATTTGACACACAAAAAGTTAGTCAATAAGGTGTTCAAATCACATATTAGAGATAACATAGAAGATTACATAAATGATGTTTTAGTGAAAAGCAAGGATGAGGTAGGTTTAATTTCTTATTTGAGGGAGGTTTTTGGTGTACTCAAGAAAATTAGACTAAATTGAACCCCAAGAAGTGTGTTTTTAGGATGGCTCAAGAAAGATTTTAAGATTTATGATCTCAAGAAGGGGGATTGAGACCAACCTAGAAAAAGTACAAGCCATATTTGATATGAAGGCACCAAGGGATGTTAAAAAGGTTTAAAGACTTACCAGAATGATGGTGGCTCTAAATCACTTTCTTTCCAAGTCGGTAAAGTAGAGACTACCTTTCTTCAAACTCCTCGAGAAGCTCGATAATTTCCAATGGACTAACAAGTGTCAACAAGCTTTTGATGACTTGAAGAAGTACATGACTAAGCTGGCAAAGCTAACCATACCATTGCCTAGTGAAAGCCTTTTCCTTTATTTGTCCGTAGCAGAAAGTGTTGTGAGTTCGGTCTTGGTGCATAAAGATTATAAGGTGCAGTATCTGATTTACTATGTCAACAAGGTATCGTAAGAAATATAGAACGATATGTTAATATGGAGAAACTTATCTAGGTGTTGATAGTTAAAATACTCCATTTAAGACCATATTTTCAAGCTCATGAAATTAACAAATGCGCAAACAACCTGATGAAGTAGATATTGATAAAACTAAAAGCTTTGAGTTGATTGGTCAAGTGAGCAATTGAACTTGAAAAATTTTAGATAAATTATATCGGGAGACTTGTGATTAAAGCCTAGGCCTTGTTTGATTTCATAATGGAGTGCACCAAGCCTTTAGAATAAGAGAGGAAGCCAACCTCAGACCTTAGCATGCAGGAATATGAGAAGTGGAAGACATTCCATATTTCTCATGTGGATGGAGCATTGAGTGAATAAGGATTTGGATCAAATATAATTTTGGTGAGCCTAGAAGGTGAGGGCTACACTTAGGCCTTGCATTTTGACTTTTTTTGCCTTTTTTTTTCTACTTGGAGGTATACCCACATCACTGACTAGCTGGTCTCAAACTCCCTTCTGTGTAGTGACCTGTGAATTTTGCAAGTCCCATACATCATCAGGTTAAGTGACCCACTCGCCAAGCATGGGACTAATCCTCTAGGACCAGGTAGAGCTCACCCCAAATATACCCAATGACGTTCCTGAGATTCGACCCCAGGACCCCTTTCTGGTCACTACCTTCAGAGAACTGCTGAGCCAAGCCCCAGGAGGCGTTTACATTTCGACTTCAATGCTACAAATAGTGAGGTAGAGTATGAGGCCTTAATAGCTAGGTTGAAGATAGCCATTGCAATAAGAGTGCAAAGTTTGCAAGGTTGCAGTGACTCCCAGTTCGTATTCAATCAAGTTAATGGAGAATTTGAGCAAAGGAACCACTAATGCAGAAGTATTTGTCATTAGTACAGGAATTGGTTACTTGATTATTAGATTTAGAGATAATTTAAATTCCAAGATCCTAGAACTAGAATGCATATTGTCAAAGCTTGCCTCTTCAATATACTCACATTTAATGAAGTCTGTGCTCAACAAAGTTTAGAATACTAGCCAGTCATGTGTATCACTGATCAAGAAACCTAGATGGATCCAATTAGGAAATACTCGGTGACAGGAACCTTATCATTGTCTAAATCTAAGGTGAGGAAGTTATGGTTAAAAGCTCTTAGGTATGATCTCATTGACAACCAACTGTATCAAAAGTCATACCTTATTTCTTTACTTAGATGTGTAGGTCCAAAAGAAGCAGGGACCATTCTCAAAGACATTTATTAGGGGCGATGTGACAAACATGAAATACTTCAATCACTGGCTAAAAGAGCTATGTTAGCTAGATATTATTAGCCCACCATGTTCAAGGATTTGGAGGATCTGGTTTGTAAATGTGAAAAGTGCCAGGTTCACATGCTAATCGTATGAGTTTCAACAAATGTGATGCGTGGATATCACTAGCTATTGGCCATTTGCTTAATTAGGTATAGACTTGTTAGGTCTGTTCTTGAAAAAAGTTGGAGATTACCAATTTATTGTTGTGACCATCGAGTACTTTACAAAGTGGGTTGAAGTAGAACCTTTGGTATTAATCTCTAGTAGGAACATGTTGAAATTCTTTTGGAAAAATGTGAATTTTCAATTTGGACTTCCATTTCCTATCATCTCAAACAATGGAAAGTAGTTTGAGTTTGACTTTGCCAATATGTGTATGGACTTCAGTATAACCCAATTTTTTACCTCGATAGGTCACCTATAGGTAAATGGACAAGTCAAGGTGACAAATAGTTTTATACTTCAAGATTTGAGAATTAAATTGGAAAAGGTTAAGTCAAATTAGGTAAAGGAGTTGTCTTTAGTGCTCTGGACATATTGAACTATGTCGAAGTCATGAACTGAAGAGACACCATTTAGCTTGACTTATGAATCAAAAGTAGTAATCCCTACAGAGCTTGGAATTAGAGGTGTTCATCCTGATCTGCAGTTCAAATTGACCCGATTGATTTGATCTAATCCAAAATTTCATATTAGATTGGATAAAATGGATTAGAGGTGATCCAATCTAATATGAATGAATGAGATCAACTTTTATAATCTAATCATTTCTGATCATCCCATTGTTGTCTACAATCCCCTTCCTTGTCTAGAATCTACTATCTATCGCATGTACTAGAAACCTAAGTTTTTTCAAAACTGTAATTCTTCTTATAATCAAGAGAACTAGCTACTATCAACTCATAGTTGGTCAATTCCTTAAAAGTACTAAGAAATTGTCTATGTAAATACCATTAGAGGTTGGGCGATTGTGTGACTTGTGATTAATCTCATCTAAGATAACTAATTATTGGTGAATTTATTACTGATGTGACATGCCGATAATATACATGAATTACAAAAAAAAAAATATGACATGTAATTAATCTTTCTACTATTTTGCTGCTCATATGGATTGATTTCTTAATCCATAACTCCACTTTCAAAGAATTTAAATGGAACTTTTATTTTTTACTATCCATACTTCCTTTAATGTCAATGCTATAAGACTTATATTAATGGTATTTATACAATCCAATTCATGTATATATTCTCATATTTTGAGTTTAATCACATGACATATGAATGGGTCATGGGGCTGCTTTCTTAAAAAGTGTGTAGAAGAAATATATGTCTTAAACTAAGATCTATTTTGTTATGTGCATATATTCGAATAGAGGTTAAATAGGGTATTTATGTTCGTCATGTTCTTTATATGGACATCCACGAGCAGGGGGCCATTCACTTAACTCTTATTGATGATAATTTGGTTCCACGAGACATTGAACAAAAGGCTGCTGAATTGGACTATTTCTTGCGAATCCCACCAAGTTCTTACGCTCTCATGTCTATAACTCAATTCAATCGATTACTAGAGGGATGAACCCAATCCGGAATATGAACCATAAAAGAAAACACCTATTAACCCAATAACAAGAATACCAGTTATAGTACCTATTATCCAAAGAGGAATTCTATATATATATATATTAGTGGTTAAATGTATGTTATATGTTTTAATTTAACTTTTCCCTCTTCAGTTGCTTTAATGTATGCATATTATATTTTTAGATGAATTTCGTGTTAACTTTCTATTGAGACAATATTTTAAAAAATTATGTTAATTTTCTAATGTTTTTCAATGATTATTTTGAACGTGATATAAAATACACTATTGAGATCATGGCATCTTAGCACATATATGTGTGTGTATATATGTTTAAATTTTGTCATTATTATATTGATTGGTAATTAAAGAATTTATTATTGCCACCATTATTGTTGTGCAATATTTAAGAATTGTTGCAGCATTTCAAAATGTTTGGTACAAAAAGTTTTTCGTATATTATGGCATCAAATTAAAGTTACAATTGATTTATTAAAATAATTACTCATTCTCATGGGAAATTAATTATTTTGATATATTAATTGAAATAAGATGGTAAATAAAAAATAAAGGTAGAAAATATTTTCTATACCCACAAGTATGGAACTTTTTTTTAAATCCTAATTTTTCCAATTTTAATATATTGTAAGTATATTCTATGCATGATTACAACATTTATCCATATGAAGATTTATTATATGTTATTTGAATTTATATGATTAATTCAAATTTAAATTTACAAATTCATAGCATTAATATATGTGTTCTTATTTATTGCAGTTTTTTCCTACTACAGTTTTCTTAGATTTTGCAAATATTCCAATGTTGATGGGGGAAAATCAGATTGATTGAAAAGAGAGCTAAGAATAGCAATTTTCACCTACACTCGTGGGTACTCATCCTATTTGCCCTAGTGGGTGTGGAGAAACAAGTGACGAGTTCAAGTGTAGGAGGGAGTTTTTCTCCCATATATCTATCTAACGAGGCGGGTAGTAGAGGAGGTTTCCTTAACCCCAAGCCAATTAGTTTCTCCATTTATTTTTTTATTTAAACAATATTTACGAATTTAAAATATTATATATATATATATATATATTAGTAGATACATAGTTTATATGTATGTATAGATATACTATTTTATTAATATTATTTAAAATATTAAGTTATTATTAAGTTATTTCTTAATTATAATTAGGCTATATTTATATTAAGGCAAAACATCACTTCACACAGGATGTGCGGCATACTATCTTTACTAATCTTTAAGTAACTATCTCGAGTTAATAGTGTCTATGTTTTAACACAAGATGTCTTTTGCCTATAAATCATTCACCGACACCCTAGCTTGCTGCCATTCTGTCGACCTCACTCCCTACCCCCTCCCCCCTGCCCGATAACCATCTTGCTTCAACTTCAACTTCTTTACTGTCCAAATACGATCGCTTGGCTGGCGAACTTAGAAGCTTGGTCGCTTAGCATCCAAATCGACTGGCCCCAACTTAGATCTAGCATGTTTGAGCTTCACTTGGTTGGCTGCCAACTTGATTGACTCACATGGCTACACGGCTACACTGCTGTCCGCTCGCCACCACTCTCACACGATTGCACTGATGTCCTCAAGTAAGAGCCCTTCTTTTTGTCTCCTGTTATTTTTCTGAGTCATTTTGGTTGTATTTGGATTAGGTTTATGTTTCCTAGCTTTTCTTGATTGCAGTTGTGTTAAACTTCTCGTGGCTTTTGGAATTTTTGAAGTCTTCATTATACTGCTATTTTATTTTCATGAAGTCCTGATTATGAATAGATAATGTGCACTTCTATTCTTTGCTATTGTTCTTTCTGTTAATTTGGTTGAAGTGTGACGTTTCTGGTTTTTGGTTTCATGTCTCTTTTTATGCTATTGCCTTGGTTTATGAGCCAATAAGTGAAGCATCATGTACCAAATTGCAAGAACTTGATAACTAATACCATGACAAAACTACGCAATAGCATAAATTAATTATGTCAAAAATTTATCCCTGTAATGCTTTTAGCAACAATTTCTCCCCATCATGTCACGGTAATTGTCTCCTGAATAAATTAATTATGTCAGAATTCTATTTTCATTGGTTGATGTGAGCTTCTTTTGTTGTATCTTTTTTCAAGTGATTTGTATGGAAGTGAAGACAACTTTAGATAGAGTTGCCCAGATCCTAATAAAAACTGTATATTTTTGCCATGGTTCTATGAATGCTGATACTTATTGTCTCAGAATGGTTTGTTAGTGATTAGTCTAAATCATACAGATTTGTTTTCATGCAGTTGACTCTCTACCTTTGAAATTATATTACAAGATTTCAATTCTTCAGTTATAAAAATACATGCAATGTCAGTTGGAACTTTAGGAGGTTCTCGAAAAAGATAGCGAAAAAAATTATCCTTAGAGTCGAGACTAAGAGGAATGTATAAACCAATGCTTTCATAGATTCAATCGAGATTTACAATTATAGCTTCCATACCTGTTTTCCTTTTTTTCTTTTGGAAATTATCTCCAAACTAAAGAATAAATTAACGAGAAAGAGTTAAGAAGTCTGGTACCCTATATATAAAATAATATAAAATATAAAGATATATAAAGATAAAATATATAATAATAGAAAAAAATACTAATATAAAATAGAACAAAAACAAATTTCAAAAAGAAAATAGAGGCATAAAGATACCAAAGGGGTGTTGTATTAGACTGCTTGTCTTCTTGTAGTTGGATCTCCAAGTTTTTGGAATGCTTCAAATTCTACTTGAGCATCCAAATCCAAGTTAATATCAGCAAAAACATCTCTGAACAAGGTTCTAGCACCATGCCAAATGTGTCCGAAGAAAAAGAGCAAAGCAAATGAAGCATGTCCAAAAGTAAACCAACCCCTCGGGCTGCTACGAAAAACACCATCCGATTTCAACGTAGCACGATCTAATTCAAAAATGTCATCCAATTGAGCATGTCTAGCATATTTTTTCACAGTAGCCGGATCGCTATAACTGACTCCATTGAGTTCACCGTTGTACAACTTAACAGTTGCGCCGACTTCTTCAACGCTATATTTCGATTCGGCCCTTCTAAAAGGAACATCCACCCTAACAATTCCCTCACCGTCTACTAAAACAACTGGAAATGTTTCAAAAAAAGTAGGCATACGGCGTACAAAAAGCTCCCGTCCTTCTTTATCTCGAAAGATAGGGTGTTCTAACCATCCAATCACTATCCCATCCCTATTATCCATTGAGCCCGCCCTGAATAATCCCCCCTTTGCTAGATTATTTCCAATATAATCATAAAAAGCTAATTTTTTAGGAATTTTAGACCACACTTCAGATAAACTTTGATTTTCGGCTAGTCCAGCACTAACTCTTCGATATATCTCTTGCTGAAAGTATCCCTGATCCCATTGATAACAAGTGGGACCAAATAATTCGATCAGAGTAGTTGCTAAACCATACCACATCGTTCCGGCAACAACAAAAGCTGCAAAAAAGACAGCAGCAATACTATTGGAAAGGACGGTTTCAATATTTCCCATACACAATCCTTTGCATAGACGTTGTGGCAGGCGGACACTAAGATGGAATAACCCCGCTAATATGCCCAATGTACCTGATGCAATGTGATGAGAGGCTATTCCTCCCAGAACAAATGGATCAAAACCTTCTACACCCCATGCCGGATTTACAGGTTGTACTTTTCCCGTTAGCCCATAGGGATTGGACACCCATATTCCAGGACCATACGAGCCGTTACATGAAACGCACCAAAACCAAAACAAGCCACTCTTGAAAGAAATAAATGAATTCCAAAGATCTTGGGTAAATCCAAAGAAGGTTTTCCTGTGCGTTCATTGCAAAATATTTCTAGATCCCAGTATAACCAATGCCAGATAGCTGTCAAAAAGCATAAACCAGAAAACACAATATGTGCACCAACTACACCTCATAACTCCAAATACCTAGATTCGTTGCAGTAACCCCTGTGATACTCCAACCACCCCACGAATTGATAATTCCTAAACGAGTCATGAAGGGTATAAAAAACATACCCTGTCTTCACATTGGATCAAGAATGGGGTCAGAAGGATCAAAAACTGCTAATTCATACAAAGCCATCGAATCGGCCCAACCAGCAACCAGAGCTGTATGCATTATATGAACAGAAAGCAACCAGCCGGGATCATTCAATACAACAGTATGAACACGATACCAAGGCAAACCCTGGAAATACCCTTTTATCAAAGATAAATAGACACTATGTAACTTTATTGCATTGGAAAAGACTGTACTATGACTATTTTATGTACCTCCCTTGTTCAGTGGATTCTTTCCGAACAGGGTCTAATATTTGTTCTATTTTGTTGGTAATAAAATAGTGGAACAACTCTGTTCATAGGAACAAAGAGAAGCAGATTTATTTTATACTCGATAAGTACCAATACGCAATAGGGGTTGATACCATTTTCTCTGAGCGAATGCGTACATACTTATTCATCGCCCTATTCATAAAAATGTGACTTCATTCATTCGGCTTTTGTTTATGATTTTTTCTAATCTATGGATAAAATAAATACGAGCTAAAAGCCAATATATATTAGAAAGACCATAAAATCATTTTGTTACGTTTCCACATCAAAGCGAAATACAGTACTTAGTTCTTTTTTCTTTCATTTAATGCCTATTGGTGTTCCAAAAGTACCTTTTCGAAGTCCTGGAGAGGAAGATGCATCTTGGATTGACGTATAGTGTGACTTGTCAGACATATTGGGTCATATGGGATTTTATTTTCCCATTTTCTCCCCCGATCGAGATATCCTCTGTTTCACCCAACAAAGATTCAGCAAATCATCAGAAAATTGGAGATGAAGTTCAATTAGATCCGATCCATTTTAGGGGATTAATATTATATTGCTTCGAATAATTTATGATTGATTTGGTTGGAATAAAAAATGAAGTATCCAAGCTATGTTTAGAAAAAACCAATTGATTGGTAATATATCTACGATTCCTAGTTTTAGAATAAATGATTCCTATTTGGCTTATTTGTCAAGCCAGTTAGTGTTAATAAATATTTGGTAAGAAGGTAGGAAATACATTAACAAGGGGGCAGAAAGTCATAATAAAAAGAAATGGTAATGAAAGCCTTTGTCCTATATGTACAAATAAAACTCGGGCAAATCTTTACCCAGAGTAGAGCATAAACCTAGGAATATGAAAGGGACCCAATTAGTAACAAGAAAATACCATAGAGATTTGGATTGAATCTTGATGAAACAATACACCTATAAGAAGTTAATTCGATGAGTTTAGTGACTTATTCTATTTATTTTATTTAATTTAGTAAAATTAAAATAAAGTAGTCAAAACTCGTATCTATTGAAGAAGAAAAACCTTTTCGTTAGAAGACAGAAAGAGCCTGTTATGAGAAAAAAAAAGAGGACTGGAATCTATACATTGATTCGTTTTTTTTTTTTTGCCATTTTTTTGAACCATATGCATCAAAAGGTGCATGTACGGTTTCTAAGGATACACTTGGACCCTAATCAACTGACTTTATCGAGAAAGAATACTTTTTTAGGCCAAGGAGTTGATAGTGAGATCTCAAATCAACTCTCTCGGATACTTTTTTTAGGCCAAGGATACACTTGGTCTTATGATATATCTCAGTATCGAAGATGATACCAAAGATCTGTATTTGTTTATAAACTCTCTCGGAGGCTGGGTAATACCCGGAATAGCTATTTATGATACTATGCAATTTGTGCGCCCAAATGTCCACACAGTATGCATGGGGTTAGCCGCCTCAATGGGCTCCTCTATCCTAGTCGGAGAAGAAATTACCAAACGTTTAGCATTCCCTCACGCTTGGTGCCAATGGGTTTTTTGAGATAAAAAAACAAAAAAGAAGGCTATGCCTTCGCCCTATGAAATAGGAATATTAAGTAGTAATAGTAGCATGGCACTTCGAATTCAATATGATAAATTTTTGCATTGTTAACAAATTAGATTATATATCGAGAGGGTAGTATGAGATAAAGGATATTTTCGATTTTCTCTTATTTTATTTATCGGGTGTCCAGCTCAGAGTCACAAGCTCTTTTGTTTTTTGGATCCAAACAATATTTCTATTATGTAACGAGTAAGGAAAAAACAAAATTTTTACTTATTTGATTTGATTGGATCAAAAAGAAACTTTGGGATTGTTGAATTACAGACCAAAAAATAATACAAATTAAATTAATATATTAAGATTAAGGCAACAGGGCCATCATAGTATTTTTAACTCCTATAAAAAGAAGGGTGACATTTTGATCATTTAACCATCTGGGTCTAATATATTCTTCTCTTTCTTCAATGGAGGGGAGAGGTCAATTTGAGTGTAGAGCCGTATGCATATGCAATGTACAAAAGATGCCCATACGGTTGTTTAATTCTATCTTTTTCCTATTCTTTTTTATCTTTCTTTTCTCTTCACTTCATGATCATCCTGCGAGATAGAGGGACCTTTTATTATGTTATATCATCAGGGTAATGATCCATCAACCTACTAGTGCGTTTTATGAGGCACAAAGGGGAGAATTTGTCCTAGAAGAGGAAGAACTGCTCAAACTACGCGAAATCCTCACAAGGGTTTATGTACAAAGAACCGGCAAACCCTTATGGGTTGTATTTGAAGACATGGAAAGAGAAGCTTTTATGTCTGCAACAGAAGCACAAGTTTATGGAATTGTCGATCTTGTAGCAGTTGAAGGAAAATAACATGGATTTCACGCAAATCTATGATTTTGATTTTCTCTCTGAGTTTATTTAAAGGAATTGATAATCATCCGATTAAGATCAATCTAAACTAGTCCAGTCCATTATGTATACAATTCAGTATGCCAACTATTAAACAACTTATTAGAAATACAAGATAGCCAATCAGAAATGTCACGAAATCCCCCGCTTTTCAGGGATGCCCTCAGCGTCGAGGAACATGTACTCGGGTGTAGGCGTGACTCGTTTAGATCATATCATGAGCTAGCACAAAAGCCATTTCCAGTATCAATGACCAATACCAAGGGATAGCATAGATTTTATTATTTTTTTAAATAGTGAATGTAGCCCCCCATTTGATTATGAATAATATTTATGGTTTCCCCCAGCCAAATCCAATCAAATCAAGATGAGAAGCCATTTTCCATTGGTAACAAACGGTTATCCATTAAGTGGAGGAAAGCTTATTTAAAAAGCATAAAGATTGGGTTCCTGATCTGGCAAGAACGAACTAAGAGGGTCAACTACTCAGCTAATTTTCATAATTAAATACCGTTATTGTATAGTTAGATCTTGTTGTGAAAGACCTATTACTAGATAATTCATGGGTAGAGCCAAAAAGGATGAACTATAAAAGTGACCAATAACGTTGATGAAATGAAGGAAGGGCTCCGGTGTATAGAGAAGACCTCAGCATTTAAGAAGTCACCATAGAAATGATAGAACCCACTATTTCTTTCTCTTTATCCATTTATAGTTTTTATTTACTCTATTTTTTTACACTTATCGCATAATACAATTTCTTATTTCATAGCAAAATGCCTAAAAAAACAAAAAAAAAATAGTGGTTGGGAAGGTAATAGCAGCCAAAGCCAGTGGATTTTTTATTTTATACATTGGAAACATCCGTTTTGTTATTACTAAATTAGGAAAGGCTAAAAGACTAACTGAAAGAAAAGAAATCAGTTAGTTATTTGTCAAAGTTTCATCTATTCAATGACTAGAATTAGACGGGGATATATATCACCTTTTCTTTTTTTTTTTTACAATTACAAATAGTAAGTTTAGATCCAATTTGTATAGTAAATTTTTATATTAGTATATTATAAGGATTACCATATATAACACACAATTTCTCCGCCGATTCCTTCGAGCTGAGCCCTCCAATCTGTCATTATACCTCGAGAAGTGAAAACAATTACAATCCCCATCCTGCCTAAAATTCGAGGAATTCGTTAAGAGTTAGAGTAAATTCGTAGACCGGGTCAACTGATACGTTTTAAATTTAAAATATTTCTATAGGGCCTTTTTGTAGTCCTTCTGTGTTGTAATGTTAAAACCAAAAAATTTTTGTTGTTTTCTCGATGTGCTCTCACATTTTCAATAAAACCTTCTTGTAAAAGTATTTTAACAATATTTTCCATAATACTAGTAAATATTATTCGAACCACTCTTTTTTTATCCCTATCGGCATTTCATATAGAGGTTATTATCTCAGCAATAGTATCCCTACCCATGGTAAGCTAAAGTTATTATTGAATCCAAATTTGATATAATCAACATGTTTTTTTACGTATTTTTTTTCTTCTAAATATGACTAATCACTAATGGTATATACATGAGATACAATCTTATTTCTTTCAAATACTCCAACTATGCACGACCTCGGTTTATAATACCTCGGGAGCTAATGAAACTATTTTAGTAAAATTTAATTGTCTCAACTCCCGGGCAATCACCCTATAAATTCGAGTTCCTTTTGGATTTCCTTCTTGATCAATAACAACCGCAGCGTTGTCTTCATATCGTATTATCATACCATTGTCACGTTTGAGCTCTTTACAGGTACGTACAATTACAGCTCGTACCACTTCTGATCTTTTTAGGGGCATATTTGGTACTGCTTCTTTGATCACAGCAACAATAACTTCACCAATATGAGCATATCGACAGTTGCTACCTCCTATAATTCGAATACACATCCATTCTCGAGGCCCGCTGTTATCTACTACATTTAAATGGGTTTGAGGTTGAATCATATCATTTTGTAATCTGTTCTTTTAATGCAAAGGATGAAAAAAAAAAGAAATATTCCTTATCTAAAATAAAAAATTTGCAATTTTCCAAGACCCCCTTTTGGTTCTACTTTTTTATCCTTTGTCTCGAAATAATGAATTGAGTCTGTAGAGGCATTTTGGATGCTGCTATTGCAATTGCCCCTCTAGCTATATTTTCTGTTACTCCAGTCATTTCATAAAGTATTCGACCTGGTTTAACAACAGCTACCCAATATTCAGGGGATCCTTTCCCCGACCCCATACGTGTGTCGGCATGCCTTACTGTAACTGGTTTGTCTGGAAATATCTATACCCATATTTTGCCACCACGATGTACATTTCGTGTCATTGCTCGTTGACCAGCTTCTATTTGTCTCGATGTGATCCAAGCGGGTTCAAGTGCCTGAAGAGCATATTTACCAAAACATATACGATTCCCTCGATAAGATATTCCTTTCATTCTTCCTAGGTGTTGTTTACGAAATCTGGTTGTTTTGGGGTTATAGTTGATGGTTGTTTCTGAATTCCATCTCTACTACAGAACCATACATGAGAATTTATTCTCATATGGCTACTCGTGATTTCATTTTATTTTAATTTAATTTTAATTACTAAAATAAATATATATTTATTTAATATTTTTTTTTACTATTTTATAGTCAATCTTGGTATTCTTTGAGAAATCTAATATTTGTGTATCTGGTTTGAATAGATAACTAACCATTTTCTATTTTATAAATCATAGCATAGGATTCTTTTTTATAATTTTTATAATTTTATTGTTTAAATTTAGCAATCCAAAAAAACAACATTTTTGCGGGCGAATATTTACTCTTCTATTTCAATTTTAGAGTTGTTTATTGACTTCTCAGACTAGATAAATTGATTTCCGGCTCGTTCTGCCATCCTAACCAGTGAATCATTAAGATTCACTTTTAATAAAATAAAATCTTTTACATTCACAGCTTACATCGTTCCCATCATTTCTTCCTTAATGGTTAGGTTCTAATTTTACAATGGAGCTCATAATGAAATTTGTTCTCGAGTCAACTTTCTCAGTCTTTATTGGCCCCAAGCTCTTGATTTTTTTTGTTTTGTTATATTAATCCTAGTAAGAGGAGTCGTCTTATTTTAATTATGAATTATGGATGGATGAATTCGTATTGATGCTTTTATTACACTGCCTTTTATTAAAAGCTTTTATAAAATTATACATTTTTATAAAATTACTCATAAACCCTACATATTGGAAGTTTATATCATTGATATTGATTTTTTCTCTCTTTCTCTCAGCCTTCTGTTTATCCACATATTGATTGTCTATTTTGCTTTACAACTTAAATCCTATTGATTTCTTTTTTTTTGACAAAAAAATTCAGTTGCTACAAAGATATGAACAATTTATCATATCTTGACTGGTTCTTTAGCTTTAGATCGAGATAATGTGAAGTGATGAGTTGGTTATTAGTTCTAGAGTTATTAAGTTCCTATTATTATGGGGCTGGTTTGTTGAATTCTATTTGTTGAATTCTAACCCTAAAAACCAACGAGTCACACACTAAGTATAGCAATTTTATCAAACAGTCAATCGAATTTTTACTTAACCTTATATAATTCAAATTGGAATTGCTAGTTTTGAGAAAAAAGAATGAATGAGTTTAGCTTTCTAGATAAAAGTAAAAGAAAAAGAAAAGTTTATTATTCCCCATCTATAAATATCCAAATTTTGATGCCCAATATACCATAGATAGTTCAAACTGTATAGGAACAATAATCAATTTTAGCTTGAATGGTTTGTAGGGGAACCCTGCCCTCTCTAATCCATTCGACCTATGCAATTTCTTTTCTGTCGATACGACCCGCAATTTGAAGTTGAATTCCTTTTTTATTTTCTTGTTCAGTTAATTCAATAGCTTTTTTCATTACTTTTCGAAATGAAACTCTATTCTTTAATTGTCCGGCTATATACTCTGCAAGAATGTTAGGGTTTCCGTAAGGTTTTGCAATTTTTTGTGATGGCAATGTTAAGTTTTCGGTTCACACAATTAAATTTTTTTTGTAGAGTCATCTGGAGTTTGCCGATTCCTTGCTGTTGATTTTCTAGTAATAACTTTGGGAATCCCATAAAAATGATGATTTGGATCAGATAAATTCATTTTTGAATCTCTATGCGTGCAATTCCTTCTACTAAAGAAGATATTTTCGTATTCTTTTGTACATAATTCTTAATACACTTTCTGATTTTTTGATCTTCTTGTAGCCCCTCAGAATAATTTTTTGCTTGTGCAAACCAACGAGAATGATGACTTTGGGTTGTACCAAGTCTAAAACCAAGTGGATTTTTTTTTGTCCCATGTTCCTCCACTACATATTTTTTTTCTTTTTTTTAACGAATTTATCTCTACATCTTTATCATCTAAAGATATATCTTTTATTACAATAGTTAGATAACATGTACGTCTTTTTATCAATTAACTACGCCTTCGAGCCCGGGGTTTAAATTTCTTTATGGTAGTACCCTCTTGGACTTCGGCTTTACTAATGAATAAATTGACTTCATTGGAACCCATATTGGAACGAGCATTTGCTGCTGCAGAATAAACTAATTTAAAAATGGGATAACATGCTTGATAGGGCATGAGCTCTAGTATTAGAAGTGTTTCTTCATAGGAACGTCCACGAATTTGATCAATTACTCTTCGTGCTTTGTCAGCAGACATAGATATATGTTGATCTAGAGCATATACTTCTGTTTTTTTCTTTTTTAGCATTATCATAAAGTTACCTCCAATTAATTTATTAATTTTTATTTATTATTAATTCGTCATATTAATTAATCTTCATAATATCATTATCGTTAATCTTAATGATGAAATCTATTATCACTTTTTGCGTGTCCTAGGAAATTTAAAGTAGGGACAAATTCTCCCAATTTGTGGCCAACCATACGATCTATTATAAAAAGAGGTAGATGTTCCTTACTATTATGAATTGCAATGGTATGCCCGATCATTGTGGGTATAATGGTGGATGCTCTGGACCAAGTTACTATTATTTCTTTTTTTGATTTTAAGTTAAGTTTTTCAATCTTTTTTAATAAATGGTTGGCTACAAAGGGATTTTTTTTTTTAGTGAACGTGTCACAGCTTACTCTTACTTTTCTAGTAAAGACGAAGACAAAATTATATCTTTTTTCTATTTACTACGGCAACGAGGAATCAAATTATCACTATATTTATTCATTTTTCTACTTCTTCTCCCAAGTGCAGGATAACCCCAAGGGGTTGTGGGTTTTTTTCTACCAATTGGGGCTCTCCTTTCCCCACCCCCATGGGGATGGTCTATAGGGTTCATAACTACTCCTCTTACTACAGGACGCTTACCTAGCCAACGCTTAGATCCGGCTCTACCCAAACTTTTCTGGTTCACCCCAACATTCCCTACTTGTCTGCCTGTCGAGCGCTTTTGGATATCAAACGGACCTCCCTGCAGGGTAATTTTAATGTGGTCGATTTCCTCTTTTGCAATCGGGCCACATAAAGACTGCTGCTCTAGCTAATTGTCCACCCCTTCCAAGTGTGATTTCTATGTTATGTATGGCCATGCCTAAGGCTATACCGGTTAAAGTAGATTCTTCTTTTTGATCAATCAAAACCCCTTCCCAAAGTGTACAAGCTTTTTACAAAGCATATGGCTTTTTGTATTTAGATGATGATATCTATATAGATGGATTTTATATTGTACAATAAGGTACCCCATGGGCGGATATATGAATCCATCTGCCAAATGACTCATGTTATGATCTTCTACATCCTAGGTCTTCCTGTTCTGTCATCTGGCTTATGTTCTTCATGTAGCATTCAGACCGAATGACTCTATGAAATTACGTCAATACTTCCACATATTAAAATTACCACTGCTTAGCTTTCAATTCGCCTCTGATCATCAAATGAAATGTGAATAACTCGTCCTCCTGGCACTTCCGGCTCTGTCGGTACTTGAAACAATTTTGTCTTCTCCATATTACTATATCTCTAGAGCCAGTAATTTTATATGAGGAACTAATGAACTTAATCACTTGCTGCCGTTACTCTTTAGTTTTCTATTGAGGTCTATCCTGCAGAGATACTCAAATTGGATCAGTGATCAATTTCTAGGTTTCGTCGTAAACCTAATTGGTTACTTCCAATTACGTAAATCAAGAGTTCAAACCACACTCAAAGGTAGGGCATTTCCCATTTTTATAGGAATTTCTATACCAGAAACAATGGTATCTCCAATTATAGCCCCTCGGGGATGTAAAATATCGCTTCTCGCCATCCCCGTGGTGTATGAGACAAATGTCTACATTTCGATTAGGGTCATATTCTATGGTTACGATTCTATCATATATGTCTTTTTCATTCCGTCGAAAATCGATTTTACAGTATAGACGCTTATGACCTCCCCCTCTATGCCCTACGGTAATGATTCCTTGAGCATTACGACCTTTACCACAACGATGCTGTCCATAGATCAAATTGTTTCGTGGATTGGATTTTACTTGACTGTCTACGGTTCCATTGCATGTACTCGGGGTAGAAGTTTTGTATAAATGTATCGCTATGCTATTAAGTATTTGGATTTAAGTTCTTTTCTTTCGAAGAGGTGGAATAGAATAATCTAGTTGAAGCGTAATGATCATACGTCTGTAATGCATTGTATGTCTCATAATAGGTCCCATTCTTCTACCCTTTCTCAGAAGTCGATGACTATTCATAGCTACTACCTTGACCCCAAAGAAGAGTTCGACCCAATGTTTTATTTCTGTCGTAGTTGATCCCGTTTTGACATTAAAAGTATATTGATTTTTCCCCAATAACCTAATACTTTTGTCTGTAAATACTGCATATTTGATTCCATCCATAAATTGACTTTCTTCCCTATGAGTTTGAGTCTCAATAAGAATGCTAGTTCTTACTATTCATATATTTTGATATGAATATACCACATTAATTCATTATGTATGGATGATGAGATTCCATTAATACAGAGCCAATTCTAATAGACTTATTGGAGGGTCCCATTGGCGTGCATCCAGTAGGAATTGAACCTACGAATTCGCCAATTATGAGTTGGGCGCTTTAACTATTCAGCCAATTGAAATGAAATCTTTAGGATAAATCAATGTAATTTAGGAGAAATTAATGAAAAGACATCAATTCAAATCCTGAATTTTTGAATTGAGAGAGATCAAGAATTCTCACTATTTCTTAGATTCATGGACCCAATTCAATTCGATGGGATCTTTTATTCACATTTTTTTCCACCAAGAACGTTTTATAAAACTTTTTGACCCCAAATTTGGAGTATCCTACTTTCACGCAATTCACAAGGTTCAATAAGCAATCGATATTTCACGATCAGGAGTGTAATACTTTTTGTAGTAGCGGTCCTTCTATATCATATTAATAATCAAAATATGGTCAAAAGCAAAAATCTCTATTTGATAGGGCTTCTTCCTATACCTATGAATTCCATTGGACCCAGAAATGATACATTGGAAGAATCCGTTGGGTCTTCCAATATCAATAGGGTGATTGTTTCGCACCTCTATCTTCCAAAAGGAAAAAAGATCTTTGAGGGTTGGTTCCTGAATCCGAAAGAGAGTACTTGGGTTCGCCCAATAACTAAAAAGTGTAGCATCCCTGAATCTAATTGGGGTTCACGGTGGTGGAGGAACTAGATCGGAAAAAGAAGGGATTCTAGTTGTAAGATATCTAATGAAACCGCCACTGGAATTGAGATCTTATTCAAAGAGAAAGATCTCAAATATCTGGAGTTTCTTTTTGTATATTAGATGGATGATCCGACCCGCAAGGACCGTGATTGGGAATTGTTTGATCTTCTTTCTCTAAGGAAAAGGCAAAATACAATCAACTTGAATTCGGGACCGCTATTCAAAATCTTAGTGAAACACTAGATTTCTTATCTCATGTCTACTTTTCGTGAAAAAAATACCAATTGAAGTGGAGGGTTTCTTCAAACAACAAGGGGCTAGGTCAACTATTCAATCAAATGATATCGAGCATGTTTTTCGTCTCTTCTCAAGAAACAAGTGGGCTATTTCTTTGCAAAATTGTGCTCAATATCATATGTGGCAATTCCGCCAAGATCTCTTCATTAGTTGGGGGAAGGGTCCGCACGAATCAGATTTTTTGAGGAACGTATCGAGAGAGAATTTGATTTGGTTAGACAATGTGTGGTTGGTAAACAAGGATCGGTTTTTTAGCAAGGTACGGAATGTATAGTCAAATATTCAATATGATTCCACAAAATCTAGTTTCGGTCAAGTAACGGATTCTAGCCAACTGAAAGGATCTTCTGGTCAATCTAGATATCATTTGGATTTCATTAGTAATGAGGATTCGGAATATCATACATTGATCAATCAAAGAGAGATTCAACAACTAAAAGAAAGATCGATTCTTTGGGATCCTTCCTTTCTTCAAACGGAACGAACATAGATAGAATCAAACCAATTCCCGAAATGGCTTTCTGGCTATTCCTCAATGTCCCGACTATTCACAGAACGTGAGAAGCAGATGATTTCCGGAAGAAATCAAAGAATTTCTTGGGAATCCTACACGATCCGTTCAATCTTTTTTCTTTGATATATGGTCAGAACTTCATCTAGGTTTGAATCCTACTGAGAGGTCCACTAGAGATCCAAAATTGTTGAAGAAACAACAAGATCTTTCTTTTGTCCCTTCTAGGCGATCGAAAAATAAAGAAATGGTTAATATATTCAAGATAATTGCGTATTTACAAAATACCGTCTCAATTCATCCCATTTCATCAGATCCGGGATGTGATATGGTTCCGAAGGATGAACCGGCTATGGACAGTTCCAATAAGATTTCATTCTTGAACATAAATTCATTTTTTTGATTTATTTCATCTATTCCATGCCCATAACAAGGAAGGATACACGTTACACCACGATTTTGAATCAGAAGAGAGATTTCAAGAAATGGCAGATCTATTCACTCTATCAATAACCTAGTCAGATCTGGTGTATCATAAAGGATTTGGCTTTTCTATTGATTCCTATGGATTGGATCAAAAACAATTCTTGAATGAGGTATTCAACTCTAGGGATGAATTGAAAAAGAAATCTTTATTGGTTCTACCTTCTATTTTTTATGAAGAGGATGAATCTTTTTCTCAAAGGATTAGAAAAAAATGGGTCCGTATCTCCCGCGGGAATGATTTGGAAGATTCACAACCAAAAATAGTGGTATTTGCTAACAACAACTTAATGGAGTCAGTCAATCAATATAGATTGATCCGAAATCTGATTTAAATCCAATATAGTACCTATGGGTACATAAGAAATGTATTGAATCGATTCTTTTTAATGAATCGATTCAATTGCAACTTCGAATATGGATTTCAAAGGGATCAAATAGGAATAGTAAAGGATACTCTGAATCATAGAACTATAATGAAATACAGGATCAACCAACATTTAGCAAATTTGAAAAAGAGTCAGAAGAAATGGTTCGATCCTCTTATTTTAATTTCTCGAACCGAGAGATCCATGAATCAGGATCTTGATGCATATCGATACAAAGGATCCAATGGGAGCAAGAATTTCCAGGAACATTTGGAACATTTCGTTTTTGAGCAAAAGAGCCGCTTTCAAGTAATGTTTGATCAATTACGTATTAATCAATATTTGATTTATTGGTCTGAGGTTATCGACAAAAAAGACTTGTCTAAGCCACTTCGTTTCTTTTTTGTCCTAGTCACTTCTTTTTTTGTCCAAGTTGCTTTTCTTTTTGTCTAACTCACTTTCTT